>JALRMC010000001.1:1629692-2097163 GCA_026120085.1 Cadophora luteo-olivacea
AGTGAATAAGTGAATAAGTGAATAAGTGAATAAGTGAATAAGTGAATAAGTGAATAAGTGAATAAGTGAATAAGTGAATAAGTGAATAAGTGAATAAGTGAATAAGTGAACAAGTGAACAAGTGAGAGTAAAGCGCAGGGCCAGTCTGGGGGCGAAGGGGTTTGAATTAAAAAAAAAAGGACAGGAGGAGATGTCAGATTAACCTTTCTTTAACTTTCATGTTTGTGTAAATCTATCAAATTAATGGCCGGATGAGGCTGAGACCTGTCATCTCGGCGTGTTAGTGAAGCCGGAACGTGGAACGTGGATTGTGATAGACGTGACGTGATATGACATGACCTGCCATCTCTATGCTATTCTGATAAGAAGCTGTCCGGCGCAATCCAAGCCCAGTCCAGCCAAACTTCGGAGCGAGACATGGATGAGTCCATGGAGTTTGGTCGAGGCAGAGGTAAGAAAGGAAACGCAGCCGAGCAAGAAATATGCTTAAGGTCAAGGCATGGGGAGAAAGTCAGCTTGATATCTTGGCTACACAGATGACCATCAGATCGGGTATCATTGGTTCTGTGTCACGGTAGATGATCAAACAAAATGTGTGCTGTATTAGCTATGTAAATACTCCGTGGGAATCGCTATGCCCGTCCCTATACCCATACCCAGAAAACCAATCCAATGCCGAAAGGGAGTAGCAATATGCCAGAATTCCAAAATGCCTATGCTTCCTATCCTGCCATCCCAATGCCGCTCGCTTAAACAAAAATGCTTATGCCAAAACAAAAGTACTCAGACAGAATGTCTCGGACCTAACTACAAATGCAAAAGACATAACAAAAATCTTGTACACGACAAGACAAGACAACACAAATGCTATCCCCGCAAGTCAAACCACTCCCTGAAAATGCTTCGCCAAAACATCGTACTCCAAAGTGTGCCCCCTCTCCCACTTCGCAGCACTCTCCAACACCCTCCAGTCAAAGATCGGAATCCTCTCCTTCCTTCCACCTTTCGTCCTCCATCCCCTTACTCCACCCTGCACAAGCTCCCCAACAGCTCTCTCGACCTCCTGGCAAAACCTTACTGCCTTCTCCGGCCGCGTGATATCGACTAGTATGAATTTTCTGATGCGACGACCGGATTTGGTGCGTCGTGGGACGGTGGGGTGAGAGAGCTGAGAGAGGGATGTGAGGTAGTGCGCGCCGTGGGAGGGAATTAGAGTGTTGAGAAGGCGAGGATTGGATTGTAGGCAGGGGGAGAGGATGAGGAGGGAGGAGGAAAATTGGCAACGGTTGTGGGCCGTGGTGGAGGAGGGGGTTGCACGACATTTTCCTGTGCTGAAGACGACGGGGGATTTTGGTGTGTGCTGAGAAGCGGTATTTGTCGGAGAGTGCTGATGGTTGGAGGAAGCAGCGGTCTGTCGAGCTGGGTTGTTCTTTTCCTGGGAGCGGGATTGAGATTGTTGGCTTTGGCTTCCGCCAGAGGGGACGTTGGTTGATATTTGGCCGAGGGCTTTGCGTGGTGAAAGAGACTTAGCTGGTATTGATGCAACAGGCAAGGAAGACTTTATTGGCGATGCAAACCTCGATGTTGATGAAGTCGGAAGCGAAGATGATTCGGGTTGAGTTGGATGTGCAGTGGCTTTGATAGTTGCTGATAGTGTTGAGGATTCGGGATCCCAGCCAACACGATATCTTGGTGCGACTTTCTCCGCCACTGTTTCTGTCTTCGGATGGGGTAGATTGGGAGACGACGTTGGTGGAGTTGGAAGCGGTTGATCTGGCTTATTTGAACCGACTCCTCGCTTCACTTTGGTCCTCGTCCTTCGCTTCGGAGTTGGTGGCTCAGTTGGAAAGTTTAACATAACCGGCAGAGAATTAGGTAGATGTGTCACATTTCCAGGTACAGGGAAGCCGCCGGGAAGTGTGACAGGGCCGAAGTTTTTGAGGATGATTCTGGTCAACCATTTCGCTTCTCGAGGTTGTAATCGCAAGTAGAGTTCCTCTAGGACTTCTATCCTATCTGGAGGGGTTTCATGCTGTTCTTTAAGAGACTGCACTGCACACGAAGAACCAGGATTGAACATGGCTATTCGAAGTAGTGCTTGATCAATCTCGTCGGCGGATGTTATACTTGCGATTGAGCTACATGGGGTCTGTCTATGGTGTCAGCGCGGGCCAAACAGGGGTTTAGTGCCGGATCAAGCTTCGGCTTCATCGTGACGACCTTCGAGAAATGTTACTCACAATGTTCATTTCTTGCAGGACCTTACACAAGCGTGATGCAAGATCGCCATGAATGTGAACATCCTCCCTCCAACTCTTGAGTCTCTCATAAATAGTGGTCGGCATCTTGAAGATTCTGGCAAGAATCTGCTCCATGTAATCCTCCAGTCCATACTCCCGATCGGTTTGGCGTTCTGGCTTCAACATCATCAAGACAGCGTTGCCATCGGTATCTTGAGCATTAATCCTCCATCTATGCGTCTGGAACCAGGACATTAGTGCATCCTTTGTTCGAGATTTTCGATCCTTGGGTAGATATGCCACTTCTCTGACATGGATCCCTTCGAGTTTGTCCAGCAGGTCACACATGTACACAAAGGGGAAAGGCATGATTCCTGCGAATCATGGCAGCTGCTGCTATACAATATTCGGAACTGGGAGAGCGATGGGGACTTTTAGGTGCTAGGTATGAAGTCGATATGGAATGAAGTGAAGTGTCCAAGAATGATGGCCAATGAACAGCGAATAGTGGGGTGGAGCTAGAGCGACAAAATCCTTTGTTGACTAGGGGTAAGGATGACCGAGTGACTAATGACTAGTAAATACCTTGTTGGCGAGATCAACCAGAGTAGCCGATAGACTCTTGTTCTCTGGAAGGCAACACAATCCTGTCCGCTCAGATCCAAGAGTTCATGGAAACATGATGATCGCCCGGAACAATATGACAAGGTAGTGCTGCAGTCTTTTGCTGCGGCAGGCAATACACCAGAACTGCGGAAGTCCTCTGGGAATTCGATATAACCGTCCAGATATATCCTGAAGAATAGTTCCCTTCTAGTACCTTACACTGGGAAACCGAATTGGACGAGGTGGTCCCGCGAAAATCTTGCTGCGAGGTCCACACTGCTCAGAAGAGTGATATCCAGCAAGGATACCCGGACGTAGAGGCCCCTTTGCAACTGAACCAAGCAAAAGCTACGAGCGCCCGATATTATAGATGGCTTCTGAGCATGATCCGTCGAGGCTGAAAGTCCTCGAGGGGTCGATGATAAATAGGCTGATATTGATAGATCAGTGCCTTCAAGGCAGAATGCAGCCTACTGAAGACAGATGATACTGATAGATGCGAGGTGCGAGGTGCGAATACTGAGGCCAAATGATGCGTTGGATAACCGAAGTTGACGATGTTGTGGGAGACGTGTTGTTTACTGGTAGAGAGACGTGATGCATGAAATGTGAAATGCGTGTTCCCGTGATGAAGAAACAGGGGACACGCATTTTAGTGTCCCGCCAACCCCCTTCTGGTCGACCAATCTAACGAGCCCTGTTTCCCCGGCTATCAAGATCTTGGGTCTGACCTGCCCTTCCTCCTGAATCAACTCCCACTCACTCACTCATTCATGTTGCCCTGACCAGAAGTGGTCTGAATCCCTTCATTTATACTCTTGTATCGTACTTCAATTCTTGCATATATAATGACTACATGACTGTCACATACGCACCGGCTTATTGTTATTATTTGTTGATTTTTCTTGGCGGTTCCAATTGTTTTGTTGACTTTCAACAAAGCCAGAGCCCTCTCCGAAGCAAAAGGCACCTCCTCTTCTGGCTGACCCTCGCACAACGCACCACATCCCCCTCCATACTCGACCACGAGGCTCTGCAGCTGTCCCCGAGCACGTTATGCAATATGGCATCGACCCGCCGAAGATCATCAGTTAACCGCGCGTCGGTCGAGTCGATTCTGACTTCAGGGGAATCGACCCAACCGGCAGCTCCTCCAAGTCCTCACGTCGGAACTTCCCCAAACAGAGCACAGTTTGCGATGTCGCCTCCCCCTCGACCAGCAATGGGTCATGCTCGAGCATTGTCGTACACTCCACGACGACCCAATAGACTCTCGCTGAGCTTCCCGGTTGCCCCGAATAGCAATGGCAGCGAGTCTGCACGACCAACCCCCACTTCCTCGAACATGCCGTCTTTTCCACCAACTCCGATAGAACAGATACCCGTACCATCTCCAGATGAACATAACTCCTTCCTGGTTGCTCTTGCTGGGCAGGAAAGAAAGGTGTTGGAGTTAAAGGAGGAACTTGCCAAAGCCGAAGGAGAGTTGACCAAGCTGAAGAAGCAATACGCGAGGCACGAGGCAAACAGGAAGAGGGCAGAGGTGCGACACGTAGAGCCATTGCAGAATGTCGTGACGGAAGGCTCTAGCAGCGAGGATCCATCAGTCATGCCACGACTAAGTGCGGACATTGACAGACGGAGAGCTCTACTCAATAATCTTAACATACCTAAGGAGACACGACGCAAGTTCTCAGGGGCTCATACTCGAACACTCTCACTACTCTCTCCTGAGCGATCAAACTTTCATCAGCCGCAGCCATTTCCACCGGTCATGGAGTCATCGGCTGAGCACCAAGGCTTGCCGAAAAGTCTCACGATGCCAGATACTAGTCAAGGACTCAGAAGGATATCGTCTAGTCGCGCCAATGCAAGACATTCCTATCAGATTGGTGTGCCTCTCGGGGCGAAACAGCTTGCAGAAGATCTCAAGTCTGGAATGTGGACTTTCTTGGAAGACTTACGCCAAGCGACAGTTGGAGATGAGGCTGTCAACGGAACGTCGAGTAGAACCCTTGAGCCCTCCCAGACTGGTCCAGTTCGGAAGAGCAGCAAGAGCAGTTTGACAAGCAACGACAAAGGCAAGCGTGGACAGTCACCGAGATCAATGTCTCCCCGCACCTGGGAAACTTTGACAGGAAGCAGTCCCCTTATCGACCTGGGGACTGATGAGCCAGTCCGGCCCAGAGCGAGGTCACCATCTACAATCAAGAAGTCGCGGCCACTTTCACTTGCAGCGCCCCCTTTAGATGACCTCGACGATGACTGGGCCGCTTGGGATTCCCCCATTCCTAAGTCACCTCGCTGGAGTGGAAGCACAACTGTCTCAAACCCGGCTACACCCTCGAATGGAAACGATGACGATGAGAATGTCAAGTATGGGAAAACCTCCACACTGCCGCCCTTTACCAGAGTTAACAGTACTAGAATCATTGATCAGCCTACAGACGAGCTCAGTACCCCAACAAAGCGCACAGACATACCGTGGCCCGCGTTGGACAATTTAAATCTGAGCCCTGGTGCTCTGAAGGGTAATTTGCAGCGGACGATGTCTTCTCTGATGAAGGAGTGGGAGAAGACAACCAACAACCTCGCGGAACAGCAGTCGGATCGAAACCCCGCCGGCTCAGAACCTGAGTCCTCCACTGAGCAGGTTGCGATGATGTCTCGATGAAGCACTTGATGAGCGGGCGGGGTAATGATTGGCGCGATTTGGGTATTGATGATTGTCTCTCTCATGACGGATGAGCCTAACGAAAACACGAAAACTGAACATATATACTGTATATAGAGACGTTGAATATTGGACATTAATGATCGTTTCATATTTCTCTTCGAATCTACTTGGATGAGTTCTGTTTCTTCTTCTTTGCTTTTCCTTTATCGGTCTCACACTGTCTTTTACCCTCTTGCTTATTTCGACTGTCTCACAGGCGCGCCAAAGGCCCATCAACTCTCGCAATACCGATGCAAGCCTTGGAGATGTCCGAAACTGACTTACAGCCTGTCAGCATCATGCATCGTCGGAACTCGTCGTACAGGATCTCAATGGCCTTCTCTACGCCCTTTTGGCCATCATACTATTCACTTGTTAGCGACGTTTCACATTCATATCAAGAAGAAGAGTGGATGGAACCCACTGCCAATCCCCAGATTGCTGGTCTTCCAATCCAGCAACATTCCGCACCAAGAGCTATTGCCTTGAAAATGTCCGCGCCACTCCTGAATCCTCCATCAACATGGATCCTAATCTTTCCTCCCGCAGCCTCCACGCATTCCGCCAAAACGTCAATAGTCGCCGGACTTCCATCCAATTGTCTTCCCCCGTGATTACTAACAATAACCCCGTCACACCCATACTCTCTCGCTAACAGCACATCCTCCGCGGTCAAAACACCTTTAATCCAAATTTGCATCTTCGTCCTCTCCCTCAGCCAGGGAATCTCTTCCGCCCAAGAATGACTGTCCGAATTCAGCGCCAAGAATCCAGAGTCATGCGTCTGAGCCTGTAACTGCTCCGTCGTCCTCTCAAGCATTGGAAATGCCAGCCCAGCAGGCGTACGAAAGTCATTCCGCCACTCATTATACCGCACGCCCAGAACGGGCGAGTCAGCTGTGAGGAAAATAGCTACGCATCCAGCTTTCTCTGCTCGCTTGATGATACGTTCTTGCAATGCTCGGTCTTTCATCGTGTACAGCTGCATCACATGTGTCATGGGACCGCCATTCTCTTGCCCAGCTTTGACGATCTCTTCGACTGCGTAGTTCGCGAAACTGGAGACGCCCATGTGGATGTTCTTGCGTGCACAGGCGCGAGACGTGGCTAGTTCGCCATCCTGATGAGCCATGCCCTGGAGGCCTGCTGGGGAGATGCAGAGGGGGAACGAGATGGGTTGGCCGAGCACTGTGGTGCGCGTGCTGGCTTTTGAGACGTCTTTCAGGACACGGGGACGCATGCGGTATTTGGCGAAGGCGGTGCTGTTGTCGTGGAGGGTTTGTTGGGCTGTGGAGCCGGAGTTGAAGAATTCTGTGAGAGTGTGTGAGTTTGTGTGAGATTTGGTGGTATTGGTGGCATTGGTGCCATTTCGAACTGAATATGAGAGAGATGGGGAAAAGGAAAGAAAGGAGACGAACCTCGTGCTGATGTAGGGAGGTTCTTTGAGCCAGCTTGCTGGAGATCCTCGATGCTGAGGATGACTTCCTTGCTCATAGCTTTGACGACAGAATTCTCTGCCATGTTTAGTCCTCGCTCTAGTGTCCCTTTCCCTTCTATCGTAGTTATTTCTTCTTAGCTATCGAAGTCTAAGATACAATGTTGCTTAAGTTACACAGAGCTGACTGACTCAAAAGATTAATGACGATAATGACTTCCCAGTCCAAAAACGTAAGTTTTTCACAGCTAAGCTCTACACTTGTGAAACAAATTCATTAGGAGAGAAATTAGCTGCGCCTTATTCGTCGAACCTACCTGTGAAAGAATTTAGGTAGGTTGAGCTCATCGATTGAGCTGCTGCTGATGAGTCAAGGATAGGATATCCAGATGTGGAAAGTGGGGGTTGCGTGACAGTCACGTGCTCCCGCCCTCCAGACTACTCGTATCTTGACGAAGTGGGCCAAGACAGGTCAACACCTTTTAAATCGTGCTTTATGAATATGGGTATGTAAGCTTGCGAACCGGATGAGCTTCGTAGTCATAATGATTCGGGGTTCGATATAGGGGCACTATGTGGAATTTAGCTCAAAGAGATCTGTTGAGGATGACCTTCAGTAGGGTTTGTTCGCTAGTAGAGCTGACGATTTTGTTTGAGAGTCTGGGAAGCGCATCAATACGGATATCATAGCTAAGATTCGGGAGATAGATATGAAGGTCTTTGTGAAGGCTGAGATCGTATCCGCTCTTTGGTCTTGATTTGTGATGCGCTTCACTGTCAAAGATGCTGGTCTCTGAAGACTGAGGGATTCATAATACCTCCGAGCACTCTACCAGCCTCCAAAAACAGTACTGCAGAGTGTGAGATGTCTAGGACTTGGATGATTAGATAATTAGAACTCTCTGTATAGAATCAGAGAGCAGTAGGAGCAGATAGATCGACTGCAATTGGTAGTCACAGCAAGTGATGTGATAAACACAGCTGGACATAATGTGGTGTGAATCACCGTGACACTTGCTCGTCTGCCCTGAGATTCACTTTCTCCGAATACTGCAGAAGAAGTTGTGCCCCGTTCGGGAAAGATAAAAGTTCAAAACCTGCAGCGTAAGATGAGATCTCCTTTAAAACAACAATAGCATACAACAGACCTCAAATTACTTCAAAGTGGAATTGCGGAATGATCAGCCCTGTGAAAAGATTCCCAGCTGCCCGGGTCTGATCCTAAGCTTGAGGGGTCTGTTGTCTTCTTAAAGGGGTTTAGCGAGATAGGCGAGCCAAGTCCTGCAAACGTTAATTGCACCTCCCTGGCGTCGAGCATCATCAACAACCAGCATCCATTCGACCTCAGACACCCACATGGCTATCACCAGCTGTCAGTACGGTCAGGCCTGTCGTCAAAGTGCTAAAGTCGACAGGGCAAAATGATGCGCTGTCCATTCTGCGAGGCATGGTTCTCTCCTTGCTCAGCATTTGCGCGAAGGATTCTGTGGCGCTCGATAGTTCTAGCCGAGGCAAGCGTGAAGGGCAAATGATCGTCATCTGGGACCCTTCAGATTCCAAGCAAGGGATGCTAAACAAGTAGTTAACTTGGCACCTTCAGCTTCTTGGGAAAGGCTCAAATGCCACGATTTTGAGAGCAGTGTCCCGTTATGGGTTTGATGTGCAAGAGATTGTCGGTGCCTGAGCAGTTACCAAGTTGGATCTCCCTAGACGGTTCCTTCCGCAAACACACCTCACTGGTTTTGGTTTGCTGCACCACGCTGATCTTTCACTTATATTGTTGGGTTACGCCAAAAGGTTTTGATGAGAATGCAATACAAGTGTAAATCATTTCTTGGGTGTATCTTCGCAATGGTACCCAATTCAAGTTAATACTGGTATCAGTATTCCCAAGCCTGTGCAAAGGTCTCGGTATCCGAAGACCATTAAGTCCTAGCATCTCTGACAAAAGTTCTCCTCCATGATGCCCATCAAGCCATGACCAACCCCAGGATAGCAGACACGAAAATGGAAAACGAAACAGCAAATCCATTTCTCCCACCTTGCGCTGCTCCAGTGGGTGTGGCGCTTGGCGTGCTGGTAGCTGACTGTTGTTCAGCACCGGTTGTGCTGCTTCTGGTAGCTCCAGCACCAGCTGCCCCTCCATTGAATGTGACTGTGGACAGAAAATTCGACCTTGTTGCTGATATCCCAATTTGCGGGGTGGATGCCGATGTCACAGCTGCTCCTCCAGAAGTCACTGATGCGTCGCTGCCTGATGTTGCTGATGCAGCGGTCGTCCCAGTCGTCGTTGGCTCCGAGTTGGCATTATTCGCACCGGGCACAATGCCTGTGTACGTTGCGTTGAAAGATGACTGAAGAGCTTGTATCGTGGCTGGAATTGGTGCAATGCTGTAGCTCAGACTCTGGCAGGATTCCGTTTGGTCTTCAGTGAGGCCTCCAGTATAAGAAAGGTTGTAAGCATCCTGGCACCAGTTACACCTAGATGGACTCAGTACTAGTATAGTCGCAGATAGAATCGGACGTACGATATTTTCGTGGCCGTGTATCCGTTTCCGCAAACGCATTCGTACCACGGATCCAGATCCTTGGTGTTCCTCTGTAAATCACTACATTCGTCGTAAAGATCCAGAGCTGATCCGCAGTACGAACCCCTACCGAAGCAGAAGGACTACAAATCACTTCAATGTCAACATTGAAATACAAGACCTGCGCGTGCCAGCGTTGCCCTGTGAAAATTGAGGTGACGACAAAACTTACCAAGTCATCTTTCAACTGTCTGGCTTCTATTTCGCTCGACTTCTCTGCTACTGTAAGCGCCACTAAGGCAAAGCAGATGGCACTTGAAAAGTAGAGTTTCAAGGACTGCATTTTGAATCAAAGAGGCGCTTTCTCGAGGTGCTCTACACAAGTGTTGAGGTCTCTTTGACGGTACAAATACATTTCGCACCTCCAGGCGCAGAAGTAAGATCGGCCGGAATATTTCAGAAGCCTGGCATCTACTTTCCACATTTGACCCTCGTCGTCTGTAGTGCAGGGCGGGATGTTGATCGCTTCCAACCTTGTGAAAGGTTGACTTAGCCTTCTCAGTGCTGGAAATGTTTATGCTTAATTTCCGTCCAGCTGTCATTGGCAGTTGTGATACTTGGCAGGTTATTTCAGGCATTAGAAAGGCGTTTTAGTCAAAAACGCCAAGGGTTATCCCTCGACGGGTGATTCAGCGCCCCCATGCTTCTCTCCCATGTCCCGTCTTACAAGCGAATCAAGATTACCGATAGGCGCCACCCAACGATCTTGCCCTATACCTTTGCGCTACGAGGAAGTTAGAGGATGAAAGTACCATTTCAGGGCCGGATTGATTATGTCCGGCGTTTCCAGGCTTCAGCTTTCTGTGTTGGAAGGCTGATCATCTCGTCAGCATAGCCCGAAAATCGTGCCGCCGATCATACATTGAGGGGTCTGTTTAGTTCAGTCTCTCAAAACTAGCTCCGATGTAGTTCTCTAGCAAGAATGGAAAGAGTTGCATTGGCTTTTATTAATGGGCTTCTCTTTGACCTCCAGGTATTTCAAAGTCGCCATACACTTACCGACAAGCAATTCGGGCAGCCTGCAACTACGGAAACATGCAATTGCACGAAATTACAGTTGGATACGTCGCAGGAGCGATTGCTGCGGCTATCTTCGTGGGTAAGAGGTGTGCTTGCCTATGATCTGGTCAGGAAAGCTAAAATGGTGGGAATAGCTCGAATCTATGCCCCGAGTGTGTTGACATTCATACTATCCGCTATCCTACGAGACCAAAACAGCGCAGCAACATGGTGAGTTTAGCAACGTTGAAGCCTACATACCATTGCTCAAAACTTCCAAGGACTGTTGCTTCGGGAGCTCTGCAACGCTCATACTGGCCAAACATCCTTCAGTCAGATGGTGCTAAGAATCATGGAGTGCGAAAAGACATTATCTTCCTCACATGTAGGCGCCCACTCGGATGTTATGCCCGCCTCTACTACCAGATCCAAGACTTATACTGATTTTTGACTCCTCAAGACTTCATAACTATCATGGGAGCCTTGATCGCCATTGCTGGAATCGTCACTCCCTTGGGACTCTACGAGACCTTGGTTTCGACCGACAACATCCAGACTCCATTCCAATATCTCAAGGGTAAGCATCCATTTCAGCACCAGATTGCAAGTTTGTAGATTCCTGGGCATCCATAGGTCGCCTCTGCCTCTCGAAAGGACATTTGCTAACTCGACAGACTCGTCGCCATTCGGTTACGGCACACCACCTAGGAGCAATCTTACATTCAATCGCAAATGCGGAGACTTGGGCCCTCTACCATGTCCATACTCAGACACAATTGTCGTCAATGTATTTGACCAGTCTGGAAACGGTACCATCGATACGCCATACGGCTACAACATGACGATACCAGACGTCGTGATGGATACCTACTCCAGTGGCGTTGGCAATGATACGACTATCTCCAATTACTTTGATATCCAGTGGCGAAGGTATCAAACAAACTCATTGCCGGATCTCAATAACGGTTCAACATTTCTTCTTGGAGCTTTCCGTCCGATGCAGAGCTTAGTGTTGAATGGGGCCATCCAGCCAGTGGAGGGTCTAATTGTTGACACTGTCAATGGAGGGATCGGACTCAGGAATCGTAAGTCTGCATTTCGTCCTTGTTGATCTTCCGATGGAAGCAGTATAACCCCTTATGATTAAACAAGATTTAACATTGGCGATCAGACACCGTCCCCCCTGGATTCAAATATGGCGCGAGTTGGGAAGAGGATATTCTTTTCATTGAACCAGAAAGTGTGTGTGTCAATACGAACACAACCATCGACTTTACGGTCGCTTCAAATCCCAACAGCACTGTCTCAGTCGTCGATCTTGTCTTGACTGACCGCGGGGGGTTTGTCAACATCAACAGGTCATATCCTTTGATAGACCTTTCTGATACACAAAAGAATCCCAAGTTATACGAGCGCGCCTGGAAGGCTGCATGGATGACGAATGCTTGGACTATGCTTTACTACGTAAGCTTCCATATTATCCATAGCTTCTGTCCTCGCCAGATATCACTGGAAGCTTTCCATATCTCGAAAATAGGTGTATGCTAATGCACTTTCAGAATATTACGAACCAGAATAACGAGACCACCGGCCAGAGATCATTCTCTTACTTGAATTCCGAAGTAGGCCGTAAATTTGCTCTTCCTAGCCAAGTTGACAGCCAGTATTACGACACCCTTATCATGGATAGCAGCTTCAAGGACCATCTTAACATCGGAGGTCCTCTCGCTTCTACAGACTCGACGAATGCTGATGCTAGGCCACCACGACTCCCAGTGGAGGGCATTAGCTCAAGCAATTTTTCGGACATATGTGAGTATACCAAATCATAATTCCGTCTGACAGGTACTGATATCGGTTCAGCTCTCATTTGTAGAGGTTCTGGGGGAGGTGATTATGCAAACATCACGAATATTTTCGTCAACTGTGGACTCATGAGAGGAATACCTCAGCGTCAAGATGCTGGTTCCAACATGATTCTCGAAGCTAACAGCCGATGGTCGCAACCAATCTATTCATGCGCTACAGCAGTAAAAGCCACAATTAAGACCGTCTCATTCACATTCAACGGTACAGAAAACGAATTGTCAAACCTCAATATTACGAAGTTGAAGAATAAAGAATATCCCAACGACGAGAGCCGCCCTCTCTGGGGTGTCGAGGACACTGGAAACGCATACACCCAAAGTGACTTGAGACCAGTCTGGGGTCTGGTATCATCCAAGTACGAGAATAACCAGAATGTTTCCGTCGTTCGCCAGGACTCCCTCTATCTCCCAGGTTTAGCCACATTTTACAGTCTACTCGGCAATACGTACACCCTCCAGAACCTACCAGGTAGTGACTTCTACGTGACGGCAGCCGGTAGTGCATACAGTGTTGGAGCAGGAGCATACTCCCCTGTGGACTACAGCGGTGGCAACAACATGGCAATGTGGGCACGTTGGAGAGACCTCGGCGCAACCCCAGAGGATGCAGCCAAGATTCCAAACCTCATTTTCACAGACTATGCAGCCGCTTCAGTCGTCGGCACCAAAGGAGTACTCGGTCCTGGAAACGCAGCACAGCAGAATCTCGTCGCACTTCCAGTCAGCCCGACAGAGCGTCGTATCAGATATCGCTGGCCATTTGCCATTCCTGCCTTCATCGTTGCATTGATGCTCATCATCATGACGCTCGCCGGCCTCGTGACGCTAGTCATTGGCCACGGAAGTGTCGCCAAAATGCGTGCCCATCTCCATCAGAGCTCTACAGGACGAATTTTCACCACGTTCCTGTATCCCGAGCAAGGAGGTTTGCGTGTCAAATCTAGAGATTGGAGTAAGCGGATGGGTACAACTGTTGTGGATCTCTCTGGAGATTATGCCATGCGAGCAGGACAGATGCAACAACCGGAGAAGTGGGATAGGTCTGCTTCGGGAGCGGGTTCTGCTGAGGGGGAGCAATTCTTGAGCCAGCCCGGACAGGCGAGTCCTCGAACGGAATATGTGGGCGCTCAGGGCTTTGAACAGCCACAGCCGTATACCAGTGTTCAGTATAGTGTGCCTCCAGGCGGGAAGTGATGGAAAATTGTCTGGAAATTTGATTTTACATACCCACCTTGGGCGTCGTTTTGTACTTAGCTTTCGCGTAATGATCCGCTGTAAATACTGGTTGCTACTTCACAACCATTTCACTTCCCAACAAGTTTGAGACAATTGATACATTAAACATTACTACACCCCACATTGGGCCTAACTAATCTAAAGACAGCCGTCTGACGACTGGAGGATTGTACGCCAGCATACTCGGCTCGTATGACAGCAGGCTCTCCGCCTTCTCATTCGGAATTAAATATGGCTTCAGTCCCTTTCCAAAATTATAGAAGCACACGATCGAGTTCACCACCGTAAAAAACAACAAGCTTGCACTCGTGCAGGCGAACAGAGTCAACATTGTAAACCCTGCTTCGTACATGAAGTGGACGTCTTTCCACGTGTACATGACAATCATCTTGTATACGAAATAGCCTAGGGCAGCGCATAGCATGGCCTGGAAATTGTTAGTTAAGATTTGGAGATTTGAATCCTGAAAGTGGGGGCCTACAGTAGTGAAGATCGTCCCTGGTCTGTTTTCTCGTGTAGTCCAAAGGTGAGACAGGATCAACACCGCAATGATGAGGGGTACTGCACAAAGAGTTGCGATGAACTCCACGCTACCGATAACGAGAACCTGTGCTGCAAGTTGCGCGATATATCCAATGATAAAGAAGAAATCGACCTTCAACAACAGAATGTAGATCTAAGCCCGGGAGTCAGTTGAGGTTCTTCGGTCATATCTTCGGACTGCCAACTGACCTGATAAGCCAGAAACCTCCTCTTCATCCCCGAATCTCCAGCAATAGCCCTATAAACCTCCCACTCAAACTCGCCATGAATCTTCCACGCCAGCGCACCCATGACCATTGTCAGTACACCCACGATAACCGGCAGCACAATCAACACAATCTTTACATCGCCCCACATATCCATACCTAGATCTACTAGCGGCTGATTTAACGCATCCCGAGCTTCTGACATGCTTTCAACACTAGTGTGGATTTTACCAGGCTGAATCGCCGTGTAGACGATGAGTCCGATGTTGAGAATGCAGGAAATACTGATCTGAATTGAGCTGCGGCGACGCAGGCCGTCGTAGATGAATGTCAGAGAGTAGAGGGATGCGAAGACGAGGAGGGTTAAAAAAGTAGGTATGGTGCGTGATGAGGGCACTTGAACTGCATTTGGGCGGAGAAAGGCTTGCCATTTGCCGAAGACATAACTATTATTCGGTAAGTATGTTGATTTAACATTGGCATTGGTCAAGGGAGGTGCGAGATGCTTACCTCTCGAGTACTGTCACGACAGTTGCTTGCACGATAGCAGCGATGAAAAAGGCACGTGTACAGGTTGTCTGTGGCCAATGAGTAGGCTTCGTATTCGATGTGGTAAACATCGTGAGGTAAATAGATGAATAATCAATAAACGAGCGACAGGCGAGGGTGGAGAGGTATGTTCTAGATCATGCACAAATACGTGAAGAAAATGTCAAGAGTATCCAATTTACAGTGAGGAGCATGGCAGAAATAATACGAGAAGAGAGAGTTGCGCGAAAGAGGAAAACGACGTCAGTTCACCAAGGGTTTTTCTGGTTCGAAACTAGAAGTCTCCACATCGCCACTGCCGGGGGCTTGGTATACGAGATCATGTGACTGACATTTGGAGATCTCTAGTCTCCCAGGATTCCAGCAGCTCCTATATTCGAACATGGTATTGACATAAGTGATATACACATTATCCTGTACTCTTCGATTGCATTGATTGCCATCCTCTAAAGTTGTGTGCAACTGTTGAGTGTTGACTGCCAAAAATAGAATTCCTCGCTAATGCCCCTTTATAATGTAGGAGGACATCTTTGCCGAGAACCTTGACTGAACATTGCTCTCTCACCACATGCCATGTCAAGTCGAGCAAGGCGGTTCAGGGGAAAGCTCTCCTTGGGAGACGAGATGATCTATACGAAAAGACAGCCATTTATGAATATCATTCTGAAGCAACTTCATCTCATGGGCAAGAATGGAATCAGATCATGTGGGTTATTTTAGTCAGCACCTCTTCCGATGAATCTGTTTTGTCATGTAGATGATATGACCAGGCTTTGATTCGCTCATGGCACATATGAGAAGCTGAGGATGTGATATAATTGCTTGATTACAAGGACCACATCCCGTGAAAGACACGGTGTCGCATGTAGGGAGAATGCATATTGATTCTGGCCGCCCCTCGCCCGTTCCCATCCACCAAACGTCAGGACTTCTCCCACAAAAGCATCAGTCAACAAGCCCTGCTCGCGAATCGACAATTCAATCTTTCTTCAATCAGCGAAGCATTCTGGAAGCTTCTCAAGTTTCTCCTTTCTCGGTGCCTCGGAGTCCTGAATAGCAGATGGAGATTTGTCAACAGAGATCGTCTCGGTCTTCAAAATTGTATTGGCTGGAGGCGATTGTATGAACGGTTCGCCGACGAACGGTTTCGGCGAAGGTGGTGTTATTGTCGGCGCTCGGATGGATTCGAATCCCGAATGAGTGCTTGCAATAGCGACCACAGAAGAAGGCTTGCGACTTTTAATGACTGTGGGCAGGATGTCGAGAGGATCGTGCTCTTCCCCGTTGATCGACTCATACTCCAAGGCTTTTACGAGCTTGTATACGATCACAGAAAGCATAACACCGGCGGTTGGCCCAACCCAGTATATCCAGTGATAACTGGTGAAGGAGTTGTTGACGATGCATGGGGCCAGAGAGCGTACGGGATTTAATGATCCACCAGTCCAGAACAAACCTGCCAGGAAATCAGTGCCAAGTGTTACAAATGCCTCGAACAATACTGACCAACGAGTTCAGCGACGAAATATGATAGGCCAATTCCGAGGGGAGCAAGGTACGTGGCAGCATGCTGTTCTGCGGCGAGCATGAAGATCACGAAAGCCAACTGAGCTGTCAACAACATCTCAATGACAACACCCTGGGCAGGGCTGGTTCCACCTCCCAGGGTTGTGGCTGTGTTGAAACCACCATTAAAAAGACCATAGACTGTGTATGACGCTGCAATGGTTGCGACTGTCTGAGCGACACACAGAAGAGCGCATCTTGCCCAGGTGATCGCGCCGATGAGCGCCATTCCGAGCGATATCTACAATATCAGCCGATGTCTCGGGTCAGTCAAAGGCTCGTATCCTTACCACCGGATTGAACAACCCTCCACTTATGCGGAAGAATGTCCATGCGGTGACTGCTAAATTGAATCCAGCGGCCAGAGAAGCATAGAGCAATTGTGCCGGGGAAGCAGCTGGCGGCGCAGTCGAGACACCTTCCCCTTGGATCTTGTTGGAAGATGCGCCGGCCACCTCGACACCTGCGAAGGCCAGGAAGACGAAAATGAGAGTGCCAAGGAATTCGCCGATGACTGCGACGACATGGCCACGAGCAGAGGGATGGACGAGCTCGAACAGATTTCGAAAAATATGCTTGAGAGGGTCAACGCGAGCGAGGTTTGTTCCCTCGCGGCTGAGGTTCATGGTAGGAGCGCGGACCAGTGAACCCAATCTGTTGTCGGCCAACGCGGGCACTAGTCGGGAGTCCATCGTGTTTCTGATGAAACAACAGGAGATCTAGGGAGGCGGTAGATGATGCTTAGGTAGGTAGTAATGATGACTTTGATGGATGAGTGTGCTTGGATGGTCGAGGAGTTTGCAACTTGCGGTACTAAAAGTCTGGGAAAGGGCACCTCAAAAGTCCATCGTTCCTTCTTCCAGACTATAACATCCCCAATTCCATTACCTTTCCATATAGGTAAGGTTCTATGACGGGGGCTATCTAGCTCGGTTTGACTTGCAGAACGCCCATCGCAGCTGCCATCATTGTTGACGGGAATTGGCTCGCTTAGCTATGAGCAGAACAACCTCTCTCAGCAACCCAATTCACATTGAGAGAGATATGCGAAGCCTGCTCAATATAAACGAATAGATAGCCTTTTACATTTTCTACAGCTTAGGCTCTATTTCCTTCTTGTACAGCTCCTCCACCCACTTCGAGAATAACTCAATTGTCTTCTGATCTCCAGGCGGGCTCAACTGGCTCCCATAAATCCCCGATATGCCTCCAACACGATCGATAAACCACATCAAATTTGGGTATCCGCCCCAGAGCATGGTTCCTTTCCTTCTGCTTCCAGCATCCTCCGTTGTAATCATCCCACCTAGGCCCCAATCAACTTTCGTCCCGAGAGGCAGCCCACCCAGGGCCTGGTTCATTTCTGGCAATTTCAAGATCTCCCTCAGTGTCGCCCTTGAGGCGTCTGTCAGCTGCGGCTTGAACATCTCCTTCACCGTTTCCGTCTTCAACAGCTTCCATCATCAGTCAAGATGCTCTGCAGCACCTTTTGGTAATCAAGCGGTGCACCATATCCACCTGCGCCACCCGCACACTGCTCAGCACCACTATTCCAAATCTCCTTGCCCTCTCTGTGCACTACCTTGCCATTTGGATCTGCTGCCGTACCAAACATGGTGACGCCACCCTCCCGGTCACTCATATCGGTCATCTTGGCCACGACATCAGGCTTCACTCTCGGGAAGAAGGAGAAGCTCTTAACTCCTAGCGGACCCCAGATGTGTTGCTGCTGGTAAGCTTCGAGAGACATGTTTGTGACGCGCTCGACCATCCAGCCCGCCCAGTCAATCCCTACGCCGTATTCCCAGGCATCACCTGGGGCGAATAGAAGCGGGAAGAGGAAGGCTTCTTTGAGGTCTTGCTTAATGTTTAGGTCTGGTGTTCGCTTCTGCCATTTTCGATAGCGGGCCAGAACTGGACCTGAAGAAGATGAGTCGTTAGCTCGATTCGGACTTTGCTGACGGCATGTGAATTGCTTACTGAAGAAGTCATACGAAAGGCCTGAAGAGTGAGTAAGGAGATGTCTGGTCGGATGGTCAGTACTTTCGGAAGCATTTAAGAATTGATAAGAAATGACCTGAGTGTAATGGCCTTCAGATTGTCCACCAAGACCGGCGTATCATTCCCATTTCTGTCCTCTTCAAATCCTGTCAAGATCTTCAAGCCCTTCAACTCAGGCAAGATTTCGGTAACATCCTCATCGAGTTTCAACAGCCCCTTTTCAACACACTGCAAAGCGGTAATTGTAGTCGGCAGTTTGGTACATGAAGCTAGCCACATGGTAGCATCGAGCTTCATTGGATCAGGATTGCTGGGATCCTTGAGCGAGCGATATCCGAAGGCTTTCTCATACCGGAATCTGCCTAGAGATCGTTAGCTACTTCTCATAGTTCGGTCAATGAATAGAATTTTACCTTCTCTATCACCAGCAACCAGAACTGCACCCGGGATCTCTCCATTCTGAACGGCGTCCTGCATCCTCTTCTCGAACGTTTGACTTGCCATCTTGTACTCGTGAATGTATTCAGCGGATTCCAGGAGGACAGCAGCCTTTTCCAAAGTCCTCAAAGTGACTGATATCGTCTTGGAAAGCGTAGCCAAATCAACCTTGTGTGGAATCAGCGTGAATGAAATAGGAAAAAAGGATTGTCTGAATCTTGAATGAACAAAAGTTTCGAGATACGAAGGAGACCCCGCATACTAAATAATAAATAGTAATCAATCCCTCCATCCATCCCCATCAAATACGACCTCCGTCACCTCCCCGACCTGGAAGCATGATGATCCAGGAACCCTCCCCTATCGAGCCTCGGCTCACTTCCCAGCCTGCCAGCCTCGCTCTAACGACTTGCCCGTGAGCTAAATCAACAACGGCCTGCACACTATTTCTGCAAGCCCCAGCCAATCATATTTCTTCAATGCATCAAAATGGCACTTTGCCAGCCTCGTAACGGACTTCCGGAAACTTAACATCCCGGAGAGTATTCATGTTTCTGCACGATATTTTGACGATTCAATGGGCTCGGTGAGTAAGATGCTGAGGCTAAGGCCGAGGCAATTAAATTCGAGATACCCGCAACTGCTTTGCCGCAAAGCCATGAGCTTCATATGTGGATCTGAAGCATGGAAACAACGCCTTGGTATTGCAATGCGGCCGTAAATGAGAGGAAATATATTGGTTCGGGGATACTAGTTGTCAGCCTTGCAACTTTTGGAAGCGTCGTGACTGTACTTGTACTGTATCGCCGTCTCGAGAGTCAAGCGAGGCGAAAGTTGGGGTACTGATGGTGGATCCTACCCGCTGCATAAGTCTCTGAGAAACCAATTGAACACCTTGATGCCAAATAATTAGTGGGTAGATTCCACTGCCAGTCGACCGAATAGATGGAGTGAGTAGATCGCAGGTAGTTATGTCCGATAAAGCAAACGCCGAAATTATACTCCTTAGGAGATAAGATAAAGTGAGAGATGCTGTGCCACCGTTAGAGGACTTCATCTTGCATTGATGGTTCCCCTAAAGAGTCACTCACCGAATCAAGCTTCACGAGCAAATACCTGTTTCCAGACGCCCAATGGAGTTCCCCTTCAGCAACGATCCGGCTGAGCTGGATGCACACAACATACGAGAAGAGGCGATGGGCGGCCATGGTCATCAAAGTCTTCTTTTCTACCATTGAAAGAAGAAGCGTCTAATCCAGATAAGACTATTACTGTACAAAGATTTCCCAGCTCCCTCAGAACGCCTTGCCAATGCTCACTCGGTTCACTCATACTGACATAAACACTACACAGCCTATCAGTCCTTGTAATAAAACTACAGTCTAACCCATTCCGACATATTTGAACCAATTCGGCCGACAATCTTCTTTCATCAGCCAGGACTCGCCGTCTGTGAAGCGGCCGGTCATGCAGCCCTTACACTTTGGCGAATTGGGGCAGTTGAAATAGGGGATATGTTGGTAGCCGATATCACGGAACCTGGTTACTCGTTAGTTTTGCAATCCGCAACTCATTGGAAGGGAAGCCTACCAATGGATCTTGCTCGAGTCCTCAAACAGTCCTAGAGCAATACTGTGCACAGGTGCGTCTCCCCACCTCTCGTAGAAAAATCCACCAGCACGATCTAGATGATTGAAATAATCCTCGTATGCTTGGCTCCTCCAAAAACTCATATCCGCAATCTCAAAATTCGACCAGAAATGGCATGTGGAGTATCCGTTTGCTTTCATGTTGTGCTCAGGCCTCCTGGTCGCATCTGATAACCATTGCATCGCATTGTTGTCGTGAAGGTATTCGGGGTGAGCAGCTACGAACTTCGTCGTCTCTGGCCACAGCGTGGGGATTGATTGCGGCGCGTCGTATAGGTTGATCGTGAAGCCGTACGTTTTGTTGTGGTCTTGCATGTATCGGAAAACATCGTAGTCCACATCGCAGAAGAAATGCACCTTAGGCTCAACTCGCCAGTAGAACTGTGTGTTTGCAAGCGCAGGATGTTTGTAGAAGAGACCACTATTCCACCGGCACATCTGATGGTAGGATTTCATGGCTCCGTACTGGATATCGTTCTCCTTGAGGATCTTGGCCGATTCCTGGAACAGCTCCTCGTCGATCCAAGATGGGACGTCCCAATGCTCTTTTGGGATAGTTTCTGGACAGACTGTCAGCCTCATCCCCAGCCCAAGCTTCAATCCAGCATACCATATATACACTCTGCTTTTGTCTCTGCTTTCGTGCGCCTTTTGAACTCCTCCGAGAATGGCACATCGTTGAAGAAGGTCCAGGGGTAGTTGAACTTCGAATTCCACGTTCTTTCGAGATCTCGCATGGCTTGTACCATGCCATCAACCTCCTCGTTTCGAACCAACGATAGGAGCGTCGCATTTATACGATTTGTCCCTTCGGCACCCAATCCATAACCTTTGTCTGCCCTCCATAGCAGCCCCTCAGGTTCATCAGTGACTGCACTACATGTTAGCTAAGTTCCCTTAGTTCCAGGGGCAATTGGGCGCATACGATCCAAGTTGGGATCTCTGTCCATATTCTTGAGGGTATCGCCTGGACCTTTGGGATACTTGGTCGGCCCAAATATCTGGTATAAGAAAAATATCCATAGTCCTATAGCTGCCAGACCCAGCACCCGAATTGGTTTCGCTATCGCCATGATGGTTGGAGAGGAGAGGAGTGTTGTATCTCTCCAACAAAAAAAGCTGCTCCTGTGCCTCGAAATGCGCCGCGTATCAGGGTCAGAACCTCGTTCCCCTTAACGGAACTTCCCGCAATCTCATCAACATGTGTAAATGCCTCAGGCAGAAACATTTATTCTGGATAACGGCGCGTCTCCCAGGCGCGTACTTTATCAACACAGCAGAACGAGCTATCTGCAGGATCATTTTCGTTAATGGGCTATCACAATGGCGCATCTTGCAAAATTGGGTGGGTTGACTGATGAGCTCGTGGAGTTAATTACCTCTACAACCGCAAAAGTAAACAACTTCTTGCAAACAGACAGACTTACTCCATGCTCTCAACCTTTTGCTAATCAGAACCATAGTCAAATCAAGCAAGATTCAGTGTACATCGTGAAAGTGCCCTGCGCGCTCTACGATCCAGTAACTACCCTCGGACAAACCAATTCGATGTCACTAGCCAGCTGGAAGGTTTGGAGGAGAAGTTGCGGGTGTACAATGAAGACCCACTGGCAGATGCATTACGAGAGCGGCTCGACAAATTGACGGCTCTGCAAGTGAAATGGACTCCAGAGATCCTACATCTGCTGCTTGAGCTGTCTGATCAGCCAGTCTCGAAATCGAAATTGGAGAGACTGGATTTCCTAAAGCAGCCCGAATCAGACGCAGGACCGAATTTGAAATGGAAGGACCTGGTTGCAGAAGATCCTCTTTTACGGGAGAAGTGTGTATGGCGGAATGTTGACTTTGCGGCCGAAGACTCGGAGGGCGAGGATTGGTATGAAGATTCCCGAACCGACATTTCAGTACATTCGAGTACAACTGCGCAGTCCAGTGTGGAAGACGAGTTCAGTAGGCGTCCTGACGACCACGCGATTGACACTGTCGACAAACCCGGCTTGGAAGAACTACGTAAGCATCAATTTTGGCAAAAGACACCAAATGTATCCGGGGTAATATTGGAAACTGTGAAGAAGAGCATCACCGAACTCCAGGCTGTACGGGAAGTTCTGTTCATGCTTGGTGGGCTGCCAACTTCATTGTTCGAGACCGCCTCCAAAGAGCCGACCATGATTCGGCCTTCAAAAGGTTATGCGTTGAAGCACGCATCTGCAGAAGCGTTCTTCAAACTTACACAGGCTTTTGCAGATCGTGGATCTTGCATGGCTCGTCTCCGGTCATGGATCAAACTACCTCAAAGCATTCCGTTACTCCAGGTCTTACAAAGCACTCTACTGAATCGAGTACAAGAATTCGATAGACGACTTTCGCAGATCCAACAGCGTTTCATCTCGCCTACAGAAGATATGGTTGTCAGTCTTCTCAGTATTCAAGACGAACTTGCCACTCACATCAATCCTCTGATTCGAGTTTCGAGCATCGTCCAAAAGCTGTTAGATGAGCGATATGCACATGCATTTAGATATCTGGAGATGATTTACGACGAAACCTGTACTTGCCAAATGAACGGAGATGAGAAAAGCTATGAATTTATGGGTCGCATATTTTTCGACTGCTTTCGCATGTATCTACGGCCGATCAGGACATGGATGGAGGAAGGAGAGTTGGTAAAGGATGACAAAGTATTCTTCGTTTCGGAAGCAGCTGGAGAGGTGGAGCTTGCTTCTCTGTGGCAGTCTCGGTTCAAGATCCGGAGAACTCAAGATGGCGTTTTGCATGCTCCAAAATTCCTTCAAGCTGCCGCTAACAAGATCTTCAACACTGGAAAGAGCGTGGTAGTGCTCAAGTATCTAAACCAGTATGAGTCGCTGCGGTCTACGGGAGGAACTGAGCCACTTCTGGATTTCGATACAGTGTGCAATCCGTCATTCCAGTTGGCCCCATTTCCGGAGCTTTTCGATACTGCCTTCGACGGATGGGTTCAAAGTAAGCACCACCATGCCTCTTCGATACTTCGGAAGACACTGTTCGATTCATGCGGTCTGCAAAGGTCTTTAGATGCTTTCTCTTATCTGTACTTCATGGCAGATGGTATCACCGCATCGGCCTTCTTCTCGAACGTCTTTGACAAGCTTGATACATTGAACGCATCCTGGAACGACCAATTTGCCCTCACTGAATTGGCACAAAGCACTTTCGGCTCAATCCCAGCTGTGAACCCCGACCGACTTCGAACAAGTGTCTTAACGATTCCCCGCAAGCACCGAGACGCCGCAACTTGCCGAAGGACCGTGAAAGTTTTGGCTATCCTCGAATTCAAATACCACCTTTCCTGGCCAATACAAATCATACTGATGCCTGTCACCCTCACTTCATATAGGCGAATTTTCACCTTCCTCCTCCAGATTCGCCGAAGCTCACACATCCTCACGCGACAGCGTCTAATCTCTGATCGTCTCAATACCAACAGCAGCACAGATGAGCGTGCAATCTACTACGTCCTGCGGACGGGCCTTCTGTGGTTCAACCAGATGCTTCACTATTATCTGACATCGCTTGTCCTGGATCCAACGACACAAAAGATGCGAGCAGATCTGGAAGCAGCAGAAGACGTTGACGCCATGATTCAGGTACACTCGACATACATCAAAGCAGCGATCGATCAAGCCCTACTCGGGAGCAGATTAGAGCTGATACATAAAACTATCCTCAAGATCCTGGACTTAGGAATCAAGCTCGAAGACGCACAAGCGGCAAACGCAGCCTCCAACAAAGAAGCCCTAGAACACCAACAAGAGATGACGGATCTCTCAATGGCAAGTCTAGGCTTGCGGACTCCAAGGAAGAAGGCCAAGCAATTCATGAAAATGCCTAAGTCAGCGAGGAAAGACTTGGATTCAAGTTCTGATGAGGAGAATGAGGACTTCGATGTTGATTTGAGTATTTTGTCTTCACCTGGTGGTGGAGATAAGGAGGAGTTGTCGTATCTTGAGAAATTGAGGAAGATGAAAGCAAATTTTGACAGATTGGTTCGTTTTGTGGCGAGTGGATTGAGAGGAGTTGCGAGGGCTGGTGGAGGGGATGAAGCTAGGAGTTGGGAATCGTTGGGCGAAATTCTGGAATCTGGGCTGGGGAATGGGACGATGGGCTATCACTGAACGGACCATACGAATTCAATGAATGAAATGAAGGCATGAAATACGTGACCAAATTTGATTCTTCGCCTTCTTGGATCTTGAGTGAAGCTTTCTTTTCCCTCCCCAGCCGGCTCTTCGGACTACAATACATGAAACCCCCACCCCGAAGAGACCTCTTTCAAGTTTCCCAGTGATTGCTGAACCTCACCTTGCTTCTCAGCTCAAGCTAATCGCACATACTTATTTCAAGATCTTCCTTGAGTGCAATAGCGCTAGACCAACCAAAACAAAAGCTCCTCGAAGCCTCGCTTGAAAAAGGGGCAACAAAGATGTTGTGTACACGTGAAATGTTCTTGGCGAGTGGATCTGCGCTGTCACGCTCCATGTCGTGCTCCCTGCACAACCAACGGCTGCTGTGTTTCCTTCCAAGCGGGGAATCTGTCCGGGGTAATAGTACTCGTACAAAAGTCTGATTTCTCAACTTCCCTCATCCTCTGGACATCTGGCGCAAGATATGTTCCCATCGCTCAATTGGAATTCAACGACGCAAAGCTGCTGTAGTTGCCCACGCCCATGTCCCGCCCCTCGTCATACTCGTCGCACTCAGTCAACTAATCACCACAGACCTAGGTCGACGGAACGACTCCGAATTCCGACGCCGATAATGACGACCAATGAGCCGGACATGCTTTGTAAGAAAGTCCAAAATTCCCATACAAACATCGGCGTTCAGATAAGTATCGAGCTATGTAAGCTATCATTTATCTCGTTCCTTATCAGGAAGCTGGTCAACTTTCCCTCTTCACTCCCAGATTGGTATCTCACCCATCTGCATCTGTCTCACTATCTCACTATCTCACCGTCTCACACTTCCTCCATTTCCATCCTTTTGTTGTCCTGCATTGCTTGGTATACCAAGACTAAACAAGCTTTTTCGTATCTATTATCTATTGTCTATTTGATAGATAGAACAAGGCATTGAGGTCAAGATGGCGGATTTCGAATACGTCTCGAAGCGCGAGGCAACGGAGCAGACTGGCCCAAAGCCACCACTGGATCTCAGCCATCACCTCTCGAGAGTCACAGCTGCGCGAAAGGAAAGTGCAATCAAAAAGTTCTATCAATACTTCCAGATCCCCGGGATTGGAAATCTGGCAGGTGGTGAGTCTCAATTCCATGAATTCCGCTTGATATTTGAGGGTGGGGTGGGATATCAACAATATGTGTTATTGCCTTGCCACTATCAAAATGTCCATGATGCTAATATATTTTGTTACATCTTACAGGTCTCCCCAACGCTTCACTCTTTCCCTTCGATACACTCGAGGCCCAGATCGCACAGCCGGAGCGCTGGACGCCTACCCCCAACGATCCCAACGATCCCTACAAAGACCTCACCCAGAAACTCGAGAAGACCAGTCTAAAGAATGGCAGAGACGTCACATCCTCCACGCACATCACCGTGCCGCATACATCCGCCGTAAAGAACCCAATGCAGAAGATCGATATCACATCCGCTCTACAATACGGCACTGCACAGGGCTATCCCCCACTCTTCTCCTTTCTCCGCCAGTTCACCCGCGAGGTCCTGCATCCTAATGTCCCGTATGCCGGTGGTCCAGAGATCAATCTGACATGTGGAAGTACGGATGGGATGGCGAAGACGTTGGAAGCTTTCACGAATGTGTGGAGCGAAGAGAGGGATTGGGTTCGCGAGAGGCCGGGTATGCTCTGTGAGGAGTTTGCCTATATGAATGCGCTGCAGGCTGCTGCTCCGAGAGGTGTGCAGATCGTGCCTGTGGCGATTGATTTGGAGGGCATGCTTCCCTACGGTCCTGGTGGCTTGGAAGATGTTCTTGAGAATTGGGATGACTCGAAGGGGAAGAGACCGCATTTGATGTACACTGTTACGTGAGTATTGCCCAACAGATGGTTTGAAGCGAAAGTTATATTGACGTTACGCAGCATTGGCCAGAACCCAACCAGTGGAACTCTTTCGGTTAAGCGCCGCAAGGAGCTATATGAAATCTGCAGCAAGTATGATGTTATCATTATCGAGGACGATCCATACTGGTACCTGCAATTCCCTTCAGCAGTTGGGAAGGAAGCAGAGGCGCGAAATCTCCCTACACCAGCCCCTCAACCTATTCACCAATTCGCCAAGAAGTCTGGATATGCCTTCATTGACAGTCTGGTGCCATCATACCTGAATGTAGACTACGACGGCCGCGTCGTTCGTCTCGACACCTTCTCCAAGACCGTCGCTCCAGGGTGCAGAGTTGGCTGGATCACAGCTCAACCAGCCATCATAGAAAGAATCCTCCGTATCACCGAATGCTCAACCCAACAACCATCCGGCTTCGTGCAATCCATGCTCTCCGAGCTAATCATGGGTCCTCAACCTGCCCTCGCACTAGCCGAATTCTCCAAGAAATCCAAGAAAGACCAACTAGCATTCACCGGTTGGGAAACCGCCGGCTGGGTCCGCTGGCTCGCCGGCCTCCGCGGCAACTACGAGAACCGCATGAACAGGATGTGTACGCACCTCGAAGAAGGCCGTTTCCTGCTCAAGCAGAAGACACCAAACCGTACTGCTGACGCAGACTGGGCTGTTATTTCGAAGACGAAGATGTTTTCGTTCGATTGGCCTCGCGCAGGTATGTTCGTCTGGGTGCATATGCATTATGAGACACACCCTCTCGCGGGCGTTGTTCCCGGGCCTAAGATGTCTGAACTGCTATGGGTATTCTTGACTACGGTGCCATATCTCGTGCTTGCGAGCCCGGGCGCGGTGTTCAGTCCAACGGAGGAGATTAGAGCCGAGAAGGGATGGCAGTATTTCAGACTGTGCTTTGCGGCTGTGGATGAGGAGGAGGTGGAGAAGAGTAGTAAGAGGTTTGCCGAGGGGATCAAGGCTTTCTGGTTGATTAAGGATAAGAAGGAGATGGAGGATATTGAGCCGGAGATCAATCAGGAGAATCTGGCGCAGGTGGCTGATTTGGGGATGGGAATGGCTTGTTAGATGCCTACGACTTGATACAAGTATTTGGCGAGAATTTTTGAGGTCCATATTCTGGATTGATTTACATGGGATACAATTGGTAGAATGGTTACGAATTTGTTGATGTCAATGCTATTAGGGATAATGAAATACAAGAATGAACAACCTGCATATGCATCTATGGTGAATTGTGACGAGATTTATCAACTACTCTTCTATGGCTAGATGCTGTGGCAATCCGGTCGTCTTCTGTTTCACGAAACTCGTAATTGCTTGTGGTATCCTTTGTTTTGCTTGGGAGTTCAAGTTGTCTTCGTCAAAAGTTGGATTTCTGTTTGGATAAGATGTAGAAGTGTTGACAAGTTCTTCACTTTGCAGGAGCATCTCGAAGACTAAAATGTGTGTTTGACTTGCAATGGACTAGTCAGAGAATTGTTATAATAGTAAATACCTAGAGTGTGCCATTACGGAGGTATTCCTATGCAGCCTAGACATTTGAACAGGGGTCACCACATTCACATCTTATTCTTGGCACGCCACCCAAAAATTTCCCCTCGTTACCCCACCACTGCACTGCCTGTAATATCAACAGCTCGAGCTTGTCCTCCCCGACGACAACACCCACAACTTGACTTCAATCTCACAACACACTTACGAAAGACCTTGATGCTGCACTTTTCACAAATCAAACAGTACAGCTTCACAATCCATATCCATACATACAAACAAATATAAACCCACAAACCACCACCCACTCCTCAACAATGGAGAAAATAACCACCAAAATCGCCTCCCTACCCCCAGGCACCTCCTACTTCTCCCTCGAATTCTTCCCCCCAAAAACAACAATGGGTTCCTCCAACCTGCGCGCACGTCTCGACCGCATGTCCCGCGCCCTTCGCCCCCTCTTCATAACCGTCACCTGGGGCGCCGGCGGTTCCACAGCGACGAAATCCCTCGAGCTGGCCGAGCTCTGCCAGCGAGAGCTTGGACTTACGACGTGCTTACATCTCACCTGTACGAACATGTCAAGGAAGCTGGTGGATCGCGCGCTGGAGGATGCGAAGGCGTTGGGCATTAGGAATATTCTGGCCCTGAGGGGGGATCCGCCCAGGGGGGAGGAGTATAGGGATTTAGGTGTGGATGGAGAGGGTGAGGTGGACGATGGACAGGAATTTGAGTGGGCGGTGGATTTGGTGAGGTATATCCGTAAGCAGTATGGGGATTATTTCTGTATTGGAGTGGCGGCGTATCCGGAGGGGCATGCGGACGAAAGTGATCCTGCTGGGCAGAGTCTGGAGCATGATTTACCGTATCTGGTGGGTAAGGTGCAGGCTGGTGCGGATTTCATCATGACACAGCTCTTCTTCGATGTGGAAGCGTATGATAAGTTTGAGAAGAGGCTGAGGGAACATGAGAGTGGTGCGTTTAAGGATATGCCGATTATACCTGGGATGATGCCGATTCAGAGCTATCAGATGATCAAGAGGACGACGAAGTTGAGCCATGCGAGGATGCCACCGGATGTTATGGATAGATTGGATAAGGTCAGGGGTGATGATGAGATGGTCAAGAAGGTTGGTGTGGATATTGTGAGTGAGATGGTGACGCATATCCAGAAGGAACCGGCGCCTGGACCGAGAGGTTTCCATTTCTATACTCTGAACTTGGAAAAAGCTGTAGCTTTCATTCTGGAACGGACGAATCTCATTCCCTCAACACCCCTGGACTCGGAGTCCGCAATTCTGGATGTACCATCACCACTGGAATCCCTCCAAATCAACGGTTCGTCACATAAACGGCCCTCTCGCCGTCAAAGCTCAATAGGTTCAGACCCTCACAACAGAGTCATAATAACCGGGAGCAAAACCTCCAACCCCGACCGCGAAACCACCGCAGAAGAAGCCGCCATCCCCGCTGAACCTGTCAACACGCGCGCCAACACTCTCGCCATCTCCGAAGGCGAAGGCTCTCTGGGCCGGGAAGCAACATGGGACGATTTCCCCAACGGTCGCTGGGGAGATGCTCGTTCCCCCGCATACGGAGAGATAGACGGCTATGGCGTGAGTCTCCATATGTCCGTCAATCAAGCCATCAAGCTCTGGGGCTTCCCAACCTCCGTCCAAGACATAACATCCCTTTTTATCCGACACATCGAGGGATCGATCTCCGCTCTACCCTGGAGCGAAGAAGGTCTCAACGAGGAGACCAACACCATCAAATCGCAACTCTTGAAATTGAATCAGAAGGGCTGGTGGACGGTAGCGTCTCAACCAGCTGTCAATGGTGTCAAATCTTCAGACCCGATATTCGGCTGGGGTCCGAAGAATGGATTTGTGTTCCAGAAAGCATTTGTGGAACTTTTCATCCCGGAGAAGGATTGGAAGGACCTTCACGCTAGACTCACATCTTCGGAAATCTCACCAACGGTCTCATGGTACGCGGCCAATGCCTCTGGATCGTTCCTCTCGTCTTCACCGAACTCATCTGACGATGGGGAAGGGGGAGGCAGCACGAATGCAGTTACGTGGGGTGCGTTTCCTGGCAAGGAGATCATCACGCCAACGATTATTGAGGAGGTTAGCTTTAGGGCGTGGGCGGAGGAGGCCTTTGGTATTTGGGGTGAGTGGGGAAGAGTCTATCCGACTAGGAGTGTGAGTAAGGGGGTTGTTGATGGGTGTCGGGAGGGGTACTGGTTGGTTAATGTTATTCATCATGGGTATGTTGAGAGGGAGGGGTTGTGGGAGTTGTTGCTTTCGTGAGCGGTGAGGTTGGCTTCCATTTCGAGCAGATGAGGAGAGAAGAGACCTTGAGCTACATGTGCGAGCACGTGGAGACTGCAGCGTTCTCTAGAGATACCGCGAGATTAGCATGGAGGAGATCGAAATGGAATCAGATGGTGCGAGATTGAGCGTTGGACCAATCAACTTGTACAAATATCCCGACTGATCATAAAACGGCAAAGGCGAATGGAGTTTGCCATCTAACACCATACAATGAATGCTATGAATGGATTTACAGAACTTCAACCTCAAGGCCATATTTGAAAAATTTGCTTCGACAGCAGTAGAAAGATCTACACATGTTTTAGGTGACAAAATCACCTAGATCACATCACCCCCTTTTCTAATGGGAGGCGGGCTGCTCATCAGCTTATTCAGTCAATTAATATCTTGCCCCAATTATAGAATTCGTAAAGAACCTGACATAACCCAGGCAATGAACATCTACACACAATGCACCAAAGCATCTAAGATCTCAAACAGATCATCACATCACACATTGAGAAGAAGGAATAATTTTAATGAATTTTGTTTGTCTTTGTCCTCTCAGTCATACCTTCTAGACTTCCTTCATCTATCCTTCCGTCTATCTAGTCTCTCCCGTTGTCGAAACCAGAAGTCGAAGCACAAGTCGTAAGTCTGAAAGCAGAAATCGTCTATCCATCCTCAACTCGTTCACTCAGAAACGAAAGAAAGATGGGAAGACCTATGAAGGAAAGGTGATATGGAAAGGGAAGTCTAAATACAATGCCATTCGTCCGTCCGTCCGTCCGTCTGTATGCATGTGTGTCCACTCTAAAGCCTTCTCACCAAAGCTCAATGAGCGTACCCATCCATCCATCCATCCATCCTTCAAGTCAAAAGTGTGTATGTAAGAAGCTCAACCCAACCCAACCCAATCCTATCCTATCCACTCCAACCCATCGATCCATCAATGAGGAAGAGTCAGTGCAAAGCCTAGCCAAACCGTCCTCGAAATCCCAACCCTAAACCCAAATCGCATGAGAGCAATCTCCCACTCCCATCCCTCCTAGAGGAAGAAGTAAGAAGCGAGGATCCAAGTAACTTAATCCCAGATCGCGAATACTGTCATGTCGTCGAGTATCGAATGTATGGAGAGGAGAAATCGACCTTCCGCAAGCAAGCAAGCAAGTAGGTGAAAGTGGTTGGTAGAGGCAGACGATGCAATGAGGAGGATTCTTCGTATCGAAATATCGTAATGTAATGTATTTTCGCGGAAAAAGTCGAAAAGCAAGCCAGAACGCCATTTGCGAAACGCCTCTCTTTTGGTGAAGCAAAGAAAGCAAGCAAGCAAGTAAGCAAGTAAGCGCTGACTGGTAGCCGGTCTTGTCGAATATCGGGATGTAAACAGGGGAGAAGATCCAAGGAAAACGTGCGATTTGTGCAAAGGGAATTGAGTTTTGATGGGCGGCGAGATGTTGTACAATCGAAGTAGGTGGGGTTTTGAGGTATGTGAGATGTGAAGACCGTTCCGTTGCGTATGTCCGTCCATCGATCAGATCGAGAAATGCCAAATGTTGAGGTTGAGTTGAGCAATTCTCGCGGGTAAAGAAGGCATCTGAAGCCAGACCGACAAGACAAGGTAGAAGTGGCACTTCCTAGACATCCCGGAGGAACATCTAAACCTCATCATTGGCCTCAAAGTACAAGTCCTGGCCGGCGAAGTTGTCATCCTCGTCGTCCTCGTATCCACCGTTGTCGTGGGTCATGGTATGGCCGTTACCGTTGGAGTGAGAAGCGTAGTAGCCGTTGCCGTTGCCGTTTCCGTTGGAGGCATACTGAGTGCTGCCGTAGTCAGGGGCACCGATGTCCTCCTCATACTGCTCGACCTTCTCGGCCTTGACCGGTCCACCCATGCCCTCCTCATCGTCGACATCGGAGGTCTCCTGGTAGTTGACGGCCTTCTTGCTACCACCACGGGGAGTAGCCTGATTCAAACGTCAGCATTTCTATATCGCTTCGAAAAGAATTGCTTCTATGGAGGCAACATTCGAAGTCCATATGCAGAACATCACAACTTTCAATGTGAAGACGATGTGGATGAGGAAAGGGAAGAACGTACCTTAGCACGAGGACCCTTAGCCTTCTTGCTAGGAGTCTCAGCCATCTCATCATCGTCACCGTCCTCGCCCTTGATGGCAGCAGCCTTGCGCTTTGCGGGAGTGCGCTTTGATGGAGTCTTCTTAGCCGAACCGTTGTCTGCCATAGATTTAGTTAAGTCCCAATGTGGTTCCTTGCGCGCGCGCTCGAAATAGCCGGATACAGCCTTACCTGTAACGCTCTCGCCGAATTGGCCAGCGATAGCTGTAGAATAGTTAGCGAATGTTCTTTTGTAAGTTGAGCGGTTGATGACGGGGAGGGGAGAGACAGTAGGAGATGGTATGGAATGCGGGGGGAAGAAGGATGAAGAGTGGATAGAGCAGATGGAGCTGGCTACCAGCATTCATTGCTTCGGCTTCTTTCTTGATGGGTCTGAAGCGGTGCTGCAAAGCAGCTGCGGTAGTCCCATCATTCATGCGAAGCGCAATGTCTGTAGAAAGTCAACATCAAAACTCGCAAGAAAATTCAAGCTCATGCAGTCAGTGCTGGGAGGAAGATCAAAACATAAGGGAAGAAAAGTTTCAGGGCTGAAAGCACATTTGAGAGTTCCAGCATCCTTCTTTATGGGACGGAAACGATGCTCCAATGCAGAAGCGGTTGTGCCGTCAGCCATATAATGAGCAATCGCTGCGAGAAGTCAATATCAACAATCATCGAAATCTCGATCTATGCAGGCAGGTAGGCAGTGCTTGAAGGATAGGAAAGAAATGAAGAGCAAATCGTCTGACCAGAACCACCAGCCTTGACAAAGCCGGAGCCAATGCCTAGGGTTTGGGGATCACCACCAGCATCGGCGCAAGCCTTCTGACGCTTTGCGTCTGCCTTGATGGTTCGAAATTGGAATTCAATGCCACCCTTGGTGCTATCCTTTCCAAAGTACTTGCTGATGTCTGTGTATTCAAATCAATGGGCTGTTCAAAACAGGATTTGTGTGGGTGTAGTTTGTGCAGTGCTAGGAAATGGAATGAGTCTGACTTCTGCCAGTTTTGCCGCCGCCCTTGACACTGTAAAGACTGTCAAGATCGATATCTTTGGGATCGAGGCCCGCGGATCTCATCTCTTGCAGTTTCTTGCCAATGGGTCTGATGCGGTCTGTGAACTGGAATCTGAGACCGTGAGGGGTAACATCGCTGCCCATGATAGCTGCCATCTCTAAAAAGGACATCAGAAAGGCCGCCATATAGTAGAAATGAAATTGCGCTGTGCTGTATAGAGAAATGACGATGGACCTTGCGCACCAAGACTTGGCAGAGCGATGTCCTTGCAGTCAAGACCTCTAGCTCGACCGTCGCGGAGAGCATCGAGGTTCTTCTTGATTGTGGTGGAGAATTGGAATCGGATACCGCCTACGGTGGCATCACTTCCAAACCAAGCAGCAATCTCTGGGAGAATATGAGCAAATGCCAGAGAAAAATGGAAGTAAGAATGAAAGCAATGTGCTGGAATGTGCTAGGATGTAAAGTCTGACCCTTGCCACCAAGAGTTGGAAGAGTGATCGTCTTGACGTCGGCGCCGCTGGCACGAGCTTCTCGTATAGCTTGGATGTCCTTCTTGATAGGAACGGCCACCTGCCAGTTGAGAGCCGCAACGGTCGCATCACTTCCGAAACAAGCAGCGATCTCTAGACCTCTATCAATAGACGTCCCCAGAAATTGAATAGACATAAAAGACTTGAAAAAGAAAGCAGAAAGCAGAAAGGATAAAGCAAGAAGCAGAAGCAGAACCAAATTCGAAAGGTAAGAAGTTGCAAGTGCTGGAACAGTAAAGTCTGACCCTTCTTTCCGCCCTTGCTAGGAGTCTCCTTGACATCGCCACCTAGGTTAAGATCCTTAGGATCGCCCCCAGACTGGACACAGTCGCGGACCTGCTTAGCTTGGGACAGAATATGGCGAGAGAACATCTTTGCGATGCCTCCCTGGGTTGTATCACTGCCAAAGTGCTTGGCCAGTTCTGCGGGAATGTCAATGCCAGAACAAGTAAAGCCCAAAGAACGCAAGGAAAACGTGAAGTGTGTTTGTGTTTGTGTATGGGTATGTGTATGCAAATGCCTGACCCTTAGCATTCCTGCCAGCATCCTTGGCCTCGTTGATACCGATGTCAAGATCCATGGGATTGCCACCAGTCTCAACGCATGCCTTGACACGCTTGACATTAGGTGTGACGTTGCGCAAAATGGCAATTCGGAGTGTTTCACTCTTCATGGTGTTGTCATAATGCTTTGCAATCTCTGCTTCTGTCAATGGGATGGTCCGGAGAGTAATGAACAGAATGAAATCGTGAAGTGTGTAATGTGCAATGCAGGTAGATGTCTGACCCTTTCCACGCTTGCCGCCCTTGCCTTCGTCAGTCTTTCCATCGCTTCCGATGTTGAGATCCTTGGGATCACCACCACCGTCGGCGTAGTCTCTGACTTTCTTGGCTGTGGGTTGGACGTTGCGATTGATCTGAAGCTGGATGGCATTTGGTGTGACATCGCTGCCAAAGTACTTGGCCAGTACTGCTTCAGTCAATGGGTGAGCGCGAGGATGGTTGGGGAGAAGGAAATAGTGCAAGTGTGTAAAGTGTAGATGTCTGTTCTGACCCTTTCCAGTCTTGGCATCACCGATCAGATTGAGATCTTTGCAATCCCCACCTGACTCGGCATGGTCCTTGACTTTCTTAACGAGAGGAGTAATGTTGCGACAGACAGCAACCTGGAGTGAACCAGGTGTGGCGTCAGTGCCGAAGTACTTGACCATCTCTGTCGGGCGTCAATGGGATGATCAGAGGAGGAGGAGAAAGGGAAGAAAAGAGAAGAAAGATAGATAGTGCGTGAGAATGTGCAAGACAGATCATCATCTAACCCTTCGTAGCTCTAGAGCCCTTGGCTTCTCCACCAACAGGTACAGTCTTCGCCGGGTCTTCCCCACGAGCAATAGCGTCGAGGATCAGTTTGGACGTTGGCTTGATGTTGCGGAGGAAGTGCATCGAGAGTGCGTGACCCTTAAGCCCATCGCCGAAGCACTTCGCAGTTTCTGCGGTTGGGTCATCAATATCTGAAGCGCAGAGAAAGGACATAAAAGTTAAACAGTAAGATAAAAAGGAAGAAATAAAGTGGATGAGGGAGTCGTGAAAAGTGCTTGGGGAAGTGTTGTATGTCTGACCCTTGGTGCCGCCACCAATCTTGGCAATGCCAGACAGCTGGAGGTCCTCGGGATCACCCCCGGCCTCCAACGTGTCTAGGACAGCCTTAACATCGTGTTTTATGGTGCGGTCGTAGAAATTGCGGATGGCCTTTCCATTGACGGATTTGCCGTAGCAACGGGCTACTTCTGGGAGGACATCAATACTGTGTTGGAAGACGAGAGGAAAGAAAATGTGCTGTGTGCTTGAAATGAAATGTACGGCAGATCTGACCCTTTCCAGGATTGCCAGGCCGAACTCCCTCAATCAAGACCACGTCCTTGGGATCCAGGCCCTGTCCAACCTAGTCCTTGAGGATCTTGACGTTGGGGTTCAGGTCTCGGTTGAAATGGTTCTGGAGTGCGCTCTTGGTGCAGTGGCTACCATAGAATCGCACTATCTCTGTGGAACCATTAACGCTGGTCCTGGAGAGGAAGACCAAACAAGGGAAATGTGATATGTGCTTTGTGTGTGCAGCTGCTGACCCTTTCCTGGGTTTCCATGACGAACACCCTCGATCAACACAACATCCTTTGCATCCCCGCCTTGCGCACGGATATCTTGGATAAGCTTGACGTTGGGGGTAATGTCCCGAGCAAAGTGGGTTTGAAGAGCTGGCTTCGTGGTGGTAGAACCATAACAAGCGACGATTTCTAGAAATAACATCAATGAAAACTCAAGGAAAGAAACATATCTCGGCATTGTAAATAAATGAGAAGTGTGATGTGTGTTCAGTCTTGTGGTGCTAAACTTGCCCTTAGCAAGATCCTTGGGATCTCCACCAGCAGCCAGTTGATCGTTGATCATCTTGACAGCTGGCTTGACATCGCGAGCAATAGCATGATTGACAGCCTTGGAGGTTGCATCGGTGCCAAAGCAGCGAGCGATATCTGCCACGACATCAATATGGCTTCACATGATGAAGTGTTGTAAGTACTCTCGACCCCGAGGCTCAGAGAAAGTGTAGTGTGCAGTAGATACAGTGACCAGAACTTGCCCTGCGAACCTCTCCACTTGCCGGGAAGGTCTAAGTCAATTGGGTCACCACCCGCAGCCACAGTCTCCCGGACTAGTTTGACAGCTGGTCGAACTTGACGATTGACTGCATTCAGGACGGCGCTCTGAGTAGCATCACCGCCGTAGTGGCGAGCGATCTCTGCAGCAACATCAATATGGCTTCATGTTGATGCATTGCAGGAAGCGTCCAGGAACAAAACAGAAGGAAATGTATGTGTGTGCGTGCTGTGGTGATGTGAAGGTCTAACCATTGCCTCGACCAGTTCCAGAGATAGCGATTCTGCCGTCGGTATCTCCAACGTTAATAGTGATGGGATCAACGCCATTCTTAACGGCATCATTGATCAGCTTCGCATCGGATTTGAGACGACGGAAACGATTCTCGATAGCAGACTTGGTACAGTCACCACCGAATCTTGCAGAGATGTCTAGTGAAATCAACAAGGAGACAAGACAAAACCGAAAAGAAAGCGCAGAGGAAACAAATGCGACATGTGCAGAAGACGCGAAAAGCAGCAGCCCGTGGGTACCTTGAGTCTTAGAGGACTTCGCAGAGGTCTGGGTATCATCCAATGGGACGGCGAAGGGGTCCTGTCCAGCATCAACTGCAGCTGCGATGGCCTTGGCATTCTTATTGATGATGTTCATGCGATCCCAGACAGACTTGTACTTGGCCCCATCCCCGTAGTAACGGGCGACGTCTAAGGAAGAGACATTATCAGGGACCACCAATCGGACATGAAGTGAATAGCAGACCAAGCAAAGCGCGCAACATTGAAAGAGGATGTGTGAGGCGAAGAAGGGGGTGTAAGAAAGATTATCAGTACGTACCGTCATAGTTCAGCTTCAAACCGGGGTGAGCGGCGATAATGGCGGACAAGAGGCGGACCGAGGATTCGTACGACTTCCAATTAGGCATGATGGCGAATTGTTCGGATGGCCTGTAAAGTGAAGTCAAGGGTTAGTATAAGTGCATTTTCTTACGCGAAGGAAGATGAGTGGATGTTCTGGAAGATGGTGATCAATTGGACAGGGGAGCGGGGTACTGTGTACCAAGATCGAGATGATCAAAGATGAGCAGTTGTGAAGATCTGGACGCGCCGCAGAGACAACGATGCAATAAGGTGTAGGAGACGGCGATGAGGTGGGGCTATGTGAGGGAGGGAGGCAGATGTGGAGAGACTGGTGATGTGGGGGAAGATTTCAGGAGGCAGATCGAAGCTGTATTAACGTTCAAGACGCGTACAACTTCGAATTGTGGGAAGTGCGAAGAGGAGGAAGATGTGATGATAGGAGGAAGCAACGATGAGATAGGGAATAGACTGCGGTGACGATGAGTTGACTTACCTTGGCTTGTTGTTTGTTTATTGTTTTGTTGACCTGTCTCGAGATGGAGAGCTGCGAAGCTATCAAGGAGCCGGTCAGTAAGAGATTGAAAAATGAGAATAGATCTATCAATGTATACTTGATCGATGAGGAAGCTTACCTTGAATGTGTGCGAAAGAGTTGTGGAGTTGTGGTCGGGAGAAAAAGCTGTTCGAGATTGTGGTGGAGAAAAAGGAAGAGGAGGTGGGAGGCTGAGAGGAGGCCTTTTTGTAGGGGACGGCGAGGGAGTGGTCGAGGCTGCGTTGACGCTAGCGTGCCACGAGGCAGTTTCGAGGAATTTCGGGAGTGAATGAGAGCAAACAAAAGAAAGCGGCAGGTAACATGTGAGTTCAGGTTATCTCTTGTGAACTCTGGCCTGCACTTGCAGAGAAGATGCACTGTAGAACGGTCTGGAAAATCATCAAATTTTATTCCTGGGAGCCAGATCAAGTTCCTATGGTATAATCTACTTCCATCTACACCCTTGGAACCATTTCTAGGCTCATTCTGATGCCCGTTGCGGTCGCTGTGCTAATGTATCGCCAGCGAAGTTTGAAGTGTCGTTCACAAAACATCACGACGGCTGCACAAGAGCGAAGCGAGATCTCCCCGCCCCTCAATTTCCAACACCCCGGTACCTCTCGATCGACTCGAGTCTGCCACCCCTCGACTTGTCTATTATCTACTCGCATACACATTGCTCAACTTGCTTTTCCGGAAGCAACATACCTTGTGCGGCCCGTCGCATAGAAATGTCAAATGTGACGGAGTTGGCAGCCATCGGCCAATCACGAATGAGCCGCATCTGCAGTTGACATCTTGGACTTGCAAGGACAATACCCCTGAGCATGAATATCGCCACGATAATTCGCAAACAGAGAGCAGGCTGCTCCGATGGAAGAAAAATCCTGCGGGAAGCCAAATCAAGATTTGAGCAATCCGCAGCTTACAAAACAGCAGAAGTCTGCGGCGGCTGGAGGAACATTGAGCGAATCGCGACGGCCGAAACCCTATGGCTTGCATCAACAGCCCGAATGCGATAGATCATACGCAGACAAGACCGACTTCTGCACGAAGAAACAAACATTTCGAAGATACGGAGCCACCCCTCGATCCAACTACAACACTCAGAATTATCTTCGTAGGCAGCCAGAATTCAGAAGCGACTGGTCATGCGCAGACAGTCAGTCAGTCAGACTGCAAGCAGGAATGAATATGCGGCAACAAGAAGAAGCTTCGAGCGAACACCATATAGTGGCAGCCCTGTCATCCAAAAGCTAGCATTTCATGAAGTGTTCTCTCGAAAAATCTGTTCGAAGAATGTAGAACAAACAATCCACGATCTTCGACTCAATGGCGCAGCCGACGCATGCGTCTAGAAATCTGGGAGCTGCTATGCAATTCGAGAAAACAAACAACACATAATTCTGACTGCTTCGAGCCTCCGCCATCCCGCAGCGCATCTGCCGAGAAGTTTGATGGCCAATATACCATCACAAGAACCTCCGAGAAATTGAGAGCGGAAAATCCAGTGTTTGGAGTGAGACGCATCCAGCCACTTGGCCCACCTTGAAGAATCTCTAATGGAACCAGTATGAAATATTATATATGCGAATGGAAGAGTCAAGAAACACGGAACATGAAAAAGGACAATTCGGAGGAAACATCGGAGGAATTGTCCGGCCTTTTGACAATACATTCGTTTCGAAAATCGAACATCTACCCAAGTCGTATATCCTTCTCGTTAAGCGCATGTCCGTTCATCCGCATGCCAATATCGTGGTGACCCTTCAAGACTGGTTCACCTTCTCCATATACCCAATATTGCCCACCAAGGAACAAATCACAACACATCTGAAACATACCACAGAGCTTGAAAGTCCACGGGATTTCGCTGGTAGCCGTGAAGAACCAGAACATCTTCATAATATCACCAGCAATCCAACTGGCAAGGACTGACACCCTGAAGCCCTTGACAGATCGGGCGCGGAAGTTCGAGAGGATCTGAGGAATAGGAAGAGTAGCTTCGATCGACAGACCCATAATTCCAATGGTGGCAGAGTATGTGGCATACAAACTTGGAACTGGTGAGAGCACCAACTCAAGGCAGACAAGTGTGAGGAAGAGGTAGAGGAGGAACTGCCAGTATCTGCAAAATGGTCAATTAGACTTGCAGATCTCCAAGATCTCTTGTAATACTTACGGCTTTGGAGATCTCCACTGCCAGAAGTTGTATGGTCTTTGAACCCCGAACTCTCCTTCACGGGCACCTGCGAAAGGGTTTGCCATTTCTCCCCCTTTTGATGATGGGCCAGGGCGGTGATCGAGAGCAACTTTCAGGAGGACCAACTGAATAGCAATCATGATAAATGATTGTATGAGTAAGGACTTATCGAATTGCGCTCCGGGGTAGTAGAACACTCTGCAGGATGGTTAGCACCAAGTTCGTCCGCTCGTAGGCTTGCCCAACAGCGCAGGAGTTCAGCTGCACTTACCTCAGAACGGAAGCCACCAGCATGATCAACGGAATATCCAGCGAAAAGCCCGCGCTTGACTTCGTGCGATGTATCGAGTATGTCTGATCCGCATATGAAGTGATGGGCGAAATGATAATGAAGATGGGAGCAATGAAGCCCGTAACAAACGACACAATTCCCATCTTGAGAGATTGGGCGCCGGATACGCGACGGAATTGTAAAGACTGGAGTGTGCGAGACTATATTCTTCCCATCTATAGAAATATGTACAAGACGAGGAATTGGGGAATGGGTGCACGCGTTTTGATCGGGATCGCTGACGTTTCGAGGCGTTGAGATCGAGTTGTTGGATGGGAAATGAATGGGCCAAGATTATTTGGAGGAGCAAGCCTCTTCAAGCCTTCGAGCGCGGACGCTAGGCTGGAACAACCTTTTACCGAGAGACTGCTTGGCTGTCTGTGCATGTGAAAGCCTCATCTTCAAACGGCCTTTTCCCATCTTATATTCTCGCCTATAATATTCACTCGAGGTCCTATTTCATTATCATCAAAGCCTCAAGAAGTCTTTGCTACTTGTTTTCATTGCCACAGATTCCTGACTCTGATTTGACAACTTTACCTGCTCAATTCTAACTGCACTTATTCTTCCACTTCAAGTACCTGCAATTGTTCCTTTCTTTGCTTTATGTAGGTGGTAGTATTGTATGAAAACCAAAATGCCCGCTTATGCTTGACTGAATTCCAATGATGCTCTTTCAACATGCTCTATTTACAATCTTACTTGCCGTTTTGGTGCACTATTTCATGCACACATGAATGCTCTGCTTGGTTTCTCCGATTTGAGCACTAGATCATCCCTTCCTTCTTGAAGCTTGGTAGCTTCCCAAGGCTCTGCTTAAACACACATCTTTCCTACGACAAATGCAACTATGTTTCTGTCATTGGTTGCTCATTCATAAGCTTTTTCATCAAGTCCCGAAAACTCCCATCCTCGTTCATCAACTGAGCCTCCGGACTCACAAAATCATCTGCAACTTTCGCCATACATCCAAAGAAAGCATACTCAAATACCCAAGGGCACTCGTCCGCCCAGTTAGCAACCTGTGCAGTAAATCTCAACACATCTTTCTTGTCTCTGCAAATACAGGCTATCTCAGATATCACGATAGGATATTCTGGATACTTATCATGCCTGCTTCTCATCAGCGATGCTCAAAACTCATAAAGTTAGAAGAGAAAAAGCTTACATCTTTTTGATATACTCAACAGCAGCACCTCCATCCGGTCCATAATAGTGCAACCCCAAATAATCCGGCTTCTCTCCCATCTCACACACCCTGGTCATAAACTGACCCAACCATTTCTCTCCAGCACCATCACTTGCACACCCAGGCCCGACAATCTTCTTTCCCTTCTTCTTCCTCAACGGTACCATTTTCTCCATCCACATCTCTGCAGCTTTTTCAGGCGTAATGCCTGCTCGTTCTGGCTCATTGAAGTAGTGGATGATAGCGTGCTCGTTGTTGGATATCATGCCCCATTCATTGGCGTCGGTGAGTTGATCTAGACCACGCACTGTTGGACGGAAGGGAAGTCTGTCTTTGAGCTCCGGGGGGGACCAGGCGTTCCAGTTTGCTACTGAGGAGATGGGGCCGTTGAAGTTGAGGGATTCGATGGCCTGGGGGAGGTTGGCGGTGTTGGTCCAGTCCCAGAGGAGACAGCGTTTCTTTATGGTGGTCATGGTATTAAGTGGACTTGGTGACTTTGAAAAAGTGCAAGAGGAGCAGAGGAGTAGAGGAGCAATAAACGACAGTCAACAGCGGTACCTTCAGATGGATGTCTGTAAAAGATTCAAACAGGTGAATGCTCTACTTGGAATTTATAATAGCAGAAACTTGATATGAATTTAAACCTCAAAGCAAAGTAAAAAACTACATGATACTCGCATTTACAAAACTGGGAAGACGTGCTGACAAAAGTTGGAAGTTTCAAGAACCTGAAGGGAAATGTTCAATGCGCTTGGCGTTTTTGTTAGTGGGGTCACGGTCAGTGACGTTCAGGGCAGTGGTTGACGAGCGGGTCGTCGCGTCCTTCGAGTCTGCTTTTTCAAGCGGTCGCAACCTTGAACAAATAGAACACCTCGAAATTCATCACCACCCACCATGCCACCCGATATTGACGAGATTGAGTACGCGCCCCCTTACCAAAATGGTCTACCAGCTTCAAGACCAAGTCTGGTCATGGGTTACGACTCTCCAAGTCCAGATTCCGGCCCAGTCGCAACACCAAATTATAAGCCTGATATCCAGCTGCCGCCTCCCAGAAAGGTAGCTCCACCACCACCAGATCCATTGCAGAAGCTACTCGACCTTCCAATCCTTCGACCAATTCCATGGAAGGAAGGACAAGAATTACCACCAAGCAAATCATCGGAGCATGAGCGAGTTCAGGTTCGAAGCGCGGTGCTGATGAGTACACGGGGAGATATCGCGGAGAATCCATGCAATCGCTGCTCAAGAGGTACAGGACGATTTGCAAAATGCGTATACAAGGATGGATGGTTTATGGGAGCATGCGCGACATGTCAAATGAGCTCGAAGGGAAACCACTGCAGCTTCAGACTCGAGAAGGAGGGTCAGTGTTTACTTTCGCTTTCACAAATGTCTCTTTGCTGATTCAGGACTTCTAGCTGCAGCGAGAGCAAAGACTGCTGCAACGAATTCAACAAACATGTCTGCGGCCCAAGAGCGCGTCCAAAATTCACCTCTAGGCGATACTATCCATGTTGTCAATGGTCCCGGACCCTTGCCCTCGATGAAGCGCAAACGGATTTCCACTGAAAAGGCAGTCGCTCACAAACACCCTCGAACATCCAATTACCCTGAACCTTCAGCACCATTGGCTGAGGAAACCTATACCTACGAGAAGACGTTTGACGATGATCCAAATGCCCTCTTGCAATACGTCTTCAACCAGCAGCAAGCGGTCAATGGAAGCAATAAGCGTCATCATCAACAATATCTGGCGGAGAGAGAAGAGGATGCGAGAGCTGGCAAGTTGAATGGGCACGACGCTAGGCGCGAGAGCTACAGGGGAGAAGTCGGAGAAGGTTCATACTCGCCAGCTGTTCCTTATGGAAGCCAGGAGAGATCATCGTTCGCGGCTCGCGCTACTTTACCTCCAGATGACCAGGCCCTGCCACTAATCGATACCTTCCCTCGCAAGAAGCAGAAGCAACTCTTTGCCATCATCGGGAGTCTGCAAAGTGGTATCAGGACGTCCCGTCAGCAAACGGAGAACCTTCAAAGACAGCTGGATTCCCTTCAAACAATCCTGGGAATTGAGCCCGAGGAGGTTGATTATAATTGAAGAGTGCTTGTTTTCGTCTGGCTATTGAACTTGGAGGAGTTTGACCCGGGATACCCAAACTTGAAAATTGGTCTGGAGTTATACAAAATGCGAGATGTTATGGCGTTGGATCAGCATAAATGTCGTCATTGGATGTATACTATATGTGGAGTAAAATGGCGTGTGGTGGAATTGGATGCTCGAAATACTGTAGATGTACGAGCGATGGCATTCCACAGGTCACCAGCTACTGGGAGGTCTCTAATGAAAATATGTCAAGCCTCCGGCTTTGTCCGGACGACATCTATCTTGTGTCTTCCATTTCAAGACATCTTGTATCCCACAGTTGGAAAGCCAACTCGCTAATTCTTGCCGCCTACTTAAGAGTCTTAGGACCAGGCACAGCTGGGAAGTCTCCCGAACTCATTAAAACATAAAGTTCTATTTCAAAATGTTTAATCACCCATGTAGTCATGTTGCTTCTTTCTGTTTGCCTGTTTGTCTCGCCTTCTTCTCCCTACTTCCTTTTTCTTCTAGCATGCAAGACTCGGGTCAGATCAGGAGCACCATGCATCCCCAAGGATGTAAAGTGCGAAATGGGTGCGGTGTAACGCTACCTGTAAAGTACCGTAGCTGCAGCGGGAAGTCCGCACCCGCACCTGCACCTCACGCAAACGCTGGAAACCAGCTAATCAGCGTTCTCTCCATCTTTACTGTACAACATCTCTTATGCAGCCATCAATTCGTCGTCTCGTCTTCATCTCCCGACATTACAAGATAACTGGTCAGCCTCGCCGAAGAACCTATGTCTTGGCGCGGCCAAAATGCATGTCAGCTGAAGGAAGTCCAGGCTCCAGGCAAGGTACGGCTGAGAGGCTCAGCAATCACATGTACTGCAAGATATCTACCTTGACACAGAGAAGCCTAGACACGGAACAATCATTGCCCTATCTATACCATCTGCTACAACGTGTGGGTAGTATTCCCTCGGTGAGCGTCAGCGAATCAGCTGGGCAGATTGCCCTTCGAAGATGGTCGTAGGGCTGAGTGAAGTGAAATGCATGCATGCGGCCGGAGAGAACGAGCGAATCTGGTGCTGAGGTGAGAAGCTGACGGACCCCACTGTACATCAACCCACCATCACCATCAGCACTCGCATCATATCATGTCACTCATAGCCTACAGCCTGCCGCCCAGGTACGAGTACCTGCGGCTGCGGTGCGGTTCTGCGGTCGGTGGGTAGTATTGAGTGAGGACGCAGGAGAGATGGGAAAGCGGAAGCGGGTAATGACCCCTCCATGATGATGAAATGGCTCACAGAAGAAGAGACCTTGACTTGGGAGGCTGTACGTTACGGTACTCCGTTCTACCTATAGAACGGGCGTGATGCTTTTCTCGGTCTGGTCGAGGCTGAGGGCCATGACAGAAAGGTACGGAGTCTGATATAAGATAGCTCGATCCTACTCCCCTCTCATTCCTACTCTTTTAACTTTCTCATATTACCTCAGGTTGTTACAGTCCAAGCTCAATTGTACTTTTCTGATTGATATAATCTCAGTTTGAGTTGCACATACTGTACTTGCCCTGCTTCTCAATCAGATATGCGTCTTGATACTTATCTGGCAGCGGCTCTGACCGCAGCCTTATCCCTCTCAACTACTGTCCTCGCAGGAGGCAAGCACCATCACGAAGACTTCTATGCTCGAAATCTGAAGACTATAACTTCAATCTACAACCTCACCGTCTTCCCCAGTACGTCCTTCTCCTCGTCTCCTCTCTCCCATCGTCCTTCCCTCCCTCCTCACTACCAACCAACCTCAAACTAACCCTCACCCCTCCTTCCAGACAACGTCCCCATCATAACCGGTGGTCCCTCCGCCGTCCCCAAAGGTCTCTTCTCCGCCAACGCCTCCGGCCGAGTCTCGCCCCTAGGAAACTTCACAGGTTTCGAAGACAGCATCGAGTATTTCTTCGCTTTGGCATTGACGCCGAACGCGCCTTCGTTTTCGGTCTTTACGAGTGCGAAGGTGGTGAGTTTCAGTAGTGGGTGTAAGGATGTCGCGGCTAGTGTGGCGTATTTGGAGACGAGAGGTATGTCACTTTTCTTTCTTTAGGGGAGCTGGGCGCCTGATGAGGTGGTGAGGTGGTGTGTGAGGCTACAGTATGCTGACTTCGTGATCAGTACTGAATCCAAATTCGACGGATAACGGCAAATACCTGAGTACTTTGAAGCAGGTACGTCTATTTCCCTCAGCACCATCTCATGTCGTTGATGATCTACTTAAGACCTGGAAATTGGGACCAGTTCTGAACACAGCTAACAGTAGCACAATAGGTAGCATTCTGGCGCTTTGACGACGACGGAGCCGTCCTCGCATACGATGCATGGATCCCCAATCTTAACGTCTGGAACTTCCTCGCACGGGGAGAGGCAGACATCACGAATCCATTCGTGCAGCAAGCGTTCATCCAGCGGATCTGTCCGACGATCCAATCGCTTTGCGTGGGTGCCAATCAGCAATATGCTGAGTACGTCTTTCCTTTCCCCTCTGAGTTCACCTTTTTCTACCGGAGCGAGAATACTGACATCTCTCGCAGCACACCAACCTGCATCTCGTCCATGACAGCCAAACCCTTCGGCAACTACGACGAAGTCTGGGGCGATAACGTTGCCTGCCGCACTATCCATCTCATCCTCGCTGGTGTAAGACCAGACGCCCATTGTCCGCATGTCGGACCAGACGGTGGCATGAAGTGTGTCAATGAGCCTTATAACCATGGGTACTTTGATGATGAGGATCTGTTTGGGCAGCCGACAGGCAAGACATTCGTTTGTCCGGATAAGGAGGAGGAGCATGACCCTTATCGTATGGAGCTGGTTTAGGTCTTTAAGCAGCTTGTAGGATATGGAATAGTCGGATGGAAGATAACTGAGCAGGAAGCAATTAGACAAGAAATTATTAAAACACTTCACTTGAGAAAATCTCGCTTAAAATACTCGAGGTGATGGTCCCGATCCGGAAGACTCCTTCCTTCATCGACAAGTTGTAGCTCAAATCGAGCTTCCCTTGTCTTCGCGACTTAGGGAGCAGGACTGTTGGATCTCCACAAAGCCTAACACTGTGCTACTATACATGGCGAAATGGATTGGAAACGATACTGTTAAGTAAACACAGCACACTTCTATGACCTTTGACACGATTTACAACGACAACCGGCCATGCCAGCCCACACCATGGCAACCCATTCCCGCACCCTTCTCAGCAACGTCTCAAAATTAGACGCTGTTATTGAAAACATCAATACCGATTTCAAAGACGTGACTGAGAAATGGAATGCATTCTCCAGGAAACCGGAACTCATCGTTATCTTCCAAGACTAGATTCTCGCTCATGCAGAAAAAAAAGATATGGTTCCCCTTGACAGAGCGCTGTGTCTCGGATTTGGGACTTTCGAGCCGGAGGGTAATTCATATGGTTCTGAGAGCAGATGGTATAGGTGTGTGCAGATGGTAATGTTTGAGACGATATTAGGGTGTTTGCGTATGTGGTGTGATGTCCACATCGTGCTTGGGCGGGGGATCAAGGGCCCGAAAGACGCTGAGGGGAACTTTAGGTGAGAAGCTTGATATCAAGGAGGTTTTATGCGAGGGTTGTGCGTAAGTCAGAAGATTATTGAATGGAGTACTTCGAGGAGTGGCGGGATGCGGGAAAGCAGAGTGTGGAATGGAGATCAAGGAAATGAGGTGGTGAAGTTTCAGGCAATTATCCACAAATAAAGCTTGGGATTCTTCTGCATGCTGCATAACTTGAATACAGAAGAAATATCATCGTGCAGCTTCCTTGTTCTGGAAGGGATGTAGACTGAGTCCGCATCGTCTGTACACAGTCACTTCTCAAGCACTCCCCATTTGAAGGCCCAGATCGCTCTTCATGGATGCTTACTGGAACCTCCAAATCCTCTGCAAACCTTCTGAGAAGGACATGAGGAAGCTTGATGCAGGATGATGCTACGGAAAACAAGAGAGGACCACCAGCACCGTCAACCCCAGAGCTTCAAGATGATATTAGCTGGAATCCAAATCTTGGGAGTGACGTAGCTTCATAAGCAAAGTTCTCACCATACAATACTTCATCAGGGCTCTCTTCAATCCCAGAGTCCCAGGGTGTGCGGTCTCTCTTCATCAACAAGAATGCCAATCGAGGTGCTTGTCTTTTGGTGGTAGGACGCTTTCCTGGAGGTATTTTGGCATGTCGAATTCTTCGAATGAGATGTTCTATCGAGTCTAGCATGTCATTAACTCGTGGTACATTCATCTCAGGGCCTTCTAGGATGCCAGTCCCCGTGCTGGAAATGAGTATGATCGGATTGAAGGGTGATGATCAAGACCAGAGCACTCTGATGTTTACTAGAAAAGAGTGGCAAAACAGGCCAAAAAAAAGGGTTGGGGAGAAAAAGACAAAAGAAATCTGATCAGTTTCCACAGTAAGCCGCATCTATTTGCCTTCCCCGGAAGATTGTTAGTCCACGGTTTCCAGCTTTCGAAGAGGGTACTGCACCAAACTTTGTATCAGACAATGACAACATTGCTTATCTCGTTTAATCTTGACGATGGAAACTGCAACATGAAAGTGAATATCAGAATTTTCTTGAACATGAATCCGGGGAACGAGATCTAGCACGACTTTAATCTAGCGGTGAACTGCCTTCTAGTCTTTTCACTGCCAAGCTGTTGTGTAGCAAGAAGTAATCTCACATTATCGTCCAGGACCCCGCACCTGGACGACACAGGCAGAAAAGCTGGATCTTGCCATCTGTGTCTGATGTCCCCTTCTATGAGCCGATTTCTTTTCTTTATCATCTAAGTTCAGGATAAAAAGAGATTTGAAATGGGTATGGAAATTCTTTCAATAAATATTTGGCACACAAGCTGCGTGGATTTAAAGACGCAAATGAGTATCCCAATTGTTCTCGCTTAACCAAGCAGAGAATGTTGTGATCTCATCGTCGACTCTCGACGGCCGTTGTGAGAGCTTCACGCCTGAGGACAGCCTTTGGTTCCATACTTATGGAACTACAATCGCCACTTCACATCATCCATAGAATCTTGTTTCAGCACACCCTACAGAGCACTTGAAATCTCTCTGAATAAGGCGATGCAACCTTCCCGGATTACTTCGCTCTTTTGGAGCTCTGAAAGAGAGAAAGCTTGGGGGCAGTCACCTTGCCGATGTGCTATAATGCGCAATCTTCCTAGCCAACACTATAGATCGTTGTTGCAAAATAGAAGGATTCGCAATTGCAAATAAAGTACTCGTAACAGGATCTTTGGAGAAGGAGGACATTGAAGAGATCGGCATACTCTCGTGCGCTGTCACTGGTATCAAAAGTAGAGTAATGGCTCAAGTCTCAGGTAGATAGAAAAATCCATGATCAATTGACAGCAACGGGGATGACAATATGAACCATATGGCACTTGATAAACTGGCCCGGCTCTTCACTTGTGTTCATAATGAAGATCGGACAGTTGAGTGAAACCTGCCGGCAGGTTTGTACCTCCATACTTCGCTAGGAACCCCTGAGTCGGCCACTCGACTGTTGTCAACCATCTGAACTTTGTGAAGTTCGGCATGTTACCGCTTCTGGGCTGCTAGCAGCCGCATCGCAAAAACTAACTTGCATTGCCTGTTTGACATGTTTGACATGTTTGACATCTTGACATCGCTTCGTAGTCTTGTGCAACTCGCACAGATCAACTAGTGCCGAGTATCAAAACGTTAGTGCCGAATATCAGAATGTCACTCTCAGGGGCTCAGGGAGGCTCCCTTGGTACTTTATTGAATCATGGCCTTGCTGATCTTCACCAACCTCAGCAAGCTGACGTTGCACACAGCGAGCAACGCGACAAGGGAAGTTAGTATCCTGGTCCATCTCCTGAACGGAGTACGAGTAACTCGGGACGTTTTACGGAGGCACGGAATGGACATCATCATATCTGCAACTTGAACAGGAAATAATAGTCGAGTCGAGTGACACAAAATGAAAAGGGGGCGGCCTGGCGGCGCACCTACCAAACAATAGCCCACCCCGCTTTCTCGCTTCGGCTCAACTACCGATATTTATCTCTGCCCCTGACTCGAAAGATCAAAGCTCCTTTGACACTTGACTCAACCACCGCCAAGGCATTCTAGGCGGCCCCAAACAGTAAGGTTGCCGACGAAATCGAGATCCCTCTCCCATCAACCACCAGCACCGCCACAACACCAGCGCCAGCCAGCTCCAACACTAACACCAGCCAACAGACAACGCCAAAATAGTTCCCTTCTGGACTCTGGAGAACCCCCTCTCCATCCAGTAGCTCTAAACTCAAACCACAACTTCGTAAACTGCGGTACCCTAAAAACGCCGAGTCCTTGCGAGAGCCGTGATCACCGCCCTAAACTGCTCCAAATGCTCTAGAGAGGCTACTTTAGTACTCTCCGAGCACCTTAGACGCGGCAGATTCGTCTGTTGGGATTTTTCTAGAGCTTGCGAGTCCTCGGGATTTGCGATTGCTGGGTCGGCTTTCGATTGGCTAGTGTGCTGCGATGCCGAGGGCTAGTTTACATGACTTGGGGAAGAGTTATTGGGAGGGGACTTGGGGAAATAGTTGGATGTCACTTTGACTCTGGCGGTGCTGCAATGCGATGCGATGCGCTGTCACTGTGACTGTGACTGTGACTGTGGCTGTCAGTGTCAGTGTCTGTCATCTCGACTTACCTAGGTGAGCTGCTGTGGCGGTCGGAGGAATTGCGTTGATCACTCATCAAACAAAGTCTCAAAAGGCACAGAGGGGTGAACTTTGATTTCTGGAAGCGAGGGAGAGGAGAGGAGAGGGGACGTCTTCTCAAATCGTCTCGTCTAGATAGCAGATAGGATAGCATGAGATCTGACGCTAGAAGGAGCGGAGATCTTAGCGGCGGAGACAGATGTCACTCTAAAGTTTTGAGAAGGGGGGTTTTTGACTTTCACGGTCTTTTTTGCGAGAGGGAAAGATGTGGGGATTCTGTTTCTCGATTAGGGATTTAGAGTTTTGCTCGTTCAGTTGACGAATCAGAGGATGGGAAGAACGACGCCCTGTGCCGGCCGGGATATCTTCGAAGGTTCGAACTTTGAAAAGCGGGCAGCGCCGAATTGCCGCACTTACATGCTTGAGGTGGACCCGGGACCCACGTGAGAAGTGGGATGGATCATGGATTCTTGTTCCCTGTGGTACGTGGACCAGGTGGGGACCGCGGTGGTTCTTTTGTTTGTGGCCGGCAGAGGGATGGAAACTTTGATCTGAAGAAGGTTCACGGCTATGGAAGGATGTGGGACGAAGTTTGATCTGTATGTCCACATAAAAACTTCATGTCTGTGGAGACAAAGTGCACAGTCAGGAATCTGTAAGATGACCGGGTTAGACACTCGGCAGTTGAGGAGATTGGAAGTCTATTTCATGAACTCTGTTGCTGGGTCTGAGGCTTCTCGAAAACTGTATTTTGAGAGGCGGCAAGTAGAAAAGTCAATTGTGTTTCTGGCCTGTCAGTTGTGTCGGTAGTTGTGGGGTTGTCGAGTCAGTGCCGTTGATCTCGGCTGGAGTGTTGATCGTGAAGTCGTGTAGTGTGCAGTGGCGAGAAATCAACCACAGCTCCAAGGAATGAAAGATTGATGATTGTGCTTATATTTTTGTACAGTGGTAATAATATTACAAATATGTAAATACTTCGTATCTCCTATGTGCAAGTGCTGTTGTTCCTGTGCCCATGGTATCTACAATAAAAAATGCTTGACAACGCAATGCAATGCAAGAGCAGTGTTTCCTCCAACCCAAGTGAACGCCAAAATATAAGTAGATACGTATCGTAGAATCATTCCATCATAAACAAAGAACCCTCTTCGAATTTGCATTCTGCCTTCAAGCATAAACGCAGTCATAATCCCTAGAGAATGTCTTCTCAATCGCCTCTCTGAACTCGAAAACTCCTTCCCCAGTCTCTCTAGCGAACGACGCGATGTGGGCAGTAGATCCAGTGCCTTCGCTTTTGGTTCGTACCACTTCCGTCAGGTCTCGAACTCGCTGCTGTATCAGAGCATTTTGATTTTTTGAGCTCTGCCAAAATTGAGCGAGCTCGGCCAGAATGCTTTGAGCTCCATGGAAGGAGATCAATCGATTTGGAATGGCATTGGCAGTGATCTTGGCTGTGAGGATGTCAATTGCTGAGACGATCGCATAGCCTACGAACGGTGAAGAGAATTTGGTTGGAACATCGCCATGTCTTGGACTAGCAGATGCCTTCAGCGCTGTGAGGGTATCTACCATCCTCAGAAGATCCTCTGCATGCTGTTTGGACACCGCAACATGGTGCGCAAGTTGCGAGTTGGTCAAGTTGTATTGCTGGATGTATCTGTTGAGCTTCATCGCCGTCGTATTGTAGACTGTATGCATCATCATGAATGTACCAAGTTTCCCTTCGCTCGATGCTCTTGCGAGATTCTCAGCTGAGAAGACGTAGCAGGCAGGCAGAGCATCGTTCCAGATTCTCAGTCGTCGAGTGGCATCCTCGTAGAAAGCTGGAAAACTGTTGCGAGTTGTTGTTGGGCTTGGTCGTTGCGATGTTCGGTAAACATTCGCCATCACGTCTCCCCAAATAGTGGTGATATTAATCAAGTACGCCATTGATCCAATCGTCCAGTTGATGTTCTGGATAGGCGGTGTGGCAGGATCGAAGTATGGATTTTGGATGTCGAGCTGGGACTCGAAGCTCTTCACGTCGCACGGTAGTCGTAGGAAAACATCGTCCGATTGAACAATACTGAGATGGCCGGAACAGAAGCCGTTGAAGCGATCCATCAAATAGCAGCTCCAGAAGGTTCTTCTTCTGCACTCGGCGAACCCGGCGCGGGTCAATCCGTACGGATAGGACTTACGGTAGGCATCGTCGGTCTTTTCCATTTCCAAGTTCAATTTGAGACCGCTTGCAGCTCTCAATGCTGCTCCACAGAAGTCCCATGCGTCTTCCGCATTGTTATTGGCGAAGTAGTACAGAGCAAGGAGAACTCGGGATTGAACAAGCTGGAGGCTGAATCGACTGTTATCGCAAGCAAATCGAGATACCGCAGCAAATTGGGCCCCAAACGACTTGTGCTCGCTCTTCAATGAAAATACTGTTCCAAGCGCGAGGATGGTGTAAACAAGCATCAAATCATCAGCAGACTTTTCGCTGACAGACAAAACCCAGGCTTTGAACGGTCCCTCGGGAAACATGCAATAGGCAGTTTCGGGTACGTGCTTGAAGAATACCGAGATGAGATCCGCGACAAGCATGGGATGCGTGCTGAAAGGGTTCGTTTGCCATTCTTGAAGAAGGCTGGACTGGTTCGCAATGCCATTGACAGGCTCTGCCCAAGGCGTTGTTGGGGAGGTGGGATCTTGTACAGAAGGGCGAGGAGAAGCTTCTGATGCGACAGGAGTGAAGTCATTGTATCCAGTTCGCTGGCGCTTCGAGTGATGGATCTCTGAATCGGGGGTCGCTTGTCGCACTTGTCGAGGGGAGACTGAGTGACTACTTTCCCGCTTCTCTACCTTGAAGGACTCTAAATCTGCTCTCGATGAGGCTGGCCGCGATACTGAATCCTCTGGGTCTGATGGTGGGGTATCTGGAGACCCATGACCACCTCGAGGGCTGTGCGTCGATATTAGCAACGATCTTCCAGATAAGAGTCTCGCAACCGAAACTTCAACGACAAGTTTTTACTTACGCATTCTTGAACTTGCATATTCTCCCGAACTTCTCGCACTGGACGCAGCGTGGGTAGTCTGGGTCGCACTTGATCTTCTTTTCTCTGCAAGTGATGCAAGCAATTGCAAGCCTCTTTCTGGGTTTGCCGGCTTTCGTCACACCCCAGTGCGCATTGACAATCTCGCCATCAATCACCGTTTTGCAATGCGTTCCATCATCGTAGAAGTAGCACATTCCCTCGCCTGGTACTTCGGCTGATCGGACAAACCTGGGTAGAAATTGCGTCCCTGTCCAAATCTTTGGTCCCAGTCCATCCTTTGTTGTGACAGGATCTCCGGTGACTGTGCTGGTGGGGGTTGGAGGATAAGTTGGAGTTGCGGGTGCACTATGTTGTCCATCTCGATATGCTGCTCTTGAATCTAACTCTGGTCTATTGATCGCGGCTGGCTGGCGAAATTCTGGATGAGGTCTGAAAGATGAAGAAGTATCTCTAGAAAAGTATTCTACTCTATTTGGTTGCGAGTGCGGAGACCAAGCTGTGATAGAGGATGGTGGATAAGGCCGCGAACTTTCAACAGACGGGTATCTCGAGTCGTAGCGAGGCGATTCAGGTCTGGCTCCAGCTGGACTAGGTCGAGGAGGAGGAGGGATACCAAGTCGCTCAACCTCAGGTCTCGAGTTGTACGAGTACTGTCGAGCCACAGGAGGTCTTTGGAAATAAGATGGATCGAAGGGCCGATCTGCATGTACTGGTGTTGCTGGCTGTCGCGGATCATTAGGAGAGACTGCTGGGAATACTGGACTGTGTCCATCCGAGTATGAAGTGGGAGGGCGAGTTTGATGTGATGTCGAAGCAAAGAGACTGCTCAATGGGGGAAGTTGTTCTCTGTTCGACTTTTGAGCAGTGTCTGGCCTTGAATGATACATGTCTCCTGCTTTCACTGGCGAGACCGCATAAGGACCCTTCTGACTTTCGGACATTGGTGAAGTTGACTGTGCTGATTTCCAACCATTCCCTTCCTGTGGTCTGTCCGAGTATGGAGGAAAGTTTGTGTTGGAGTGTTGATATTCTCTGGGTGTATATTGGTCCGGTTTTTGGTCGTAGTGAGAGGGCCGCTCATGCAGAGGGGGGATGGGAGCTTGGGTGTATATCTGTGTCATCTCGAGAACTAGTTTATCGTATCCAGGTTGACGGTCCGCTTTTTAATGTTGAAAGATAGCACCTGCTCGGAAGGACGTCTCTCTGTGGCACAGTATCGTTCTGGGTCGACTATTCCAGGAAGACTGAAATTACTCTGATAACCGGTTGAATTCAGCTGACTTCCAACAAGACGACGTTTCCGAGGCGGCAGTCGCAACGAAGTGCCGTCAAGCCCGATTTGCACAATAGTACCAGGAGGGGTGGGCGTTATGGCTTGTGAGAGGTCGGTCCGGACACCTTTATTTACGAAAGGAAGGTGAGTTGGTACTTTCGAGGTCTGATAGGTCTGAGCTTCGAGTTCCAACACATGTAGGAAGAAAAGTCGAGTGTCTGTCGGTAGTGGAAGAATTGAACTTGTGGCTCATGCTGTGACCACCAGTTCGGCCACACCCATTCTTCTGGAAACGGCAGCTCGTGCAAGTCCGGTTTTCAAAGACGGCTGGCCAACAAATGCAAGCGTCACAAACGGATAGAATCCCAGGATATTATACCTGGCTCGTGCAGCAAGTTACTTTAGTACGATGCAGCTTGCGGGACAGCAAACCAGGGGATGTTTGGAGTTTTGGGACGGCGGGGAGGAGGAAAGCGAAGGATGAGGTCTTTCTTGATCTTGTTAGGCGTCTTGGCTATAGAACAGTTGAGAGGACGAGACTCGAGGAGGCTTGAGATGGAAGTGTAGATTCACGGTACCAACAACAGACCCGCCATACTAAGAGCCGACCACGTTAGCAGAAGCCCCGAGATCATCAAGAGGAGTGAGATGATCCGATCCGACTAGGCTGGGCTACCGATGATAGACGAGGGATCCAAGACGAGATCCAGCCCTGTCAAAATAGTTGAGTATTAGCGGATTCTTCTGGTCTATGCCTATCGAGGTAAGGAAAAAGTAGGGCGAGGGGCTTGACGGTAATGACCGCGCTTCAGACTAGCCGCCCCAGAACTCTTTGCCAGGCCGTCTCACATACCGGATACAGAGATGGCAGGCAACGGGGAGCCAGCCTGAATGACTGCTGCATGGCATGGCAGCGATGGGGTGGCTCTCCCTTGTCCTGCCTCGCCGTGCTTGGGTGCGGCGAGCTTCCGTATGAGGGTCGAATACTCGAAGAATCGAAGAAGTGACCCACGACCACGACGCAACGTGGATATGGAACTTGTGGGGTAAAATGTCGGTGGCGTTACAGAGATCGCAAGCCATGCCTCTCGTGCGGCGGCGTTGGCCATCCTGAGGTCCCTTGAACCCAGCGGAGACACTGACTGCACCAAGCTTCTTGGGGAAGGAACGTGGATGTACGGAAAGTGGACGGTGCTAATTACGAGTCCATGATTATCGGTTGGGATGGCAAAGGACCCAAGGAGAAATGAGTAAGGTTCGCCAGGCTCGTGAAGGAAGACTTGTAAGAGGCCAGTTCGGTGCCGCTAACTTGTCCCAGTGGACACAGTAGGTTCTTTCGGCATAGTTGTGAGAGCCACTATGGCTTTTCTGGATTCCTGGTGGGTTCACGTTCCGGACTGCTACTAACCCCTTCAGCTGTAGTGACGTTTGAAAAGCTACCTCTAATGCTATAGTGTGGCGACGGCTACGATACTACTCTACAAGGAGTCTAGCAGCCGCCGTCGCAACTGCAATAGCACTTTAACCCGGCGATATATCATAGGCCCCGAATTCCCAAAATCCGGCGCTGGTAGCCGCAATAAATCAGACGCTATAGCGCTCTACTTGTGACGAATAAATGCGGTTGGCTGAATCCCCCAGCAATGTGTTGGGCTTCCCGTGGGTCCATGCAGGGTGTTTGCAACCTCGTCTGCATTTCTGGCAACCGCTCCCCTCCCAAAGATTCCGGCAAAGTATGACGCTCAATACTGCTGCATCTAGCTCGTCGAAACAGTGCTCCCTACCGGCAAGTTTTGGAGTTCAAGGGTGATTATTGTTCACAGAAGTGCAAAGTCAAACACACGTGAGCTGTCTGCATCACCGTTCGTAGTGTTGTATAAGGATGATAGACACCCAAACTTTGCTTGATGGTGTGAAGGTGACACTGGCTACCAGCCTTTCCGAGGCTCGAGACAGTTATCTCCGGATCGCTAGATAATCCATGCTTTCGAACAGTTGTGCCCGCCCGGTGAAACTCTATTGTGATTAACGAAACCACCTTCTTCTCCCTTATTTCTTATCCATAGGCGAGTGTACCGAATCCTGGCTAGCTTCTTGGAGAATTGTTCGAGGGAAGGTCATCCACGGGTGGAGCTGCGAGATTCCGTGTCTCTCTCGGAGCCTGGCGTCATGGGAATGCAAGATCCATCTGATCTGATAGCGAGACAGAAGCGGCCTGAATTGACGATCAAGAACCCCGCAATTTCCTTCATGACTTTTTCAAATGTGCACAAGATCTATAGAATACCCCTTGCCCAATAGCAGGCAGTTCTATGATGCTATATTAATAGTTCCTAGACCACGAGGTCACGTTGCGCTGCTGGCATCATCACAATCGTATTTTCTGGTAACGTTTAGCTCGCCAGCACGCGGCCCCTAAAGCCATGCAAGTGATGGATACCGCCATGCTGGATTCGGGACATTCTCCGATGAAGCTAAGCCGAGCCTGGGCTAAAACAGCGAGTCGCAGATCCCCATGAATCTGACATGACTTTCCCTGGTCCAGCCAGATTCGAGAGAGAATGCTAGCTCCCGGAAGATCGACGGGTCGGCGTCTGTAAAGTTCCAAAGTCAAGAGCCCATGTCGCGAACCAGAAGCTCGGATTCAGGAGACGATATGCGTAGTGGTGTGTAGGCCTGTGCGAGAACGCGAGCCAGATACTGGTATCATTAGCCATCCAGGTATTTGTACGGTAGGGAAAAGCCTATTGCCGTTGAGACACATGATTTTGGAGCTTTGTGAGGACAGTACGTCTTCACCGGCTTATGATTTGAGCTTTTGTTACGGCCGTAAGAAAGGTGGAACCAAGTACCGAAATATGCGGCGGATACAGCGTCTGAAAGTCAAAGAAGGTTTCTTGAAAGTCTATTTTCTCGGGGGTTATTCAGACGATGAATCATGAAGACGGCCTCTGTGTGGAGGCACAGACTCGCGTTCGTTTTAAATTCGGTAGCACTCTCCGACTAGTACGTAGGCATTTGAGCTAACCTATCACGCCGTCGTGTCAACCCCAGAACCAACAAATATCCCCATCAAGACGCTTGCAGGCTGCTGAAATGTGCCACAGAGTGGCAGGAAATTGCGACTAAGTCTCCTGCCAAATCGAGGAGGGACAGCAATCTGAGGGATGTTGCCAATGTCACTTGTCTTTCTTTCCCATGATGTTGTGAAATCAAAGTAATCTGTAAGGTACAGATACCGAGTCACGGCAGTGAGAATTTATGAAGATCTGACCGTAATCGGCAGCGGCGTGCGTGCAGTCTCACAACCATAAAAACGACATGACGAGATCCATGTGCCGTTCACACGATTGTAATATACCGGACAAGGATGGCAGTGACCCACAACTCCCATTTCTTCACGGGCCCGACTGTGCCCCAGCGCTGCAGGAACAAGCGCGGACACATGGGGCTGGCATGGATGGGCCGGGTTTGGGATCCTGTAATAATTAAATAGTTTTGAAGCTTGGGTCTCCTATAAGCGATGGGACGTTGACCAAGGGTGCCACGCCGTATGAGGAGCATCGATAAGGTGCCGTCGGAGTCTTGTGCCGAAGAGGCCGGGAGAAGCTCGAAGTACCGTCTCGCCTGTCGATAGAGTACAAAAAGCAAAAACCGTTGTACCTGTATGACCTAATCTCATTTCCTGCATGTCTCGTGGGATGATTGCTCAACCGCGAACACAAATCTCGACTCAACCTGCCAAAGTAGCCTGGAACTACCGTTCCGCTGGGAGTGTGTGATGTCTGAATAATGGTTGGATTCGTACATGAGGGGGGAGCTCGGCCGGCACCTGTCTCTGTTCAGACATGTCTCCGGTCAGCTTTTGATACGGCGAAAATTGGCCGCGAGTCTGTCATCCGTACTTCTGTAGTCCCCGATTACCTTCCCTACTTGTACGTGCCAAGCCCCTGGTCAGTGAGATATCAATTCCTTTCCTCTCTTTAGACACCGCTTGTAGCTCGTAACATTTTGCACAGCACAAAAACTCTTCCAAGCAAGCTGCCAGCGGCCGAAGAAAGACGCAAACAAGGGAGGTCGGCCTGTCAAGGAGCATTGGCCAGTTCATTCCCTGTAAAGTGTCCACACCACCTTCCTCAGCGACCCAGCCATCCCTGGCAACACCACTGCAGGCGCTGTCATTTCTCGGGATCGGGACCCCTCCCACCAGCCCACGCTACCAAACAAAATGCCCTTAAGGTTACCCCAAACGCACAATGAAATAATCCCCTGGAATGCACTCTGATTGGCCATCTTACGACTTTCCCCGAATCATCTGTCCGCCAAGATACGCCATCTCTGCACAAAGTGCTAAGAATAGTGTACACCACGTTGGGCACATCTTCATAATTTTAATACCGGCAGCTGGGTAAATGACGCTGGCCACCCGCATTCCGTTTCCCGAACGGAGGCTTGGTTGCCTGCCATTTGAGAGTTCTTCGGATGATGATGATGATTCTGCATGGATCGATGTAAGGATCAACAATAAAGCGCTGCTAACAAAAGTACCATACAGCGAAATCAGGAAACGACTTGGCAGTTGTGGTGCGGGGGAGCAGGCAACGCATATCTTCTTTCCATGTCCTTCATAAAAACGGGTCTTGCATGGGATGTACGATCAAAAACACTGCCCAGCAAAATCCACACCAAGGAAATTGGTGCAACACGAAGGCACAGAAAAGTCTCGAAGCAGTGGAACATTGGAAGACACCAAGCATCTGAAAAGAAGCTTCAGAGGGTTTTCGTCTATTTTATCCGTAAGAAGAAGGACGACTGAAGATCCACGTTTCTTAGTTGATCCACCACGGAACATGGTCATGGTTGAGATGCTGGGGCCAAAGCATGGTCATCGTCATGGTCTGATGGATGGGTCTGAGATAGCGTGCGGCTGCTTGGCCGGGCTGCTCCCACCACTGTGACCTCTTACTGCTACCTTCCCAGTACCGTAAAATTAACTGCTTCTTATTAAGATGCGCGAAACATCGGGCGCCAGAAGCTCTGCAGAGTTTCTCACTACCGACGAGGGGTCCGGATATGCCGTGATAGGTTCGGCTTTTGTGCACTTTGCGCGCCCGTAACGAACCAACAGAGGAAGACATCGACCCATCCATTGGCATGAGGCTGCACCAACATCGAATAGATCATACATATCAAACTGCGGAATATTGAGCAAAGTAATGGTCAGGTCAGGAATGGAGGGGGTTGGTCAGGCTTGAGCAAGCTTTAGTGAACGACCTTGTATGCTGCCAAAATTTATCTTGAGTCCCGAATATTAAGGCATAATTTTAAGCGAGAACCTTAGGGCCGAGGTGAAGTGAAATGTAGAGAAATGCTACTCATCATTTCAAAGGTATTAAAAACAATGTCAAGGATATCAAATACGTCCACGAAAAGATCGGACCGAGGAAATTAATGGCATACAACCACTTGCTGTGAGGTTTCTTCGCGGAAGTTCGCACCCTGGTGAAAACCCGACATCGAGGATACTTCGGCCTCTCAAATCTGATCGTGTGAAGGGCCGATGTCAATAACAGTCGCATACGGACGACTGCTGCAGACCTGCATACACGAAGGTCATTTATATCTCCTCTCTGAGAGTTCTTTTACATTCAAAGAAACCGTCGCAGTTGTACATGACGCAACACCCCACTCCTGTCCCAGCAAATGCTCTTGTTCGCTCGATGGGGAACTCGGCGAGCTACCAGCTGCCTCTTTCATCACCAACACCCGTCCCAAGAATGGGAACTTTGGGATGCGGTCCCATGGTCTTGGTTTTTTTCTGCAATTCATCCGTCCACACATCGTCGGCTACGATTCTGCAATGGCGGCTTACCACGCGCCTCATCGTCTCAATCACACGTTCTTCTTTTTATTACTCAGCAATCCTTCAGCGATATGTCGGTTTCTTGGAGAGGTCGGGTAACTGACTATTATTATTGAGTTCAAATGCTCCCTGGCTCGCGGTGCAAGGGTATGAGAAGGATCTATTCATGCTGGACCATGCCCTTGTCTGTGTCTGAGGTGGGCATGGAGATGGTGGAGAACACGGGAGAGCATGCCGATTCCATCCATGACTCCCGAGCAATGCATCCCTTGCCCCTGTCCGGCCCGTGATGCCAGTACATCTGACATGCACCCGCCACATGGGAACCAGACAAGATCTCTTCATCCACCCGATCCAATTTTGCACACGGCACAATGTGGTCCAGTCTTTGCAAGGGATAGGCAGATCATACAAATGACATCTCGCTCAGGACCTCCACAGAGGAGAACAGCAGGGGTTTGAACAATATCCGACGACTAAAAGGGCAGCTTGTAACCTTAAGCGGGTGCGGCTGCGGCTGCAGATGAATTGACACTTCGACCACCAACAGTCTCGAGCCCTCGCATTCGCAAGCTCTCCCTTTACAGGCAAGAGTCGTGGTCCGAACTGGTAGCGATTGATTACTTGCGGCAGTTCGCCTGCGTCGCAATATGTCTTAGATTAAGGTACTGCGGCACAGACGTCTTTCTGATATTTGTTGTTGCGCACAAGCCGAATTAATTTCAAGTGCCAGATGCCACCGTTGGATTTGTATGGACTAGTCTTTAGGATAATTCGAATAGCCGCTCGCTCAACGGTGGCATCCGGACATCCTGGCAAACCACATCTCGACTCCAGAGTTGACGAGATGCATCTCAGAATTATTGTACAACACAAACCCATTATTTCCCTTTCATCCGTTCTAAAACTAGATCAATAAGACAGACCTTCATAGGCGGTTCACCGGCCACAAGCACGCACGGCTCAGGATTGAGTTCTTACGGCAGGTGAGAGGCTGGATACGGAGACGAGAAATCTCTCCAACCGCGTCATTTCATTTTGAAATTCTGGGTGCCATCACATGCTGACAAATGAATGTGGAAGCAGCCCGCCTTCTGAGCGACCTATACCCAATCCGTTCCATTTGCAGAAGATTGGGACGGCAGTCGATCCATCACTTCGCGGCATGAACTTACCATGTCACGATCATTGAGCTGCCAACCACCACAAAATAACACTGTCAAGATGGCATGCTTTGATCTGTTGGAGTTATTGAAATGAGCATGGCTATTCCTTTGAGCCTACAGTTGCTGCTTTGACAAAGATGTTGTGCTTTCTAGGCTATCATCACCCTGAACAACAGAATTTAGGATAGCCCTGATGACTGAAAGCTTTGTAAGGTCGGACTCCACCAAATGTTGTGTTTCTGCTGCACGTCTATGTTCCTTTATACCACAGGATGTCTATATCCTCTGTCCATTTCCAGCAAGTTCGAGATCTTCCTTCCGCCAAATGCCGTTCTCAAAGGGGCGGGATGCGTTGGGTGGCATAGCAAACCAGCCTTCTGATCACACGACCTTGGCTTCGTGCATTCGCTTTGACAATGTTCACGTCCTCTCAGCCCTTACGTCTGCCTTCTTTTGTTATTTCCATTTTATCCAGCTGCGATCGAGGGGAAAATGCAGGCTTCATCTCCCTACAACGAGACGATGAAGGGGGACAGGTGTTGCATGTTGAAGTCCTGAACAGCGCCACTTTCGGCCGAGCAATCGAAGCCTTCATTTCTTCTCTTACCAGAAACGATCAGAAACCACATGTTGGCATATCTCTGCCGCAGGATAAAGCATTTCCACTGTACCTCGTGTATGGTAAAGTACACGATCCGCGTTGCGAATCACGTAGATCTAACATTTTCTGATCTCTTGAGCTCAATACGCGAGTTTCGCTCGCTTGGGTCTTTGATATTAACCATAAAGTACTAACAAAACAAACAAAACACTTTATCCAAAGACAAGAATTAATGATCAACATTTTAAAAGCAACTAGACCATCTGATAGAAGCCTCACACGTCTATAACCCTCTCGCAACGACGTTCATGTTGGCTGGGAATACTTCTCCGTATTGTTGACCCTACTCGTGATGAATCACCACTATTCAGTGATCGTCCCGGGCCGCACACGGCTCGTCTCTCCTTTATCCGTCCTCTCAGTCCCGACACCTCACTGATATCTCGAGGCCTTCTCGATGCTTCATCGTTCCCTAAACGGAGCCTTACGACACTCGGAATTCCTCCCCTTACGAACCGAGCTCCTTCCTTCCATCCTTCCCTCACGCCTACTACTGTACCGTAAACACTCCCCACCCAGAACCCCTCATCTCGGCATCAGCGACCGAGTCAGACTGTGGCGCGTCACACGGAATATGATATTTTCCACCAGTCAGCATCCCTCGCGAGCGGCAGCCACACAAAACCCATGGCGTAATACGAGGTTACAGTAACAACGACATCGAATTATTTTGGCTTGCATCCTCACAAATCAAGAAGCTAAAGAGGCAATCCCAAAGAGATGGTGAGACGGTTCTTGTTTTCCGTTTCTGGATCCTTGGCTAGCTCTTTTGCTTTTCGGAATGCTTGGCGCGGATGCGTCTGTTGGGATTTTTTGCTCTTAGGGTCAAGGGATTTAGGAGACAGGTGCAGACGTGCATGGAACTAAACCAATCCGCGGTAAATATCGGAGGTTCTCTCGGTGCCTTCCCACTATTGAGGTGGTGATGGATGCGCGCTGCTCTGATCGGTCGGGCCTATTTCTCTTGCTTGCTGGCTGCCTGTAACGATGGGATGGTTACGCTGATGGGTTGTGATGGGATGCAATGCAAAGTGTCGGCTCTTTGTTCTGCCCTGCAGTAGAAGACATGCAATGCAGATCGGGTAGACTGATCTGGAGATGGTGGAGTGGATCGAGAAGAGTCCGCGGGTATGGGACTCGGGATGGCGATACTGCAGCTGGTGACAGCTTCTAGGGACTTGTTGACTTGTGGCTTCTGGAAAGACTAGAATGACTTGCTGAGGCCTTGGACCTGGATCCAGATACCTGGCTGTCGTGCCTGGTAGGAAGTAATTCGAACAAGCGAAGCGAAGCTGGACTAGCTGTCACAATACAGAAGTTCAAGTGAATAAGTTTGGTTTCCAGCGACTTGGTCTAGTAGATCGGTATCCAGATAGCAGCCTCTATAGAATCTTGTCTCTCTCTACCTTCGCATAGTAGTCTACAGCTTTGCCTTTGTCTTTGCCAAATCTCTCGCGTAGTCCTCCCTCAGCACCCTTCTCAAAATCTTCCCACTTGCACTTTTGGGAATGCACTCCACGAACCTCAGACCTACAAGCCATTTTCCTCTTCCCTTCTTCGCTTTGACATATTTCATCAGTAACATCCTAGCCCGTTCCTTGAATCCTGCATCATCCTCACCAGTCTCGTCTTTCAAAACTATGAAAGCGAATGGTCGCTCTCCAGCATAATCATCGGGCACGCCAATCACAGCACAATCCTCCACCACCTCATGACCCAGAAGTAAGTCCTCAAGCTCTGCTGGTGCTACTTGCACGCCTTTTACCTTGATCATCTCTTTGATTCGATCATGGATCACGATGCAGCCGTCGGCGTTGATGCATCCGATGTCGCCGGTGCGAAGGAATGCTCCGGAGTCGAAGGCGGAGGACGTTGCGCTGGGGTTGTTGAGGTAGCCAGGAAAGATCTGAGGGCCTTTGGCAAGGATCTGTTGTGGTTGTTAGCTGTTTTGGAAGATTCTGTTCAATTGTTCGGGCTCGAGGGAACGTTGCTGCTGCAAGGTCTCAGCACCGAAGATTGGAAGCAGACTTACCTCTCCCTGTTCACCAACACCAAGTAGCTTTCCTTCGCTGTTGACTACTTTCACCACGGTATTTGCAACTAGAGTCCCGCCTGTTCTAGCATATTTGAAGGCGTGTTTGTCAAGTGCATGTGTTGTGATACATCCCGTACTCTCAGTCATGCCGTAACCTTGCTTGAATCCTCGACCAGGAAATCTCTTCTCCAGAAGCTGTAATACTTCTTCACCTGACGCCGCCCAAGTCAACATGAAACTCTCAAAGTAAATCCAGAGCTCTGCCAACGTCCGCAATCCCTAACTTGAAATGAGAAGTTATCCGACTCACTGATTGGTGCAGCACCTGACGCGAAACGCTTGATGCACGAAAGGTCATAGTCGTCAACAACGGGGTCGTTGACTAGGCGGATGATGATTGGAGGTACTACTTGTACTTCAGCAATCTGGTAGCGCTCTATCGTTGAGAGCAAGCCCTTCATCGTGAATTGTGGAAGGATGACAACTTCCGCGCCAATGACAAAGGGTAGGACAAGCATTTTCACCACGCCTGTAACTGAGCAACTAATCAGCATAACATCAAAGATAGACAAGAGAACACTCATACTGTGATAGAATGGGAGCATGCCCAAAACAGTCGTGTGGTCTGGTGAAGTCGTTGGGATGAGCTGGAGGCATTGCGCGATGATATTTTGATGTGAAATCATGACCTACGAATCTGAGTCAATCTACAACCTCACTCGTAGCCTTGAAGACGCCGAGACTTACAGCTTTTGGTAACCCAGTAGTCCCACTGCTGAAACACAGCAGAGCACAAACTTCACTGTTACTTTTCCCCTTGGGTATTCGCCACGCTTCCACCTGACATCTTCTTCGACCCTCCTCTATCAAGTTCTTCAACGATTGGCACCCGGTATCGCTTCCTCCGCTAATATTGTCATCAATAGTCACAATACAGTCATCTGTCCTTCCCATCTTCTTCAAAGCTCCCTTTACCACGCTGACGATCTCGCTAGGACAAAACACTATCTTACAATTCACAGTCTCGAAAACATGCATCATCTCATCTTCATTGAATGCTGGAGAACTCAAGGCGGGAATACCCTCAGCTCGCATGATCCCATATAGGATGGCAGGATACTCAATCGTGTTTGGAGCACATATCGACACGACATCTCCGGGCTGGAGGCCGTGTTTGAGAACCAGGGACGTGGAGATATTGCCCGCAAGACTTTGTATTTCCTGATGGCTAAGTCGGGAAAGCGTTGATGTGTTGGTGAAGCCTTTTGGATTCGAAGTATCCTCCTGAGATGGGAAGTACTTGTTGTTATTGGAGAAAAGAAAAGAGTATGTTGTGATATCGGTTGGTACTGCGGTAAATCAGATTCGACTTTGGTGTGAAAAAGGTTTCCCAGCTGACTTACTTTCGATTTCCGGATGCGAGGATCTGAACAACATCTTCAATTGCTTGTATGTAAACAATGACTCGCCAAGTATGAGAAGTTGAGATGTGCTGTTCCTATTGATTGTCCTTAGAATGTCGGAAAAGCTACCCCGCAGTTTCGGTAAATTACCCCGCTACCCCTTTTCAAGCCAAGCATACCTCACCAATGTCCTCAATTGTTGTTCAGTCGAAGAGAATGCCTGTGGACGCCGATGTCCTCCATTTCTGCTTGTAGTCAAATTTGTCCTTGAGTAGATGACTCAATCACTTCCTCCTATACTTCTCAAGAATCTTCCTGTAGAAGCTCATTACTTCACACGGACTCATACTTGGATAGCAAAGCTTTTTCCCTCGTATTCTGCGGTCGTTGCATTAATGCCCTCATGTTGAAAGTATGTCTTGTTGCCGCTTTAACTCATTCGAAGATAATCGCATGTATATCACGTCTCCGTAGGCATTGTGTGTTTGGTACAGTTGACTTTTCTTCTTTCTGTAGTACAAACAAAGGGTTGACCTTTGTAGAAGAAACTAGTTCTCGTCGACGATATTCCTGCAACCTGTGTTCAAGAAACAAAAAACAGTTCCATCACTCAATCTCAATATCCGCAAATCGCAGCTTTTTCCAGACATCTGGCTTTCTTCTCCGCAGCCCTTCTATCCGACGACTTTCCGTTCACCACTCTCTCTGGGAACTCAACTGGACCATGTTGGTTGAACACTCGGCATCTCTTCCAGAACTTGACGTATTGGGTCTTGCATCGGAAGTGTTTGGCGGATTGCTTGATAGTATTCAGTGCTTCGACGGTCCTGGTTGAAAGCACAAGCGTCAGCACCATTCTTTCAAGGTGAAGTGGGATCATGGGGCCGAGGCAACGAGACCAGTGGTATCCGGTCGAAATTACACACGCAAATGATCTCGCAGATGAATATAGGGGCAGAAAAACACATACCAATCATCGCCCATCATGTGCGGATATGGAAGATATGACCTGAATCCTACCTCCCACCACTTCTTGCCGTCAACGCTGGCCATAATCCAGTCCTTATATCGAAGTTCGAGCGCTCTGTCCTTGCCGGTGGGATATGAGCCATAAACATTTGTGTTAAGAAACTGGTGTGGTGTCTCGAGAGACGTCGAATAGTGAATCCGGTAGTGTTTGGGCAGCCAATTTTTGATCAGGTGAGGAAGCCTGTTCTCACCGACATGGTATCGACCGAAGCAAGCGGGAATGAAGTCGTATGGGCCAATACCATCCAGAATGATGGGAGTTGGGTGAGCGATCTTGAGGAATCTGTAGAGACGTGTGCAGGTAAGACCGAGGGAGACGGCGCGGTTTGGGGAGCAAAGCTTGAAGATCTTGTAGATGAGGTCGTAGGGCAGGTTTCCGAGATTAGCTTTCGAGTCTTTGGGCGCGATACCTGTGACCCATCGAACGAGCTTTGGACGACCATTCCTGAGGCCAATGTAGAGTTTCTTTGAGACCTTCCCGAGAGAGATCGCATCGCGGGCTGTGATCTCCTTGAAGATCTTGTAGGTGATGTCGAGAGGCAGGTTTGAGAGGTTCGCTCTGGAGAGAACGCAAGGAGAGCCTGCAATTGATGTCAGAGCGGTCTGTCAATATGGCAATGGATGGTAATACCTTTGTAGGCAGGGGGCTTGGGATTCTTGTACTCCCAGTCCGCGTAAATCGTCTTCTTGCCAGCGGCCAGTTTCATGGTGCGTCGTCGGTGCCGACAGAAACGCTGCTTGCAGCAAAGTACCATAGCGGCTTTGCGATCTGGGAGACCCATTGTGACTTGAGGAGATGCTCGTGGCGTGCGATTATAAACTTTGTAGTGATGGAGTTCAAGGTTCCATCGTAACGAGGAATGGCGGAGGATGTGGGTGGTGATGGGGAGGGCAAATTTTAAGCGAGGTTGGTGGGACGATTTCTGCAATTCACCTTCACTTCACCATTCACCCATGGGTATAATACTAAAGGTGAGAACGAATCTGGAACTAAACGTGCACTTTTATATCTTCGTAAGATTGAAAAGATTACAAAGGATATCTGCCAGGGGTTTCTCCCTACGGTAATTACAGTGGCTCGCCGGTATCTTTTGTTTTGTTTACTTGCTCAAGATAACAAAAGATTGTCTCCTGCTGATTCCTGATCTCCGCATATCTTAGCTGCGGAGGAGTTTCATATTGAATTTGTGTAATAGTTGAGTACACGTTCACTATTTACAGTGTTACCAGTGTAATTTGTAACTCTCAATCATATACCTGAATAGTGAGACGCCATCATCACGGCTACCATGCGCGTCCTTTCGAGCCACAAGGAAACCAAGACAGTTCATGTAAATTATAGCCCAAACAACGCCCCCTAGGGATATTTCGTAACCAATGAGATGGCATAATAATGTTGAGAAACCAGCATTGTAAGCATTCACGGGTTGCACAGAAAGTGTGCACTGTTACAAACACTACTTCAGCAGTCACCTCACCACGTCTTCCCACAGAATGTATAGCAATTGATCCAACAGACTTCCATTACCTGCAAACAGAGTCTTATTCTACAGCCTAGGTAGTATATTGGCTATGTTGATGTTGTCGCTTAGGGTCTTGGCTGGCTGGTCGACCATGCTCCCACGCACCCTTCCATGTCCAAGCGCATTGTTCAGTAGAACTGCGACTCACTAAGGCCTTTCAATAATATACCAAGTCATATATGAGACTACTTAAAATATCTTCTACGTTTCAAAAGTAATGGATCAATTGAAGCGAAGGCGGCAAATTCCCCGCATGTCAGCCACCACTGCAGTGATAGAGGAAAGGGAAGATCGTTATCAGAGCGCTATGGAATAAATGTGAAGTAGCATGAACACTTTACACGTTATTAGTGAAGATTCGCACAGTGTAATCTAGTTTGACCATTTATTGCTAGGTTCGCCACCCATTCTAGCGTTCTTGCCCAAGCGACTGTTGTTTATATGCCAAATGTTTTCGCGTCAAATAGAGTATGCCCATCAATCTGTCCAACTCTTCTACATCCTTCTGTGATTTCAACACCGGGTCAGGATCATCTTCAGGAGCGATCTCATGTGAAAGATGCTCCGGATCCATCGCCAAACAAAACCAATTCGACGTCCCCACCCGTCGAAACCCGAAGGCTCTGTAAAACCGGACCGCGTTGGCGTATGCTCTTCTCCCAACCACCTTTCTCTCCTCCAAAGACATATCATCGTGAATCTGGTCTTCAACATCTTCGACAAAGACCCCCGGTTTGACAAACATGAACCGCAGACCTCTTTTCTGCTTCTCGGCCATGTCAATCTGGGCTTCAAGTACCATCTGCGCAATCCCCTGTCTTCGATATTCTCTTTCGACAAATAATAGCTGCAATACAAGTACAGCACCATAGTTGATCTCTTTGCCCCAGGGCTTACTCATGTGTTTGGTCTGAATTGTGCCGTCCCGATTGCATAATTCTCGAGCAAATGTGAAGCCATCTGATTGAGTGTCGAGTAGCTGAAGAGATCCTTGGAAGTTCTGCGGGTAGAGGACTTTGATGGGTAAGCGATCAATGTAGCAAGCTCGTGCTGCTCCGAGTTCCACATCATTGCAATCTGCATATATGTCGACGAGTCTGCAGAATGGTCGGAGCTTTGGGATTGTTCCCACCTGGCAATCCATCTGGATATCAGAAGGCGATATGGGTATGTGTAGGACCGAAGTTGATGAAGTCGTTGATGGAGTCGTTGATGGACTGTTGTTGGACTCGCAGTTGTCGTTATTTTTGGTGCCAACTTTGAGGCCCTTGTTCTTGTTGAGAAAAGTGAGACGCTCCATTTCGAGAGAAAGCTCTGCCTCGATTATAGCTGCCATGTTGGAGATGGCGATGATTGTTCCCCTTAGGTGGTGCGGGGCTGGTGTGGAGCTGGTGTGAAGCTGCTGGTGGGAAGCTGCTGGCGTGAAATAAGATTCGGGAATTAAACGCAAGGCAAGATGATTTTATCGTGCTGATATGAAGCTATTATGAAATGATATTCCAGAGAGTGATGTTCTCAGTATGAGAAGAGCCTGCCACTTTATAGATTTCGCTACTCAATTTCCATTTCGACTGCGTTGATGATTTCAAAATCGACTGAGTTAAGCGAGGCTACATCTAGATTATCTTGGGACCTACACATTAGGGCGTCACTTACTTAGTGAGGCTAGACATTCAGAGAGGCGTATGACGACACGTTATAGACCAGTAAAATACACTCAAGCGTGATTAAGTTTATTGTGACTGATAAGCATTTCTCTACCAGCTCGCATACACAGTCATCATCCTTGATTGTCCATATTTGAGGAACAATGATTTAGTCACTTGCCATTATATCTTGCGGTGGCCAGTTTCCAAAGTCAGAAGTATCCAATTATTTAATCTCGAAGTTAAACCAAGAGTGACAAAGTATAGATTGTTACTGGCAGATTCAACGATGATCTATCATTGTTTCCATCCAATCCTCACTACCACCACCACCCTTCGGATCTACAACCCTAACATCCTAATCCCCTCCCCAAACAACGTCCACCTCCAGTCATCCCTAATCTTCTCACTCAGCGGAAGGTGCCTCTTCTCAATCGGCACAAAAGACCTCTCCACAAACTCCTTCCACTGCTTCACATTGTAGGGATACGCGAAGAAACCCGTATACGTTCCCTCCAGAGCCTGCACCACTAATAAAGTCTTCTGATCCGTTTCATCGTCCGAATCTTCCAACCCAAATGGGAAGCCTTTTACCTGACTCTCATGCTGAATTCTGTACTTCTCCTTCAAAGCCTTGATACTTTCCGGGAATTCAGTCGAGGTGGGTGAGCCGTATTCCTCGATGGGGAGAAACATGAATGTTGTGTAGAAATACCAGAGGCGGTATTTGTCGCCCATCCAGGTACGAAGTAGTGCTCCTAGTTTTCGGGGACCACGGATGCAGTTTTGACCGTAGTCGTCGGCGGCGAAGACCCCAGACATCCAGCATGTGTAATTGACGGGGTGTGGGCGTGGCGGGATGTATTCGACGGTTGAGGAGAGAGGGATTGGTGCTGGGTGGATGATCTTGAGGTACGTGTAGAAGAGCTTGTTGGTTAGACCGAAGCAGGTCATGCTGCAGAGACTAGAATGGGTGAAGATGTGGTGGAAGATGTCGTAGGGGAGGGAGGTGAGCTTGTTGGGCGGTTTTGTGGAGGAGGCTGAAGGAGAGACATGATCTTTGAGAATTTCTCGGTCGGCTGGTAGGTGCTGAAGTTCGCCATTGCCTTCTCGAAAGTCAAACAGGTTTGCTTGATCTTCATTGTTGGAGGTGTCTGCAATTGGATAGATGGCTTCGTCTGAAGCCATGCTTGCCAAGAGAACTCATTCTAAGCATTGTACGATCTTCTTATACTGCAAGACGTCGCATTGCGCTATGAGATGTGACTCGAAGCTATTCGGGAGCTGATTTAGACCGTGACTCTGCACACCAATAAAGTATAGCTTGTATAGATAGTGTACTTGGGTCTCACATGGTGCCCTCGTTTTGTGTTAGCTCGCGTATCTGAAAGTCTGGTGTCACTGGAATTGAGGCTAGAATTTGTTGTCGGATATGCAGAAGTTTTTTTGTACCATCCACTACCTGGTAATCTAGTTATTGAAGCACAAACATAACTATGTCTTTCTTCGCGATCAAGTCTTCGGTTTCTTTATATGCAGAGACAGGCTCCAACTTCAGGGCTAGATGTGGGTCTTGATCTGGATCTGAGGCAACGAACTTGGTTGCCGAAGATGGTGCAAGTTTGGTATCCGAGACTTGTAGCCTAAAACGACTCAGCTCTCGGTTTGAGAAGCACTTCCGACTCACGATAAGATATCAAGAGTCTCTGGTCTTTGCCGCCCTGTTTGAATGACTCCTCCAAATCGCCTTTCACGCGTGGATGATAGTATTCCCATATCATCGCTCCAAAAATCGGCTTCAGATTGGCGGAAGCCCTACACCTCACTTCTTAATACCCACCACCACCAAATTCCTCGGGCTCAACCCATACTCAAAAACAGCCTCCACCCAAGCCTCATCCACCCCTTGCTGCTCTTTCAACCAAAGCCACCTATCACTCACAATCAAACTCTCCACCACCCCAGCACTAAAAGCCATCAAACTCCATGTAACACTCAACTCCTTCTTCAATGCCCCATACCTGTCGGCATACTCCTCAATCTGCTCATCCGTAATACCCTTCATCTTCTCATTCACCTTAACACCCCTGTCCGGATCATTTGCTAGCTTCTCCAACGCGCCTCGCAAATACGTCTTGAACGAGCCATAACAGCCCTTTCGTAGCGAGCCGATTATGACCGGTTCAGTAGACTCGAGGTTATTGGATGGCTCGCCGGGATTCTGGTTTGGTGTGAGTTTCTTGACGACGCCGGAGTCGAGAAAGACTTTCTGCAGGAGAGCGCGGTAGAAGTGTCGCGTGAAGAAGGAGTCGCTTTCTTTTTCTGTCCAGTTCAATGGTGCTTGCACGGCCATCATGCGAGCCGTGATGTTGAGTCTGATGCCATCTGTATTATAAGTTGATAGCTTCTCGCTCATAGGAAAGCCGTGTGGGTCGCAGGATGCTGATTCTTGGCCGGAGGCATTTATGGCGCGGAGATTGGGGCGTAAGAGTGGAAGTTTGTACGTTGGAGGACCGAGTCGTTCGGACATGAGGTTGTAGCAGCAGCCTACGATCGCGATGGCGTGGACGGAGGGGTTGACGAGGAGGGAGCGGATGCCGTGGTGTGAGAGGTTGCCACAGGAATGTATGGATATGGCCATTAGTCGCGTTTCTTCGCTCTTGGAGATCTCTTCTATGACTTCCGGTAACGTGGGATTTTCGTCCTCTGCATTGACAATCTGTAATTTGCCAGCTGGAGCCGCAATCTTCATCTTCTCGATCTGCTCCACGACATCCGATAGATCCCCATCTTGAACAACATGCTCAACATATTGAATATATCCCTTTCCATCAGCGGGTGTATAGATCGTAGCTAGATCTCTACTAGGCCGCATATCAACCTCGTTCTCCTTCTGCGCAATCTTCACCGGTTTCGCTGCTCTTCTCAGCGCCTTCAAATTCAGCTGCTCAGCAGGCACCAAACTATCCTGCTTCATTCGATACACCTTCTTATTTCGCATAACCTTCTCCCTTTCCGCAACTCCAGCTAGAACATCCATACCTTTCGCGCCCCTGATATTTAGCTCTTTACTCTCCACAGCAACAATATGTTTATTATACGGTGGGCTTGCAAGCGTCCGACCGAGATAATTCTGCCCGCTACCGAAATCAACAAAATGCGTGATTTCCTTGCCGGTAGTTTTGGCCACGGAATCAGCGACTCGGACGACATAGTCGGCGAAATTGCTGACTTCGTGCACTTTCTTTGGGATCATGCCTACTGCGACATGTCTCGGTAGTTTCGTCACAGCTTTCGCTTGTCCTTCGCCATCTTTTCTCTCTGAGATAGTCCGCCGTAGTGAATGCTTTCTGATCTCACGGATATACTTGATCAGGCTCTCAGGTGGGTTGTCATCTCTCGTTTTGTCGAGATCATCACGCATGAGGAAATCCAAAAGATCCATGGAATCACGTGCCATGAGCCAGGAGCGCCATTCGGACGGGATGACGGTGTGGTACAGACTGGGTTCTCGTGTGAAAAAATCGAGGATGTGGACGCCGCCGCAGAGGGTCTGGAAGATTGTTGAGGCAGCCGAGAAGTGCAGGAGGGAAGTGATGTATTCGTCTGCGTTGGAGAAGTCTGAGGAGAAGGGGAGAGGTGTCGATGGTGCCATTTTGGATGATCTCGTTGACGAAGACCTTGACAGACTCGCAGACCTCGATGAAAGTTGTTTCACGTTTAGGCGTGGGAAGACCAGCCTCATGGCATGGTGATAATGGTGTGTGAATTTAAGATGCGGCTCAGAGAAATTTTCGGCCCCACGAAAATTAGCGAGAGATGAGTTCCATTTGAGACGTCCAAAACAAATTGATATTCTGGTCCTTCTGATTGAGTGAGATGATCTACCAACTCAGTATGGGCCTCTGTTGGTAATTATTTCTCCCGAAAATTCACGGTCTGCAGATGAACGATCCTTGTTCAGCAACCAGAAGATAATCAGCATGATCACGTGACTTAAAAGAAGACCTCACTGAGATCCATGCTTTGACAAAATTATGACAAGATTGAAGGAGACCTTTCAGATATGACGGAAAGGAAGATTACTTGAAGAATCTCGCTCACAAGACAGCCTGATCGGGAAAAGCCACTCTAATTTACTTCATGGCAGCGATTTGAGGACTGTTGACAACCCACTGCTCGAAGGTCTCGAGACTGTCAGACAATACCTAGATTCAACGTCATTAATTACTGCACACTCTTACTAGCACAAGATCATATCACTTGACTTACCAAATGGTCATCCTCGACTTTGCCACCCCCATAAAATCCATACTCCTCGAAGTACTTCATGTTCTCCGTCATATCATCTGCCACAAACTCGGGCATTCCAAAAGTCACCAACAAGCCCTTGTATTCCTCATAAGCACACGTCTCAGCCACAACATCCAATCCACCAATGTCAACCATTATATCAACAGCTTCTTGAACACTATACTCTTTCACACCAGCCATGATAGTCTTACCCAGCAATTTATCGCGGTTCTGGATGATAGACTTGACGTATTTGCCTGTGTCGGCTCGGACGGAGATAAGTGGGATCTTGGCGTTGGTGGACATGGGTGTGATCAGTTTGTAAGACTTGGAGTTGGCGGATGTGGGCATCAGCATGAGCGGGAGCTGTTCCATGAAGACGCCGAGGTGGAGGAAGGTCGCGGGGATGGAAAGGCTGCGGATGTAGTCTTCGATGATCGCTTTGCTATCGAAGTGGAGGACGCCAGTAATCTTACCGCCAGTAACTGTGTTGTGTTAGCATGTCCCTCGTAAGACGGAATTGGCAGGGTTGGGGGGAACTTACTTTTGGTGACATTGGGGAGACTGCTCCAGACGAGATGCTGGACATTGAGCTCCTGGGGGAAAAGTAAGCAAGCAAGGAGCTGCGAATTGCATTGGTATCCGTACTTTGGCAACATCAGCAATGTTCTTGCCTTGCTGGACTTCTCTCTCCTTATTCAAGACCTCCTGCCAGTTTGTGACTGCAAAAACAGTATGAGCATCTTTTAATGGTGCTCTGAGGGAATCCTTGTCATCAAGATCGGCCTACCCTGGTCAGTTGCTGTCGCCGGAACAAAGGACACGAATCTGACTGACTTTGAAGAGAGTGGCTCCTCGCTCGGCCAGTGCAGCTGCGGAAGGCTTTGTCACGTCTCGAGTGATGCCGCGGACTTCGAACTGCTCAGAAAGACCAGGATCTTTCAGAATCGTGTCGACAACGGAACCTCCTTGATTGCCAGTGATACCGAACACCACAAGAATCTTTTTGACGGACATGCTAATGATTCCAAATATCAAACGTCGAGGAAGGATGGAAAAAATTAGTGAATGTTTACAAGTTTATAAAGATTTCAAGGAGGACGGGAATGAAGATTTCAAAATATACCTCGAACGGAAGAACCCTCTTCTTATACAGCCTTTGAAACTGTCATCATTGACTCCATTTGTCAGTCTAACTCGATGACCAACTCCTATATCATTCCATCTTCCACCAAATTTCAAGACCCATATAGCAGATCGCACCCCGTCATATCTCGGGGAAGAAAAGCGGTGGGAAAATTGGCCCGACCAACGCCACAACCGTGCTTAGCGAGGATGTGAAAACGCCTTCGATCAGTCAATTGTCCCGGTCCTACGTCGGATCTCGAACTCGAGAGGTCTGACAATGGGAGCATTCGAAACGATTGGGAGAGGGTAATTGGACTACTTGAGGTCTGCATAGAGCGTCAGCGATGTTCCAAAAATGGACGAGTGATACGCCACCAGTCTTTCTCAGCGACGAATGAAGCTGTCTCAATCGTAAAAGAACGTCCCAATGGGGAAAGCTTACGGCTGGTGATTGGAATGACCTGCTAGAAGACGATTCGATAGCCATTTCGCAGCATGGAATGCTTACTCAAGCTAAACCCCGGAAATACGGACTATCTAGTCAATCACTGTGTCGTCGGTGCCGCAGAGAGAGCCATGGTACCACTGAGAACATATCAGCTTGGCGAGAAGAAACATTATCCGCTCAATTAGCTACCCTCCTGACCTTTTGATCAAGATTCACAACAAGTCTCAGAGTACTTTGTATCCAGAGTACGTACGTACGGAGGATGCGGACAACAAGTAGACACATTGAATGTCTGGCGAAACGACCACTATCGGCCTACCAATTAGCAGAGCGACACAGCCATTGACTGTGATATCTTTGACAATTCTGAGCATATTTATCTTGGTGTACTGCCAATTTTATGCGACAGAGGAGTCCTCTGCACGTGATATCAAAACTTCAACAGTGCTAGCCAAGGCAAAACTCCAACATCACTACAGATGCTGCAAGAACCCAAACATCATAACATCCGGAGATGTTACTCCGAAGCCATCAGCAATGGCTGAATGATTGGTTCAAAAATAACTCAAATAATGGGAGTACAAACATGCGGGCTGCGCCTGGAACAGCCCAACTTGGGATGGCTGAGAAATTGTGGCTCTTACAGGTCATGGTTGGCACAAAAGAGACAGGTTGCAGGTGCGTGCGGTTGTACAAAGACTATCAGCAAGGCTGGCGTTTGAAAGATATGTATATGAGATGTGATAATGAAGTGCTGAAGCTGTGACAGAGCAGGAGAACGGGGAAGGCGGATAAAACTCCCTGAGATGTGAGTCCTCGGATGGGAAAAAGATTGACGTCTTCAAGCTAAGAGATTGGTCATTTCTATCTATCAACAGTAAGTTGATATAGAAGCGTTGGAAAAGGATACAAAAAAAAGCAATTAGTGAGGAAGGAAGCCACAAGCCACAGGATGATCGCCGATTGGAGGGTTGCCAGCTGAGCCAACACGTGACTTAGCTTCCTCAATTGGCTCCCTTACCTCGTGCAACCTAATGAGACGGGAATGCCAGCCACAAAACCAACATTCTGAAGCTGAGAGAAACATCGACAACCTCAGAACAACACCCTCTCATGACAATACATCAGTGTGGTAGCATCACGACTGGCATCGCCTTAGTGCATGTCCCCCAGTCTCACGAATTGGCCCAATACAACACAACACAATATACCCCGCTGTACCGTACCGTACTGTCGGGACGCGGCTGCACACTCACACCACTGACGGGGCCCGCCAAGTCCTATCTAACCTCACGGAATTAGATCCGACACCCCATCAATTCCACTTCCCCACGTTTTCCAAAGCTACTGTAGATAGCATCTGGAGACGATGTCAGATCAACAGCAGCCCCGTCTGAAAAGGGCGAGAGGCAAGAATTCAGAGTCACTAACTACCTCAGACGGCTCCTGGTCCGGCTCTGGTCAGTATACCCAATCTTCCTCGACCACACGGAAAGCTTCAAAAGCTGAATGGTGACTTACGGATAGAGCATGAATGCCATCATGAGCCTCATCCCTTCAATCCCCGCAAGCGACACTATGATGGCCCTGGAAATGACTTCCCACCGCCCCCAGACGCGATCCAAGACATTGGAATTATCGAGCTCTTGGAGCAAGACAGCAGACCCACGTTCATCTTTGACATTGAAGCACCCGAGCAAGAGGTAAACGGTCGTATGGCTTTCGTCCCGGCCTATTGTAACAAGAGTCTCCGATTCTTCGACTCTATCAGGAATGTCGTCTATGCGGAGACATTCTATCCACCCATTTCCGAATACACCCCGTCTCAAGTGACCAGCGCAGCAGCTGAGCGGGAATTTAGGGAATGGGCCATGACCATGCCCAACTTTGATAGTTCGAAGGATGGATACTTGCCTCGACACCAGTTCCTCGGAATGTACTGGTCTAGTGTGACTTTGCGAAAGAAATGGAGGGTAGTCAGTGCCTCACAGGTTCCCAGCCAATTAAAGAAGAGCCATGGAACTCCAAGATTGATTCGGTCACGGTCAAACTCAAGGTCTTCAGTGGGCTCCTCAACAGTCAGACCTTCACCCATGTCGGATACCGCTCCAGAGGACGCAATTGTTGACGACGAAGAATCGGAGCTGTCAAAGCAACTCGCAGATAGCGAGTCGAAGTTCAAGGTACTCACGGAGCTCAATCCAGTTGGAATGTACTACCTCTCACCAGACGGCAACATTCTTTACTGTAACGATATGTGTAAGTATCTTCTTGCGGAAGTCTCAAGCATGAACTGGTCTCTGATCGAATGCAGGGTATGAGATCACAGGTCATCCACGCGGTCTCGAAGGGGAGATGTAGGTGCCCAGACCCGACGATTGCATCAAGCCACTGATATGCGGTTTAGGTCGTTCATGAATGTCATCGCAGAAATAGACCATCCCGTCATTTCGAAAGAATGGGAGATTCTCACTACTCAACCGGGTAAGCGAGCATTCGAACTTCGACTGCGTAATCCGTGGATCAGTGAGAACGGCGAACCGAGACAAAAGTGGATCATTGCTTCCTGCGACCAAGAATTCGAAGCCGATGGCACTACCATCAAGACGATAATGGGCTGCATGTAAGTTCCCTAGGTATTTTTCAACATAGATACTAACTTAGCCAGTACCGATATCAGTGCACAGAAGAATGCCCAAGAAGAACTCTTAGCCCGTGCCAACCTGACTCAAGAGCTTGCCGACAGAACACAAGAAGCTGCGCATCACGCCGAGAAGTTCCAACTGATGGCAGAATTGGCTCCTTGTGGAATGTTTACCTTCGATCCTGACTGCAGTATCACTTGGGCTAATTCACAATGTGAGTCGACCTGTAATGAGGCAGCCCAGGACGTGTTTTCGAATGATGTTAATTCTTCCTCTAGGCTACGAGATGACCGGACACTCTCGTGATAAGACAGAGCATTATCCAATGTCAATACTCAATTGCATCGAAAATCAAGACCGCGGGGCATTTAAGGCAGAGTGGCAGAAGCTGAAAGACACGAATGAGGAAGTCTCCATGGAGTAAGCTGGCCAAGGTGCCTGCAGAGGCCCCTGTTATCCGTTCAGTTGTGTGGAAATCATTGACTCCTCTTTAGGCTTCGCCTCAAGCGACCATGGATTCAGCAAGAAACCAATGACTCCGCCCAGTCTGTTCGGGATACTAGATGGATTTTATTCTTAGCAGTGCCCCAACTGGATGACGATGGGAACCTGACGAGTGTTTTGGCCTGCACCACAGATATTTCAGGGTTCAAGATTGCTGAGCATATGCAAATGATCAGTCGGGTTGAAGCCGAGGAAGCAAAGCGACACCAAGAAACCTTCATCGACATGACATCGTAAGTACATCTGCCCCACAACAAATCGTGCTTGAACTCATTTCGGCTACAGGCATGAGATGCGCAATCCTCTTAGTGCAATCATGCTCAGTGCTGATGGCATCGCCAATTCTATCATTGAATTTCGAGATCCACGAGATGATCCCACACTAGCTTATCGAGAACTTCTAGAGAGCAATCTCGATGCTGCTCAGACCATTATTCTTTGTGCTCAACATCAGAAGAGAATTATCGACGACGTTTTGACTCTATCAAAGTTAAATTCCGCCTTATTGCAGGTTACTCCTGTATCTGTTCAGGTGCGGTAAACCATGCTCCCCGACCGCAGTAAAAGGAGGCATCTGCGCGCTCTAGACGTCCCAGAACTGACCAGATACACAGGTCGAAGACACAGTGCGAAGGACACTGAAGATGTTTGTGAGTGAATTGCTTGCCGACAACATCGATATTGCATTTGCAGTTGAGCCCTCGTACCACACAGCGGGCATTGATTTTGTCTTCTGTGACCCAGTTCGGCTGACTCAGATATTCATCAATTTACTCACCAATGTAAGTTATCCTCTCTTTTGATGTCAGGTTCAAAGCTAATGAGACCTAGGCCATCAAGTTCACCAGATCTGAGCCTACTCGTGAGATTTCTGTCAGCCTGGGTGCATCTGTGAACAAGCCTCCCAAAGATCATGTTCCACATATCAGATGGTTTCCATCAAAGGATTCCAGCGCAGTCCAAGATCTGACGCTGAGACGCGACTGGGGAACAGGCCAGCAGGTCTATCTTTACTTCACAGTGAAAGATACCGGCCGTGGCCTTTCCGAGCAGGAAAAGGAGAGACTCTTCCACAGATTCAGCCAAGCAAGCCCCAAGACTCATGTAAGCATTGCGGACAGTCGGTACTAGGGAGCTATTTTGACATCTTCAGGTCCAATATGGGGGGTCTGGCCTGGGTCTCTTCATCTCAAGAGAATTGACAGAACTTCAAGGTGGTGAAATTGGAGTCGACTCGCAGGAGGGTGCTGGAAGTAAGTTCCCTGCATGCTTGTCAATATGTACTTGCTCACGATGGTCTAGGTACTTTCGCTTTCTACATCAAAGCTCGCAGATCTGTTGAAGCTCCTGCCAACTCTTCGCATAATTCAACACCCAACCACGTCCCTGCCGATACTTGCCATTCATCGCCTCGAGACTCCAAAATTAGACGAAACTACCACATTCTTCTGGTCGAAGACAATTTGATCAACCAGAAAGTTCTCAGCAAGCAGTTGCGAAGTGCTGGCTGTATTGTGCATGTTGCAAACCACGGTGGAGAGGCCATTGACTTCTTGGCGAAGACTGCCCTTTGGCACGATTGCAAGAGATCTGGAATCGGTATCAATGTATCCCTGATTCTTATGGATCTTGAAGTACGTTCGATGCCTTATTGTTGTTAGTCTGCTAATTCTGTTAATAGATGCCTATTATGGACGGCTTGGCTTGCACCCGACGAATTCGAGATCTCGAGAATGAAGGCAAGATCGATGGACATGTCCCAATCATTGCAGTCACTGCCAATACTCGGCTGGAGCAATTGTAAGTCTCGAGGCTCGTTCCAATCATATTCTCCCACCCTTCTGAACTCAACGCTGATGATTTCTCAGGGACATGGCCATTACAGCTGGCATGGTAAGCCTTATACATCGCCCATCCCCAGCATGTATACTGATTTAAACAGGACGACATTGTTGCCAAACCCTTCCAGATTCCCGAGCTGATGCAGAAGATGGATCGTCTGCTTTTCAGCCAAATTTCATCCCCGTGATCTTTGTCATCATTTGACAACTTCAATCTGCTATTTCCTTGATACTTGTGTGATTATGCGAGGATACCAAAAGCGTCATACTAGCTGGCGTTATTATAGCGAATGAGCACGCTTTGCTTATGAAGGAGTTTGCGAATGGGCGGATCCTGGAGGGAGGATATCATGATTTCAGTCACACACGAGTAGATGCGCAATTCTGCTTTGCTGCGCTTACTGGTTGCACGGAGTTACTGGCGACCTAGAACGGGCTCATCACGGTAGCTAGAATGAAATCGATATGCGTCGCTTTTCAGACAGTTATTTGATGTTTACCTGACCAAACAGCCTCGCTAGACAAAGATTGATTGTGACTGATCGGTCGATCAACAGTGGAAGGAAATCACGATGAGATTAACCGGCGACAGAGATGTGGCGCACCACCACTTACCAGTATCGATTGAAGGTTCAACCACGGGCCTACCATCCCTGTTTGTTGCTGCAGAAAACACGGGACAGCTCTACGAACACGGCTTAGTGGCTAAATCCATGCATCCTCGACCTTCCTAGCTTAGCTTCAATGATGCGTGTTGGACTTGGCGGGATTGGAAGAATGGAATGTTTCGATAAGCAAAGCAACAGGATATCGATTCGTTAGTTGGTTGTGTATCGTGAAATGCGGAGACAGATAATTGAGAGATGTAGAGATGATTCAGGGCAAGACAAGGAGAGTTTATTGGATATGCGTACTGTGATTGATGGAAGTTTGATAGCTGTCATGTAACGCGGTGCGCGGTGCGCGGACGGCGTGGGCGTGCGACCAGACGAAGTTCTGGAAGTTGGAACCGCTCGACACCACATCAACTAAAGCCAAGCGGCCGAGTATCCCCCAAGATCCTGTCTTTTCTAACTGACTTTCTTCAACACGCCCACGAAACTCAGACCAAGAGTTCCGGATATTTGAAGATGCAGGATAATGCAGAAGAAGTCAGCAGGTATCAGAGATGTACACTTGTCAGCGATGAAAGTCTTCGGATTTCAAGTGCCCCTGTTCTGCAGCAGAACAGTGGAAATTTCCCGCCAACTTGAACCAACAGGGTTCGGCTCCGACGCTAGAAACTGTCAGGGCATCCAGACTCTCTGGGATAGCCCTTAACCTCAACCTGACTGGTTGCGTTCTCAAGGTCCGATTAGGGGTCCATTTGACTTTCGGCATGAGCTCCGCACTGACGACGAGTCGTGATGGTGGCTGAAAGACGTTTTTACCACTTGGGTTCCCCCTTTCCTCCCCGTCCATGTCGCTGGGATGCAGCAGCTCTTCATTCCAACGGCTGAAAAACCAACTGAATTGATTGCCTGGCCTGATATCTATTTCTTAGTGCAGGCAGGAGCTGGTGGCACACCCGCCGTACAAGTGCAGCTTGGGAGCATCTCTGCCCATATTCCGTAGTCGACCTTCTTATCCACATTTACCCAATTGGCGCGCCGGCCCTATCCATGCAACATCTGGCCCAAGACCCAGGATCCCGAAATGAACTTCTGATTACAGACTCCTCCATTCTTCTTATCGAGCTCCTTGTCTCTCCACTCTGCTGTGGCGGTGGTTTCTGAACCCATACATATCCACAATATGTCCCGGTTCTTCCAGAACGACGCCTCTCCTTTTCCCCTCTGTTGAGAGCTGCCAGAGAAGACTCGAAGCTCTTGAACCACGACAACATCATTTGGCGACCTATCTACAGTGTACGGAGATACACGTCGCGCAATCGACTGTTCCAGTCCCTTTTCTTCAAGTATACGTCTCTGTCATATTAATAGTTCGCATGTTCCGATATTGAAGCCCCGATAATTTGGCCTAGCCAGCTCGCTCACCATCTCGAATCTTGTTTTCGAGTCCTCCCTACAATCCACTCATGAAATTCATACCCTCCACACCAGCCTGGGAACGGAAACCATCCATTCCCGTCTTCATGAGGGGATTCCCAACGAGCCCCTCCCACAAGTGGGAGTCCCTCCCGGGCTCACCATCCGCCGTCTGGGACGAGAAGAAAGAGATGCTCCTCCGCAGCACCGCATTCTCCCTTTCCATAGCCCGGCGAAGACGATTTCCACTCCTCATATTCGCAACTCTGCTCCTCACATCGATATTCTACAACCAGAAATACCATCCGTTTGCGCCGCCGCCGAGGAATGCGCATCCGAGGGGGAAAGGTAGTTTCGATGGGACGTGGAATTATACGCGCGATGCGAGGAACCTGATGTTGAGTGAAAGTCAGTGTATGCTGGCTTTCCCAGATCTGTATCATGAGATTGATAGGGCGGTTGAGGATAGGAGGAGTAATCATATTACGTTGAAGGAGATGGATGAGATGCCTTCTACGGACGACGGGTATATACGGGCGATGATTTACGACCAACAGGTACGTACCTCCTCAACAGCAATATACAATGCTTGAGCGAGCTTTGTGAGCAATTGGGGAAAAGAGCTAATGGACGGAAACACAGTTATACATGATCAACGCAACCAGCGGCATCAACAGTCGCGGTGAAGCTTCCCTTCACGCTCTGCACCGGGCTCTCCTCACCTCCCCCGAACCCCTCCCCAACATCGAATTCACCATGTCCGTCGGCGACACTGCCGAATCTGCGAATCCACGATGGACGTACTCGCGACAGAAATCCATGACCTCCCTCTGGCTCATGCCCGACTTCGGATACTGGTCATGGCCCGAACCCAAAATCGGATCCTACTCCGAAATCCAAATGAAAGCGGAACAAATGGACTCCAAAGTGCCCTGGATGCGCAAAATCGACAAGCTGATCTGGCGAGGCGCGCACCTGAAATTGCTGGTGAGAGAACAGCTGGTGAACGCCAGTCGCGGGAAGAGCTGGGCAGATGTCAAGATGATTGTTTGGGACGATAATGCGAAGGGGAAGGCGCACGATGCATTTACCATGGACGAGCACTGCATGTATAAGTTCGTAGCACACACCGAAGGCGTCTCCTACTCTGCCCGTCTCCAAAACCTGCAGAACTGCCGCAGCGTGATAGTAGCGCACAAGATGTCCTGGCTGCAGCATCATCACCACCTCATGGTGTCGTCCGGCCCGAATCAGAATTTCGTCGAGGTGGCGAAGGACTTTTCGGATTTGGAGGTGACGATGGAGGGGTTGCTGAGTGGGGAGGCAGGGAGGGGGAATTTGAAGGCGGAGAGGATCGCGGAGAATAATGTGAGGACTTTTAGGGAGAGGTATCTTACGCCGGCTGCTGAGGCGTGTTATTGGAGGCAGCTGGTGAGGGGGTGGGCGACGGTTAGCTTCGAGCCGGAGTTTTATAAGGAGTCGACGGGCCAGAAGGAGCAGTGGAGGGGGGTGCCGATTGAGAGTTATTTGTTGATGAGGCAGATGGAGTGGAATTATCATTAATGGATAGGTCATAGAGGCGTGGCGCGATTGGATGGCCTGGGAATTGTAAATATGTTAGATTTAATTATAATGATGGTAGATATCAGGATAGATAGACATGTATATGACGGATGTTATGATGACATACATACACACATAACTAGCTCGGCTGCAGGAACTGGCGTTCTGCATGCAGTGGAACGATCCTGGCTGTGAGGTCGAATAAGCGAATATGGGAACCAACCGGGGAGTTTCGCTTGTTGAGCAAACGTAAACAAATCGCGTCGTACACCAGTCCTAGCGCAAGTACATGAGCAGATCTGCTCGTAAATAACAGCCAACAGTCAAACTAGGCTAACATCGAGCCCATTCCAGCGAGCTGTGGTGATTCAGCTAGGAAAGCAAGTCTGCAACCTTTTAACCAAAATGTCATTTCCAGACACGAAGAATCGCCAGGAAATAATCTCTACTCTCCCTCCTCGCAAGAGCAAAGCCGAGTAATCAGCCACTATGTAGCGCTTGAACTTGTAAACTGTGTTGCGATTCTCACAACTCAACAACAACCTTCCTCCCACCAACCCCCTCCCCCAAAATCCTCAACCCCTCCTGCACAAATTCCAACCCCTTCCCCACAACCAACGGCTCAGGCAAACATCTCAACTCAACACCACCCGCTCCAACAAAAGCCTCACCCACAAACTCCTTCCAAACAGGAATGGCTATGTCACTTGCGTACGGCGTAGGACATCCCTGCTTTCATACCTGCCGGGATGATCTTACTTACCTTCTGTTTCTGTTTCTGGGGGTGGATGAGAGCCGGGGATCTAGAATGAGTTGGAGGCGGATGGTGAGAGGGTTGGTGAGGGAGAGGCGAGAAGGTTGAGGATGGAGAGGGTTTGGGCGCAACTTGAGGCGGTGGAGATTGGGTCGATGATTCCGGCGAGGGGGAAGTTGGCGGTTAGGGTTGAGGAGACGACTTTTTGGGTTAGGTCGGGGTTGGTGTGTGAGAATGTGGCGGAGGCACCGGCGAGGAGGCAGAGGGGAGTGTTGGTGGGACTGGAGATGGAGAATACCTGTTTGTATGGGAGGTGGTTAGTTTATATGTCAGGTGGAATGGGGAAATGCGAGAGAGTGAAGCGGACGTTGAATGATTGTCGCGGAAAGGCCGGGCTTGACTCTTCCTTGGTATTTCCAGGGGAGAGATGGATTGGATGGAACTCACGTTAAACCCCGCTGCCTTGGCGAGCTGAATGGCCATGTTGCCGACTGATGAGGATCCTCCGTATACGAGCAATGTTGTGCCGATAAGTTTTGCATTGAGTGAAGGGAGTGGTAGACCCATGGCTGGCGTTACGACGTCTGGCATGGTAGGTCCTGAGACTGTGTTGGAGAGGGTGTGCACGGCTGCTACGAGCGCGAAGGGGATGACTACGCCGGAGGTGTAGGGAATTGAATGCGGGAGGATGGCAGCTTGGTTGGCTGGAACGGTTGAGTAGTGAGCGTAGGCGCCATTGGAAGGGTCCTTCGCAGATAGGATGGGAGTGTGGCTGGTCAGCAACTAGTACATCATCTTTGCCAATCGTTATACCCTAGAATCAGGGACCGAACTGACCCAATGATTTTGTTACCTTCCTTTGAAACTTTCACATCAGGACCAACGTCGTACACTTCACCAGCGACATCGTTACCAAGGATGGCGGGGAATTCTTTCACGAATATTCCAATGTCTGCCATGTTGCAGTCGACGGGATTGATACCCATGGCAAAATTCTTGACGATGATTTCGCCTGGAAGGGTGACGGGAAGTGGCGCGGGCTTGACTTCGAGGGGAGAGCCGGCTTTTGTGAGCCAGGCGACGAGATTTCGAGGAGTGTACATTTTGATGAAAGGGTTCTTTGCTTGCTGAGCTGGTGGTGAAAGTGTTGGTGGTGAAGAGAAGAACTTAAGACTGTCTGACTGTGGAGGATTCTGTTGCTGTTGCTTCAAATCATTGTTTTGAACACGATGTTATATACTCTCGTCGAAACCAATCCGGCAACTCGACTGGATTAGTATATCGGACATCGAGACCCATCCGAGTGTTTGCCGGCCGCCAGAAAATATTTACAAAATATGTACATTACTCAAAGGATGGACTAGGCTAGTGGCACGGGGCCATCCTGATCTTTGAGATAGCCAATGAAGCCAATGTAGCCATCCGGTCTCACCAAGAGAAATCCAGGCCCTTCAAATCCATACGAGTCGTGTAAATTTCCTCCCACGTCAACAAACGCCCTTCCGACTTGTTCTTCTGCAGCCGTAATCTTGTGAACTGTGACAGCGTCCTTGCTTTCAACAAGACTTTTCTCAGCCTCACACAATTCCTCTAGACGAACAGTAGAATCTTCAACTCCGGAGAACAGGAATAAGTGATAACCAGGACCCTTGAGCAGACCAATCAAAGTTGTCTCCCCACCAGAACCGATCAGCTTCCCATCCGCTGCTCGATTACCACCCCGTAATTTGCCATTCCAACTCCACGAATTGCCCACAATGGGACTATTTCGGTATCTAACCCCCAACTGTGATACAAATCTCATCCTGCTCGCCCTCCTCCCCGCATCGCCCATGATGAATGGCACAACCCAGGGCACCAACCAATTTCTCAAAAACAAAAATATGGGATTTGTGGTAGCCATCAACTCGAATACCCGATCTGTGCCGTGCAGAATCGCCAGCCCAACCTTGTGTCTCTCTAGATTATAGCTATCGAGCAGAGAATCGGGACTCTCTCCACGAAGGACTCGCGCGAGTTTCCACCCTAGGTTGACAGAGTCTTGTATACCGGTATTCATTCCTTGTCCTCCGACAGGACTGTGAATATGAGCTGCATCTCCAGCGAGAAAAAGTCGTCCTGAGCGATAGTTTGAAGCAATTCGATGATGGAGACGAAACCTTGTCATCCAGATCGGATTGCTGATGTCTACTTTCCCAGGCACGTGTTGATTGATCGCAGCTCTAAAATCATCAAGTGTGGGTTCTGTCTCCTTGTCCGTCTCGAATGGACGCGAGCGAACGAGACGGAAGATTCCATTCTGCAAGGGCAGAGCGGCTAGGAGCCCGTAATGGCCAATGAAGATGTGGAGGTTGGCTTTGTGCTCCCATTCCAAATGGACATCTGCGAGGATAAAGTTTTGAGGGTACACTGCGCCTTCGAAGCTCAATCCTGCTGATTTACGTACGATACTATGTGCACCGTCGCAACCCACGACGTATTTTGCTTGGATGCATTCTTCGCTGCCATCGGCGCGTCGCAAGACGACATCAACCCCATCATCATCCTGCTCAACCTTCAAGGCCTCAACGCCCCATTCAACAGCGTTTCCATAACCTGCCAAAGCGCTATCCATGACTTCCTCCGTGATAGCCTGACTAACAAATAATGGACCGGGAAACATGGTATCCTTGAAAGGCGTATCCTGGAGATTGAGAGTGAAGACCGGCTTTTTGTTCGAAAAGAGATTCACTGATAAATTAAATGTTCCACGTTTGACGAGGTTTGGGAGAATTCCTTCATGGCGACTCAATAATTCCAGACTGCGTGCGTGGATTGCAAAGGCGCGACTATAGGGTGAGCGAGATGGTGAGGAGTCGACGATGCGGAAGGGGATGTTTTGGAGGGAGAGCTCGAGAGCGAGCATTAGACCCGTAGGCCCGGCGCCGATAATGAGGACGTCTGTTCTGTTTTTTGATGCCATGTTTGATCGCTTGGAGGTCAGTCTCCGATATTCTTGAAAATGAAGACTGTAGAGCTTGAGGAATGCTAGAAGAAGATGCGGGGGTGGGGGTTCGTCATCGGTGGACAACGTTTTCGGTAAACCTTCAATGTTTCATCTGATCAACCAAAGTGAACTGTATTAATGAGGTTTTGGCCGGAAAGGATATTGTAGTATCCTATATCTCGTTAGTCGATAGCCGGATTGAAGAATAAGAGCGAATGCTGTCATGTGTCGCCAGATACCCCTTTCTAGCTCATCTCGCTTGTTTGCCGGTGGCGCATCACGAGGCAAGGGATGTGGATTCCTTTGCTACCACTTCTGATTTGTCCAATGGGAGGAAGTTCCATCCGTCAATATCAAAAAGGTTGAATTGCCCTGATATTGTGACTTCTTTGCATTTCTGTGAATTGGATGGAAGTGCTTGATGGGTGTGGAGGAATCTTATCTGTTCATCAGAGAATTGCGGGGAGAAGATGTGACCCGTGCTTGGCATACTGTGTCTTGAACTGAGAACGCAGGCAACTCTTCCACAACGACTTATACTCTTGTGTACGATGAGAATAACATCAATTTGTGATTAAAAATCGAGTATGCTGAGCGCTAGGTACAGCTCGAGGCGTGAATTCAAGGATGCTGCCACGGGTCATTTTTGCCCGTAATAAGCTGGCACCCCATGGACCTAAACATGCGAAGTAAGTGTAGAACACGAACCAAGGAGATCGAATTGTTGATGCAGCATGATAGATGTATTCCCACTAATTTGCTCCATAGCCTTTTGAATGGAAGCCGACGTCGTGCTTTTTCGTGTCACAAATACCTCGCTTATAGGGTAAACAGAGGAAATGCTCGCGAAGAACTCCTGTGGTCGCTACCGCCTTCAGGCAGCAGGAGCTCGTACTGTGCTACAGTATTGCCGCATTCAGTACTCATGCAGCGCTCAGATGTGGACAGATATCCTGACGACGTGCCAGCAATTCGGATGAGGACCAGATGATTCTAGAACATGACTCACAAAAAAGGAGATGAGTTCGTGATGGTTGACTTTATAGCCACCAAATTCTACCATTTCACCATACTTCGACGAGTAGTGATCTCCTTCCAACGGCATATTTTCACAGTGTTGTAGTCTCGTATCGAGACACCTGTGCTGACTTCGCTTCAATGTTTACCTTTGACTGGGCAGGATTAATCATCTCGTTTCTATACTTCGCGATACTCATTGCATCAACATATTCAATTTATTCTCTCCACCAGAAGCGTAAAGCAGGTAATAAATCCAAACTACTGAGTGCTTACCCTCGGACTTGCACTATCGAGTCTTTCTTCCTGTAGCTGATCAATGAATATTACAGCAAAGCGAGCCAATGCAATCTCCTGGTTTCCGCCCCATCTCGCGCGCGATATATATCTCTCGCTCCTCAAGTTGGATTCTCAGCATCAACCAAAAGCTGCAGGACCGGTACCAAAAAGCATGATCAAAGCAGCCCTTCTACGCCGTGCGATTGAGGATATTAAGCGCGTGGAGGACCTTCGCAACAGGAAGCAGGCGTGCGCTACCCTGCTCGAGAGGAGAAGTATTGGTGATGAGCTGTGGCATCAATTGTTGCGCGCAGAAATGGAGATGGAGATTGAGTTGAAATATGTTGTTGAAGAGGTCCGTCATTCTTTCATTGTTGCGAGTCGAACCGTGGCTCGAACAACATTGTTTGCAGAGCTTTGAAAGAGCTGACACATGAACGCAGGCAAATGGAATCGTTCCAAACTGGGGCCAGACGATATTCCAGACTGCGAACGAGATTGTTGCAAATGAGAAGCTCAGATCGGATCTCAAGACTATACAAGCTAATCTGGAGAGAAAGATGTGAAAAAATCGTGTCTTGGGTGTTTATTCGGTCTGGGAAAGCTCCAATGGTCAGTGCAGCAGGAATCGAAACAACTAAACGAAGATGTTTGAGGAAGTATGGAAGCCCGAATTGAGTTCGGATTTCAGTAAATAGTGCTGGAGACAACGTCGTTCAAGTAAACCTCAGAGGCCTCTTCTGCCAGCAACGTCTTGGTGTGCACGTTTTTGTGTAATAAAATATTTAAATACTTGAAGACCAGCCTGTTTTTGCTGTCAAGGGCCGAGCCAAGGAGGTCATAGGATGTAAACAAGAAGATTCGTTGCAGTCACTACGGTTTCTGAGACAGTCTGCCAAGTAAATATGTCCGGGCCGATATTTCTCCGCACCGCCTCGCATTGAACAAAATCTCCTGCCCCTCCATCTCGCGAGATAAATTTTCGACCCCGCGATCCCCATTGTCCCAACAGGAATCCGCGACAATGGAGTTTCTCACTATACCTGGAGAGTCTTGCTTCACTTCTGCAGATGCGAAGAAGTTGAAGAAAGCGATTAACAACTCAGATCCTGGCGCACTTGTCACTAAGGTTCGAGGTTACTGGGTGCATTATGTGCACTTCAAAACTGGCGACGCGTCTGCGCTGAAAGTGAGGTCTGCACCTTTCTGTACAGCACAATCATTGCTAACACAATAAAGAATGTGGAAACGAAGCTCAGACAACTGCTGCCAGGCCCAGATTCGGATTCGAGCGAAGTCCTAAGCAATCCCGGACCTCAGACTCAAGTCTACCACATTACGCCGCGGAACATATCGCCATGGAGTTCGAAGGCTACAAGCATTGCACATGTCTGCGGATTGAAGGCGGGTTTGAATAGGATAGAAAGAGGCCGAGTAATTCTATTGAATGTGGAACAAGATGGAGAGAAGTCAAACTCGAAAAATGTACCATTCCGGGACGAGCTTTATGACAGGATGACTGAGAACTTCGAATTATCTCCTCCAGATATGCATACTATGTTCGCAGAAGACCAGCCATTTCCACTGGAGGTAATTGCTCTGGGGAACGAAGATACCGCTAGGTTAGAGACATTGAAGGGATATAACAAACTACGAGGTCTTGCTCTGGACCAGCCTGAGATGGAATACCTTGTTCAAGCTTGTGAGTGATGTCTGACTTGTTTGAAGTTTCATTGTGCTTTGACATCAGCGTCTTGCTCCGTCTTGATACCAATTTCACTACCTTTTCTGTTTAGTTAGGGCCCAGAAAGGGCTTGTTTTACTAACTTCAACAGATAAACAGCTCGGAAGGGATCCCCACGATATTGAATTGTTCATGTTTGCGCAAGTGAACTCAGAGCATTGCAGGCACAAGCAGTTCAATGCGAATTGGACAATAGATGGAGTTCCTATGGGCAAATCATTGTTTGAGATGATCCAGAACACTCATAAATTGAATCCGAAATACACTGTCTCGGCTTACAGCGACAATGCTGCTGTATTGGAGGGAGAAGTTGCCAGCTTCTGGGCCCCCGATTATTCTACTGGTAGCTGGAAACAAACCAAAGAGAAGGTCCATTTCTTGATCAAGGCATGTGCTTATATACACTGCAGGATTTAAGATTTAAGTTGCTAACGGAATGTCCAGGTCGAGACACATAACCACCCTACAGCCATTTCTCCATTCCCAGGTGCAGCTACTGGATCTGGTGGTGAAATCAGAGATGAAGGTGCTGTTGGACGAGGCTCCACTCCCAAGGCTGGACTTTGCGGGTTCTGGGTTTCGGACCTGTTGATTCCTGATCACAAACAACCCTGGGAGATGGACTTTGGCAAGCCAGCACATTACGCCAGCAGTTTGGATATCATGCTGGAAGCTCCAATTGGCAGCGCAAGATTCAACAATGAGTTTGGCCGTCCATGCTTGACTGGCTGTTTCCGTACGCTCCTTGCTGATGTCGATGCTGGAGTTGATGGTCGCGACATCAGAGGATATCATAAGCCGATTATGATTGCAGGAGGAGTCGGCACTGTCAGACCTCAACACGCCCTCAAAGACGGACGAGATGTCAAAGAACAAGCACATGTCATCGTCCTCGGCGGTCCTGCCATGTTGATCGGCCTTGGAGGTGGCGCGGCATCAAGCAATGCCTCCGGAGAAGGGTCCGTTGAACTTGACTTTGACAGTGTCCAAAGAGGCAATCCTGAGATGGAACGCCGCGCTCAGATGGTGATCAATGCATGCGTGGCTCTGGGCGACAACAACCCAATTGCGTTCATTCATGATGTAGGTGCTGGCGGTCTTTCGAATGCTCTGCCTGAGCTCGTGAAAGATGCTGGGTTTGGTGGCAAATTCGAATTGCGACAGGTCGAAAATGCAGACAGAAGCATGAGTCCACTTCAGATCTGGTGTTGCGAGGCTCAAGAACGATACGTCATGATTGTCAACAAAGATAACATGAACCGATTCGTTAGCATCGCGAACCGGGAGCGTTGTGGGTTCTCCGACGTCGGCACAGTCGTTGCCATGGACTCGAATGGCCATGGAAGTCTTGTGCTCACCGATCGAGAGTCAAATATCTATCCTCGACCTATCGATCTGCCTATGTCTCTTCTATTTCCCAAAGGTCGAAAATTGGATCGGGTTGTCAAGTCAAGAAAGCCTATTTTGACCGCTTTCGATGGCCGACAAGCTCTTATCGAAGCATATCCACAATTTCCCGAACATGACTTGCTAAGAAAAGCCGTCGAACGAGTGTTTAATTTACCGGCTGTCGGCTCAAAGTCTTTCCTCATTACCATTGGAGATCGTACGGTCGGTGGAATGACCGTCAGAGATCAGATGGTTGGTCCGTGGCAAACACCGGTTGCAGACGTAGCAGTGACCGTTACGACTCTTAACATGGGCGATAAAATTAAGACTGGCGAGGCAATGAGTATGGGTGAGAAGCCAACTCTTGCTCTCGTCTCGCCAGCTGCTTCCGCCAGGATGGCTGTCGCAGAAAGTTTGATGAACTTGGCCGCTGCACACATCCTTCGTGCCGACGAAGGTGACTTGGCCCGGGTCAAATTATCTGCTAATTGGATGGCTGCAGTCAACCATCCTGGTGAGGGCGCTGCCTTGTATGAGGCAGTGCATGCGATAGGGATGGAGCTATGCCCAAGCCTAGGTATCAGCATTCCCGTGGGCAAAGACTCTACTTCAATGAAAGCATCTTGGAAAGATCAAAAGAGCGGTGATGCTAAAAGTGTTACTGCTCCTATGACGGTCGTTATCTCGGCGTTTGCCCCAGTCGCAGATGTACGGAACACATGGACTCCAGCACTTCGACGACTTGAGGATGTCGGAGAATCTGTGTTGATGTACGTCGATCTTGCTCAAGGCCACAAAGCTTTGGGTGGCTCAGCACTCGCCCAGACGTTCAGTCAGCTTGGAGATGAGGTGCCAGACGTGAGAGACTCCGATCTCATCCGGGACTACTTCGATGCGATTTCACAAATGCATGAGATTGGTGTTGTACTTGCTTATCACGATATTTCCGATGGTGGTTTGATCACTGCCATCGCGGAGATGATGTTCGCTGGTCGATGTGGTGCGGAGATCATGATTGATGGATTTACGGACAGCTCCTCCCTCCCTCATGTCCTAAAGTCTCTCTTCAACGAGGAGTTGGGTGCAGTGTTCCAGGTCCGCAAATCAGATGAATCCAGATTCAGGAGCTGCTTCTCGACTTGCGGTCCTCCTGCTGGTATGGTCAGGAAGATCGGTCGTGTTCCCGCCGTCACGAAGCAAGAACTTTCCATCAGATATGGTCAACAATCGATACTTCACATGCGACGTTCCGAAATGCAGCAGATGTGGTCCAACACATCTTATCAGATGCAAAGAATCAGAGATAACGTTGACTGCGCGGAGTCAGAATTCGAGACAATTAAGAATGACCGAGACCCAGGATTACACTACAAGCTGACCTTCGATCCAAAAGAGAACATCATGCCACTGACTTCATCAATCACGTCAGTCTTTGCCAAAGTGCCTCGTGTCGCCATTCTTCGTGAGCAAGGTGTCAATGGCCATGCAGAGATGGCTTTCGCTTTCAGAGTGGCCGGCTTCGATCCGATCGACATTCACATGACCGATATCATTTCTGGAAGAACCCTATCAGACTTTGTTGGTATTGCAGCTTGTGGTGGTTTCTCATACGGTGATGTCCTCGGTGCTGGGCAAGGATGGGCAAAGTCGATCCTTATGCACGAAGAGAACGCACGACCAGAATTCCAGAAGTTCTTCGCGCGTCCGGATACATTTGCGCTAGGAGTTTGCAATGGATGTCAAATGCTTTCTCGTATCTCAGAGCTCATCCCAGGAACACAACACTGGCCGACATTCCTCCAGAACGAGAGTGAACAGTTCGAAGGTCGTGTATCAATGGTCAAGATCCAGGACAACAAGAAGAGCCCTTCAGTATTCCTGCATGGCATGGATGGCTCTTCCCTGCCTATCGTGGTATCTCACGGTGAAGGTCGGGCATCATTCAAGCATGTCTCGAACCTCGAGGCTATGAACGAGCATGGTTTGATTCCAATCCGCTACACGGACAATTTGGGCAATGTCACGACTCGCTACCCTTACAATGCCAACGGAAGTCCTGAGGGTATTGCCGGTGTCAGGAGTTTGGATGGTAGAGTTTTAGCTATGATGCCACATCCAGAGCGGACAATTATGGCGGATGTTGGCTCTTACAACCCCAAGGAACTGGTTGATCAGTGGGGAGACTTCGGTCCCTGGGTCAGGATGTTCAAGAGCGCGAGAAGATGGGTTGGATAAGTCGTTTACACCCAATTGAGGTATCAAACGTATCTTTATCTTGCATTACGCATTATTTTCTGCCGGGTTTGCTTTTTGGAGTTGGACGAGAAATGCATGTAGCTTGCACATTTGAACTTGGCGTTAGGAACATACAATTCAGAGCGAAATCTTATCATACCATCAAATGAAATTCCGATGTCCTACATGGCCCGATCGTGATGATAGCACGACGACACGCGTGATCATGAAAATTGTGGCCACTTCCAGGACCAAGACGCCAATGTATCTCTGGCTGCATGAAATGTTCCGAAGGCTTCTTCACCTCTCTTGCCCCGCTGCGGAGGGAGCGACCGGACGAGAACAAGAGCTGGTACGAGCTGATTTGAGCTCTCTCTCGGCGGCTTTGCTGCCTGTGTCTTAGAGTGACATTACCCGGTACAGGATTTCCCGTCCAAAGAGCGAACCAGATGTCATGTTTCGTAGCAGGGCCAAATTTCACGCCGCACATGCAAGTTTACGCAATTGAGCACGGTGTGCTTGTTTATGAACATGATGGTTTCGTGTTATTTTGTCACACCCCCCAATGGTTGACTGTGGCCTAGGTTGCTCCCGATTAGTCCATATCGGACTATGTTTGTCTCAACAACTCATAGGTCTAAGTATTTTCTTGGGCTTCAGTCTTCAAGACAATGAATCTCGACAAAAACTCGTTAATACATACTCCTCACTTGGGTCTTCAGTCCATATACATAGTTTGTGCCCGGAAGGTAAACAGTCGCCAAGAAACATTCCGAAATTCCTGGAATCAGCAGACAGGTCTCGGTAGATTGACCTGCATTCTGACAGACAAGTAATCACTCGGTTTACAGTGCCGCAGTTATAGTGCCCTCAAAGGAAATTCTGAGCTGCGTAAGTCACAGCATTCGTCTAGACCACCTGAATTCCAGATTTGTAAGCTACATCCGTAATGTTGTTCCGACCTCGAGGACGTACATCCGTAAGCGAAATCAGCCACTTGGCACCCTCCACATAGCATGAAATGTACTGACTCATGCCCAAGCATTCACTCAATCCAAAGCAGATGGGTAAATGAAAGACTTCTGTCATACTGGAGAAACAGACCCTTGAAACGAAACAATTTAGCCATGGGAAATGTCGAGGGTGACAGGTTTATGTGTATAAGATCACCGGCCGAAGATGTTTTTCATGAGCTACCAGGCACAGCTTCTCTTGCACATCATGAAGGGGTTTAGTCTCATCAGTGCCTTCTTTGGCTCTGTACTTTTCACGAGTCACGCAAATGCAGTCAATGTAACACGTCCCTGCACAGCATCGAGCTTTTCGGATGTCAGCCTTCGAGGTGGAGAGATACTCAAGGTATCGACTGCGCTCATTACCAACTACAGTGCCCCTTCGACGGCGCAGTCATTGAACCAATACCCAGAGGCTATCATTGGGCTCACTGTCTGTGAAGGTACGTTGGCTCCGTTCTGGAATTAGAACCTCGGAAAATCTGATGTGTAATCGCAGCGAACATCACGTACACTCACCCCGGTCAGAATGATACCATCACTGCCAGTATCTGGCTTCCATTGAAGTGGAACGGCCGCATGATGGGGATCGGAGGTGGGGGTTGGATGACAGGCTACTACTTTGCTCTTCCATGGCCAGCTGCCAAAGGCTATGTTGCAGTGATGACAGACGGCGGACACGCTCTCTCGGAGTCAAACAACTGGGGACTGAAGAGCCCCGGAAACGTTGACTGGGTGCTTCTGAACGACTTTGCTTCCATCGCAGTAGATGATGCGGCAACACTTGCAAAAGCTGCGACCAAGTCTTTCTACGGCGAAAGCCCGAAGTTTGCGTACTTCAATGGATGCTCAACTGGTGGCCGACAAGGGTATATGTTGGCGCAGAGGAATCCGCAGCAGTATGACGGGATCTTGGCGACAGCACCGGGGATCAATTGGGATAGAATGATACTGGGCTTGCTTCATCCGCAGGTGGTTATGAATGAAAAGAGTGAGATCGCCCCATATTCTTAGATAAAAGAACCAGGACTGACCGCCCAGAAATTTATCCGCCCTTGTGCGAGATCGACGCGTTTTCCGCCGCAGCTGTAGCAGCATGTGATGGAGAAGATGGCGTCGAAGATGGGTTCATCCTGGATCCCTCGACATGCAAATTCGATCCAACCACCGTCATCGGTCAAGCATATAACTGTAGTACTGGGCCCTCCGGAAAACTTACGGCAGAGGGTGCCACCATCGTAGCTGCAGCTTGGTCCAGCGTCAAGACTGTGGACGGTGGCCTCATCAACGGCCGTCCCTTATCCTACGGTCCTTCTATTGGAGCTCAGCTTCTGGGCGTCGCAAACACAACCTGCACGTTTACGACCGACAGCTCAACAACCTGTACTGCAGCCCCGCAAGGTGTTTCGCTGGAATGGATCAAGTACTACCTCGCCAAAGACGAGACTTTCGACTTCAGCACTCTCACGAGGCGACAATACGACACCTTGTACAGACAGTCAATCAACCAGTACAGCTCTGTCATGGGCACATCAGATCCAGATCTCACAGATTTCAAACAGAGCGGTGGGAAATTGCTTACCTGGCATGGTCTTGACGACCAACTTCTCAACCCGAAGAACACGATCGAGTATTGGGAAAGAGTCAAGGAGCAGGATCCGGAGATTGATGATTATTACCGTCTGTTCGAAGCTCCGGGTACTTTACATTGTTCGCCTGGAAATGGTTGGTTTCCTGGTGATGCGATGGATTCGCTTGTGCAGTGGGTAGAAGAGAAGGTTGCGCCAGAGCATTTGAGGGCGAAGACTGTGGGGATGGAAAAGGCGAGGACCGTTGATTTGTGTAAGTGGCCTGCGAAATTGAAGTTTTTGGGAGGTGACGCGGATGTTGCGGAGTCGTATACTTGTGTGTAGAGATGGAGTTGAGATTGGATGTGAGATGAAGGGATGAGTTGGGATTGAAATGCAGTGTGAAGAAAGAAATTGCTCCACCGAGTGCCAAGTCAGTAAGCGAGTCAAAGCATTACTCGAAATTCCAGCCATTCCATTCTCCAGGTAAGTATAGTCCGTTGACTCGTATCAAGCTCGGTTCCATGACTCCCAGATGCTCTACGAAGTATATTCAGCTAGTGTTGTTTGCCATTGGAGTGGTGATCTTGCCATAAGTGACAGTCAATTGAAGCTATGAAGTCGTAGAGAAGAACCAGTATTACAATGTCTTACCCTCCAATACCTGATCATTTGTGATCCAAGACTGTTGGGCTCTGAGACAACACTCCAACAGGGATGCGGTCAGCAGTCGTGGCTTCCACGTTCATTGTTGTTGAACTTAAGTAAGCAACAAACAATTGATAATCTTGATTAAGCAGGAGCATCCAGCTCTGTACACTATATAGCCAAGAGCTTTGTTTGGTATCAAGTTGCCGACACTAATGTCCAGTATATACTGCAAAGCAAGGTTGAGGTTCTCTTTGTCTTTATTTTGATTCACCCTTAGCGACCCACCCGTCAAGTTCCGATCTTCGGAACCTCTCGGAAGGACTGTTTTGTTTTGCAAGCGAACTAGCTACTGCCTGTTATTAGTGAACTAACCAAGAAGTGATCTAGTGCCTTCTCGAGGTCAAAAGTCTTGCGTTCATCTTTGACGCGTCGTCAACCTCGAAAGACAACATTCCTCGAGGGGACTCCCGATCTCGAGAACTCTCGTCTCTGCAAGTACTTCTGGTACCTGGCACAACAGAGACAGAATCATCCTCATTCCAAAGAGACCTGGTTGTCTGAATTCGTAAGTTTCCAGGATCACAAGAGCTTTACCTACTGCTAACCAGGGCCACAAGAACCCGCAAACAAATCAAGCATCTACCAAGAGACAATGACGACCAGCACAATGGCAGATGACGAGGAACAGATCTTGTCCGCGTTAAAAGAGTGCGAGGAACTTCAAGCCAAACTTGCCGAGACAGAAGCAAAGTTCGCAGAATTGGCCATTGGTCGGACTAAAACACTTCACGATGATGCTTTGGCAAAACTGAAGTCAATGTCGGATGCTTTCAATCGACTAACCTCACCCGAACTCCTTCAAAAGCATCTTACAGCCGCCTCCAGCATGACAAAAGAGCAGAGAGAACCATTGATGAAGTACTTCCGAGGCATTCTGCAGACTCGCAAGCGTTTCTACCATCCGACATCTGCCAAGGATGGAGTCAATCCGCAAGTTGAAGCTGGCTTCGCCTTCTTCCCCAACCTGCCAGTGGAGCTGCAGCGTCTCGTCTGGTTGCACTCTCTACCTGATGCTCGGATCTTTGAAATGGTCCAAGGATGCGTCAACAGTCTCGTCCGAGTTAACGACGCCAAAGCCGCACAGCATTCCGTTGTCAATATTGCTCTGTCATGCAAGCTAGCCTATATTTGCGTCCTGGAGCGCTACGAGAAGGTTGAGCTCCGATACTTGGACTTTTCGCCTCCTTTCTCTTTCTCTTCAACGGACCATGGTCAGCAATTCTACTACGTCGATTGGGAGAAGGACATCTTCTATGAGCCAAGAGGCAACATGGAAACCTTCTTCGGCCCCAGTCGCCGTCATCTCAGCGGAGACAACCATACTGATCTGATGAAGGTTAAGAATGTTGCTCTTCACATTCCCAGCGTCAGCCAGGCCAAATACATCGACGACTTCCTCTCCGACAACATGCCAAAGATCAAGCAAATCATCTACGTTGCCGACTGCGAGCGTCGCCTGGAAGCTCCACGAATTGACCTGGAAGAGAAGGCTGGTGACTGGTACCCATCGAGATTGGGCGATCCTGGATTCCCTGATCATGAACGAATGCCTTTAGTCCGAACATCGATTGTAGATGATATGGACCACCCATACCGAGTCATCATGGAAATAGAGATTGGGGATATGGCAGCGTTCTTCAGAACTGACGATGTCCAAGAGGCTTACAAGGGTATTTTTGTCTGCATGGAGATCTGGCGTCGGGCTGCAAAGGACTGAATGTTGACCTACACGTGTCAGAGGATTTTTTGTCGTTGAATGTTCTAACTGGAGAATGTGACATTTGCCGTGGTGGTGTGGGATTGCTATGCTTGCTGTTGTCTTTTATATGGGAACCCAGGGATCGCATATCCGTACTTGAGAGAACAATGAAAAATTAGCACGAAGATACCTCTCTCAATGTGGTCACTTGATTCTTAGACATTAGAACCACTTTTCTGCCTACCTCATATGAACCAGAACTTAGGATCCTGGACTCACATTTGTCACTTCGAATGTGCCCTCCAATGTTTCCAGAGGATCTCATGGCAATTGGAATCTATCTGAAAGGGGAATAAGATTCCAGATTCAACTCCCAGAAGAAGATCCTGGATAATCGCCTCGGCAGATGTTTGTCTGAGCCATCCCTCCGAATGTCGCCGGAGGATCTTGGAGCCTTAAAACCTTAACTTGGAGACCTCAAGTTTCACTTAACGCAACGCCAAGTGGTTTTATGATAAGTTTGACTTTTCAGATAGTAGGGAAATAGTGCGGTCTTCCGTCACAACTCGCGCGTTCTCAGAATTTCTACAGCATGAACTTACTTCACGCGCAGGGTGGAATTTCGATCCTGAGTGTTGGGATAGAAGAATGCATAAAACAATTCTATTATCTTAGACTCATTAAGAGTGGCATAATAGCTTTGAAATAGTCACCGTCTATCCTACTAATTGTTTGAGTCGGTTTGGTCCATGGTACAGAAAATTAGCGTGGGAACCCGGTCCAGATCTAAATCCACTAAAATGCATCATCGTGAGGGCAATACTTTAGGACAATCATCACCACAACTATTTTACCTTTACTTATTATAACACAACACATTACAAGAGTGTAATCTCAATTGTCTGGCCCTGTGAATATTTTCAGACCCACTGAACAGCGACAATAGCAAGCAGATTTTCTTGCTTGGCAGCCTTCACTAAGCGAGAAGGTCCAACAACAATAAGATACGCCACTTCTATTGTCAGCCCACCAAGCTACAGTCAAGGGGCAAACTCTCAGAGAATATAGAATCTGGGGAGAGTATTTGTCCTCATCATCTGACGGAACAGTTTTCAAAACACAAATCCATCAACCAGCCAACACAAACCACTCTCCACCACCATTACAAAATGTCGCTTTCTCAGCAAACGCATTCTTACCCCAACAGTCCAGTCCCGATCTACTTGTCACCCGGATGCTACTGCCTCTGGGATCCAAGAGGTTCCAGATTCGAGCTCCGCACAGATCTCCTTGACCTCCTAGAAAACGCACCAAACCTCACCCGAAAGCAACTCTCCCCCTTCATCACCTACATTCGCACAGCTCTCGTCCAGCGAAAACGAATGTCCGTCCCGAGGAGCCAGCCAACGAAGTCTTTCCTGACAAGTTTTACTTTGTTTCCGAAACTACCAGTTGAGCTCCAATGCAAGATCTGTAAGTGTTTCCGTGTACCAATGCGTCTTATCTTGGAATCTCTCGTCCACAACTACTTCAGATAACCACATCAAATACTGACTGATCTATCTTATTTAGGGAACGCCGCACTCCCCGGCCCTCGCATCATCCCCCTCAAAACTGCAAGGCCACAGTTTCTCCGCTGCCCCCAGCAAACCCGCCTTCAACACCTCCCAATCCTCTCCGTCGCCCTCGCCAACTGCCAAGCCCACGCCGTCGTCTGTCGCCGCTACGAGAGAGTCGAAGCTCTCTTCCACCACTCCTACATAGCAACCCACGATCGCCAGACTTACTTTGCGGATTTTGGAAAGGATGTGTTTCAAGTTGACCATGAGCCGGCTCGGTGGCATATGACCCACCATACGTATGGGTTGGATAGAGCGAGGAATGTCGCGATTAGAATCGACGCGTGCTGGTGGTTCAGTAAGCAGAAATCTTGGATTCCGTGGAGGAATTTGGACTTGCCAGGAAAGAATGTGATTTTTGTGGCGGATTGTGAGGGATTCTGTGCTCGTGGCGTGGATGTTGGGGAGTGGAAGAAGGATGGGGATTTCGAGCCGATATTTAGGACAAAGGTTGAGGAGGAGCCGGACCATCCGCTCTTGGGGTTTTTGGGGAAGAAGATCACAGCGCTCAAGGAGATGTTGGAGAATGAGGAGGTGAAGGAGGAGTGGAGGCGGGTGGAGACGAGTTTTGAAATTTGGAGACGGCCCGGGCAACTGGAGGGACGATTGTGGTGATCAAAATTGATTTGAAGGCTAGACAAGGAGCAGAGCACATGTTATTAAATGAACAATAGAAATCAGATAATTTATTTCGGGGTCCTGGAAGAAGGACTTGCACCGAAATAACATGCTTATGAACTGTTTGTACCAATGGTGAACGAGCTCGAGCTATTCCATCGTCTTGACCAGAACATGGCGTGCAGCAGCAGACTTGTTTATGTGTGTGGTTAAGCGAGAAGTCAGAAACGTAGTGAGGCTAAACTGGTAGCTTTATTTTAGCTGCGGGATTACCTAGGTACCCCATCACAGCTATCTACTAGTTTTGTTGTTCGTTAGTTCAAATAAGTTACACAGTCCACATCTCAATCGATATTTCCTATTACTTATTCGAAGGTCCATTTCCTGTCTTGCAAATTTACAACATTCGATTCCGATATTATTTCGACATATCCTAGCTATTCCGTTCGCTTGGTGAAGCATGCTCTTCTTCGAAGGGCCGAGTAACTGCTTTTGGGATCTCAATCATGAGACGCTGGGTGCTGTTCTTTAGTGCCCCCAAAGAATGACTGGTATGGTTCTGACCTGCAGCAACCTTCTCATCGGCGATTAGAGCATGAGTGCCCGAAACTAAACTAATAACATCTATAAAATCCCACATCTTTTGAACGTGAGTTCTCTATCTTCAAAAACTTTGCGCAAAACATTTTCTATTTAGGTTTCCCCCTCTGCATCTTCACTGTCACAACCACCACAACCACACCACCAGACACCATCAGAGTTGTATCTATGTCTTTCTTTTCCTCAGCCAAAATCTCTTACCTACTTCTTGTCTTGTCGATCCTTGGTTTCATGATTCCAGAATTCTATGTCGCAGAGTTCCGGACATCTTCAGATACCATGGGCTTTATCAGTTCCACCACGCAGATTATACATAGATCGACGGACGGGACATTATATTCAGATCAAACCATCAGGAATAATGGTAAGCACATACTGTCCTACAATTCAAGACTCCTACTAGGGACCACACAGGACCTGAAACCTAAGAATAAAGTGGATCAAAAGAGAAGATGATCAGGATGTCGAATTCCCATGTCATATACTGATCGGATCTTAGAACCACATTTCCTGGGCCGATAGTTTGCTTTTCCAGGACAGAAAAGCAGTGTTAACATTGCACGCAGCGCCGCACCTATCTATACGACATCCTCGAGTCATGCGCTTCGATGACAAAAGAAGAGTTAGAGCCGCTGATGAATTACTTCCGAAGTATCTTGCGGACGAAGAGGAGATACTACCATCCGGAACCGAATGCAATTCCAGAGACGATCTTTGCCCCCGACATGAGTGTATGCTCTGGGATATGGCTGTTTCCAGAGCAGATTTCGAATTACCAGACGAGATCTCTACAGATGAGTCGAGATCCGGACGAGATGGAGGGAGTGATCATGGGGTCGACTACGGAATCAGCCACGTACTGGATTCCTGCCTTGGTTCCAGACAAGAATATGACAGCGAGAATGGGATTGATGGAACCAACTCCGAGACCGATCCCGAATTCGATTGCAGAAGTGATCATGGGACTGACGATGGGATCATCGATGAACTCGATTCCAACCTCGATTTCAGACGCGGACATGAAAGCGAAGATAGGACGCATAGAAAGTCTCCCTCCAGGACAAATGCCAGATTTGAGCATGGGATCGTTGGACAGCCCCATCCCATCACCAACTGTAAAAATGGGCGCGGAAGCGACTACGGGAACGATCGAAAAATACACACCAGTGCCGATTCAAGACCTGAGAGGTATGTGGATGACGGAACTGACTATGGATTCACCTACAAGGCGGGATCCATCATCAACCCCAGAAGCAATCGCGAAAGCGGTTACGGGACAAGCAGCAAGTCCCTACCCAACGTCAAAACCAGACATGAGTACGAGATCGATCATGGGATCAAATCCAAGACGGATCCCATGCACGAACTCACCATTTAACCTAAATCCGGTCTCATCACCACAGTTTCCGCCACAGCCGTGGGCCAAGAACATCTCTCCCAGCAACAAACTACAATTTCAACCATCAACTTACATTCATTCACCATATGCAAACAACCATACACATCTTTTACAATCTTCAGCACCAGACGTAATTCCAGTACCAGCAGCAACGAGATTCCCAAAATTTTCAAACCTCCCAATCGAGCTCCAAGTCCACATATGGGAAGTGGCTCTCCCAGGCCCAAGAATAGTAAGTCATTTTTAGACTGTTTTATTCCCCTTCTTCTTCCTCAAATTTCTGGATGAGCATGGTTGGAGACTGGTGGGTTGAGATGGCAGAGGACCCGTTCCAGCATCGGGACAGTATGTGGCGATAATGTATGGTATGTCAGGAGGTCTTGAAAGAAAAAGAGGAAAAAAAGAAAAGGAGGAGGCCACCTTACATTGCTTTAATTGGTAGAGTGCATCGTCATTTAGATGTTGCGCTCCCATCAAGTTTTGGGCACACCGTCTCCCACACTGCTGCATGCTTCGCACGACCATTCCATCTCATCCCATCTATCCCTATTTCATCCCATATCGCAACCACTTTCACACCTGCCCAACATCACACCACTCACTTCACTCCCCATCCCATATATCAGCCAGAACCAAAATGCTGACCCTTGCTCTCCCCTAGTTCGAAATCTCCTCCACAGCCCTCTCCTTCCTCACCCGCCCACAAGACACAATCCTCACGCACCGCCCGCTTCTCGCCCTCCTCAAGACTTCCCGCCTCTCCAACGCCGTCGTCCACTTCCACTACACACGCATCCCACTCATCATGCTCGGCTGGACCTTTCCCGTCCAACACTGTCCCAGCCCCAGCTACCTCGCCAATTTCACGCGCGACATCTTCTACTTTCCGAACGCCGATGTAAGAGTCTTAGCACGGATGGGAGGCTTGATCAAGCATTTGGCAATGAGTGTGAGTGAGGTGGGCTGGTTCAGGACGTGGGGTCCGGTGGGCGTGGTGGGGAGTCAGAAGGTGGTGCTTTGGAGGGATGAGGATGTCATTGATTCTGATAGTGAGGATGGCGAGGACGACGATTGGGATGGTTACGATTCCGAGGTACAGCCGGTGCCAGCTCTTGAATTCAAAGCTCTTGAATCAGTGACGTTTGTCGCTGATTGCGACAGAGTCCTCATGGGTATGGAGGAGAAATTCGGGATTGGTGCGGAGACGGATTTCGAGCATGCTGTTTGGGAGTGGGTTGCGGATGATCCAGACTCAGAAGCGGACCGATTTCCTGCGCCGATTCAGCGCACGAACAGAGAAGACGAGGAAGACAATCCGTACTGGCAACTGCATCGAAACAAAGTGGAAAACGTGGAGAGAGTTTTGGCCGACGACGATGTCAGCAATGCGTATGAAGATGCTGGCATTGAGGTACGCTTCGAACTGTGGAGGAGACCGCGACAGAAAGGAAAATGGGCGAAGAGATTTGAGAACATAGCTGGTGAATTAAGGTGAAACGATAGCTGTACTGTGGAGGAGCTGCGACAACTTCGAGCCATTGACCAGAGGACAGCTAGAAGACTTTTGTCATAGCTGAAGTAGAAACATTGCTTTTGATATGTTTCTAGCATAATTCAGCTGCTAGACTGGACATGCTAGGAATTGTGTTGCATTTTCTAGCATTTTTCATAGCCATTTTGGGGGCGCTTTTGGAATTTTTAAATTGAGTTTTTGTTTGCCATAACATTTGCAGTGCATCAGACTGTCAAATAAGACACAAGTTTCCTGCTCGCTTCAAAGTCACCCTGATACCGGTAGTATATTCTCGGACTCTAAGTCTTTTGACAGCTTCTCGGCATGAGGAAAACTCGATATCAATGGACACTGATCGAGGAACGCACTGGAGCCTTAAGATGATGCGGACCAGAACTGAAAGAACGGTCTAAGTAAATAAACTAAAAAGGAATATACAGAGCTGTTGATGTAGCGAGTCGCCCAAGCCCTAGCCCTCGACCTGGAGCTACAAACTACAACTAGGGCCGGCTGGTCTTTGGACTGATGTTAGCCTCGATGGTAACATGGAAAGGACGGAGCCTGCTAAACTGGCCTGCCCTTAGACCGTGAAGTTCCAAAACACCACCACATGAGATTTGCGTGCCTGTCATCTCATACAGTGAATTGCCATTTGGTTTCTGATTGCTTAGCAGCTTGTGTAAACAGCACCCCTTGCATGCAACGACACCCCTCTTGAGAAGCATAGACACGGAGTTCAGACGAGCCCGATGTCCATATCACATTCAGGTATTAGCCCCGGCAAACACCGCTTATCATGCTGCACTTGACAGCGTCGCACAGCATTTGCACTGGTTTCCCAGATTTAATAGATCACACCAGAAAGAAAAGCCATGCCTAACTGCATAATCGTTGTGTAACAACAGACGTGAAATTAATGACTCAGAATAGTCAAAATAATTTGTATGACCGAGTCATGTCGTGAGACCTCTTGCGTAGCTTCTGCAGGTCTCACTTGCTCACCGTCTGATCTGAATCAATTGCCAGCGTGCGATGTGCACGAGTCAAGAGCAGATGATACAAGAAAGTAAGGGGGAAAAAATAACAACCCTCATGTTAGTCTTCATTCTTAAGCAAGAGAAGCTTTGGGAAGCACGTGGGTGGGGTAAGTATGTATGTGCTAGCATCCGGAGACGACTGAGAGGTAATGTGTCAATGTGAGTGAAACAGAAGTAAGCAAGTTGACAGGTTACTGGTAGAAGTAAAAAATTGAAGGACAGAACTTTCTGCACTTTTGCATAATCCCATCGAAGCCATCGAGCGCATCAATATATGCATCTAACCTTGATAATCTGCATCTCTATCTGCAGCAGGAAAAACCGGAAACGCATATCATACAAAGGCAAGTGCAAGCCCGATGCGCTGTAATACGACACAAATTCGCTGTGATGCGATACATACATACATACCTTACCTTACCTAGGTAGTTCATGCAATGTAGACGCAGACGCAGACGCAGTGACGAGTCGAATCCTACGGCCATCATCACTCGCCATTGACAAATGAGCGGGCCTGCCCGCAAGCGACATGCAGCATCTCGCAGGGGACAGCTGCAAAGCGGGCGCTAAAACGCGGTCGGAACCGCGTCAGCGAATGGGATGAATGTTGTGTTTCGAGGGCGCATGCAAGTGTGTGGGTAAGAATTTGAGGGAGAGGGAACATCCGCCTTAGGGAGTTGTCCAGCTTGCTGGTCGATGTGAGGTGAGATGAAAATGTAGTGGCTGACTGGGCGAAGCGAGCAGAGCTTCACCGCCGAAATGGATGATGCGGAGGAGATGAAGTTGTCGGCAAGCAGCTAGCTCTCTCTGCATGCAAGAAAGCTGGTTCGTGATGATGATCGATATCGCATTGTCTGGGTTGGAGGTTTGGATGGCAGGTTGGCCCTTATTCGATGCAACCATCAGACGAGTTGATCCAGACAACGGGACACACCATAACTCCCCTGCGGCTGATGTGCATCAGCTTTCCTTACATGCCTTGTGACCAGTGCACGAGAGTACAGAATAGTATGTACTTAGCTTAGCTCGTGCTGCTGTGTTACCCATGACCTCGGTCAGCGAGACCAGACCAGACCTCATCACATTTAATCGCATCACCTCAAGTGCTCCCCACAATCTGAGATTTATCCTCTTTCCTCCCTTTCATTTTCGCATCGAAAGAGCGCGTTGGCGTTCTGGTCTTCTAGGACTTGCGATGCATCGATGGGCTTGTTACTGAGGACCGCTGGAGCTGGTCTGGATCGCGCTGCTGAGTACATCTTGATTTTGAGCATTATCGATTTGCAAACTTGTGGTCTGCTGGAATGGTATCGACAACGAGCTGAGTTTGAGAGAATGAGCAACGGGCTCAAGAAGCAATAACATGTCACTACTGGAGCCCATGCCTGCTTCCGGAGCGGTGAATCCAGATCCTCAAAGACAATGTCTCTTTTTCAACAAGTTGCCTCCGGAGATCCGCCGAATAATATTCTTATATGTGATGAGCGAGTGGGGCTGGACAAAAAGGCGTACGTTCCGAAATCCCTAATGCTCTGCCTCTTCTGAGTATTGCTGTCGTCGTTTGGCTTGTGGAAAACGTCCAAGAGAAAGACCAATGCTGATAGAAGAAATAAGTACACATCATTCGAGATTTTGAAGAAGGCGACTTTGGAAATGACGACTTCAACAGTCCGGTTTCCACAGCCCGAAAGAGGAGATTGACATACGTGCCGTGCCTTGCCATGACTGAAGTGATGCCCGCAATCTCGATGACGATGCGATGGCCAACGCAGCATAATTCCTGCCGAGGATGGAAGGCACTTGGCGACTTTCCGCCCAAGTTCCGGGGGCTGTATCTTGCGTTGTCATTGACTTGTCGTCGCTTGTAAGTAGCTTGTAATTCTCAATTAATTATGATATTCCGCCTTCCCGAGAATTTAAAGTCCGCAATTTGAAACCGGTAGATCTGACCACAAGAGCAGCTACTCCGAAGCCACCGCGATCTTGTACACCCAGCACAACTTCGACCTCCTTGACATCCCCACCGCTCACCGCTTCCTCAGGCTGGTGTCTCTCCCACATCTGCAACACATCCAGTGTCTCCATCTGAGCGCGATATTCTCCGCACAACAACCCAGTGTATTTGAGATTGGGAATGACAATCAGAGTTCAAGTCTGCAACAGAATACCGTCCTAGCGCCTCGATATCGTATCTCACGTGAGCAAGCGAAGGAGAATGCTATGCAATGGAAGACGATTTGTAGTGTCTTGAGCAAGATGAATGGGTTGAGCAGATTGAAGATCAGGATTTACAGGAGTGAGGAGTCAGGTCTGGAAGAGCGTGATGTTCTGATGTGGTTGGTCGCCGTTAAAGTCCAGCCTGCGGGCGAATTTGTGGTGCAAATGCCGTGGTCGAGGGGAGAGGCAGGGTGGGCGGAGGAGGAACATTTGCCCTTTGTTGTTGAAAGATGAGATGAAGAGTCGTGAGTTTAGGGACTCCTTACAGGTGGTGGTAATCTGAAAATGTAACACGGTCGAGTGATCGAGTTGTAATATGAGCGGATAGGCTAAGCCAGTAATTGGGGCTGCATAACTGCATTCAGATTTAGCAAAGCAGTTGAGAGAGAGAATTTTACTAGAAACTGACTTGGCATTAGGCTAGTGTGGGTAATAATATACGATGAACAGATGGTCATGAACGATACGTTGAAGCTTGGTAGCCTGGATTGCAGCTCAACCCTGCATCCACGGGTAGCTCGCATCAGAAAAGATATTTTTGAAAAAAGAAAGGACGGCAACCAACCAAGATTGAGCTAGCATAACAAAGGAATACATGGGAATATAAAATCTAATAATTCGCAAAGGAAAGTGCTCACGAGTCGTGAAAACGTTAGAGCTTGATAGCTTGAGTTGTACATATCTAGGGAGAACATGCAGTATTAGCAATGCATCAAAAGTCTTTTGAACATCTCACGAATGAACTGCTTATACCGAGTTCTGATGCCAAGAACACATGACAGACACATGGACTGTTTAACCATGCCGAGAATGGTTGGGTATGGGCTTCGTAATGGGATGCTTCCGGCGACGGACAAAGGTCGACAAACCACTCGACGAGCATTGACAAAAGTCGAACCAAGAAGCAACAAAGCTTCAAAGCCCATAATGGCGGAAGATGATCAAAGCCTCGTATTCCATATAAGTTACGGCGATTCGAAAATCTGTGGCAACGCCGCTTCACACAACCAACACTTGCACCACCACCAACAACAGCCATCGCCATCATGTCGACACCTGCTCTTATCGGCGATCTGATCGATCCCTCCGCCTGGTCCGAAAGCGACAAATTGACAATGGACAACTACCATATCTGGTCCCACAAGGTCGGTCTCATGCTCCGACACCACGAACTTAACAAGTATATCCGCGTCAAAGCCCTCTCACACGAAAGCTCCGACCCTTTGACGACCGAAGACCTCGAGGGCCTGAGCTTGGCATCCAGCTATATACAACAAACGATGACCGAGCCTCTCCTCGCCAAATACGTGACTGGCGATGCTGAAGTAACCCACGACTCGCGCAAGCTCTGGAAGAAACTCGCTGATTCGCTGATTCCGAAAGGCAAGGCCGCGTTCATTCGTTTCCACCTTCAGTTGGGCAATCTCCATCTGAAGGCTTTCGAGGATCCAGCATTGTTCTTGGAAAGTCAGATTGAGCTTCAGACGAAGAGAAAGGCAACGGGGGTAGCGATGACTGATGATTTGGAGAATATTGCGGCGCTGGTGAAGAATCTGCCGAGAGAGCTGGAGGAAGTCGGGCTCAAGTGGAGATTGAATGACTATGAGGGTTTGACGGCAGTTGAGGCTGTGGCGCAGGTCAAAGCTGCGCAGGAAGCGTATGATAAATTGCCAAAGGTCGAGCGGCCTAGAGAGCCTAGACGTCCTGAACTACGTCGTGGTCGTGGACGTAGTCGTGGTGGGGACCGAAGAATCGATGGGCGCAGAGGTGGAAGAGAGAGACGATAGTTGGAAAGGGAGGTGAATGCAAGATCAGGACTAGGGCTGGGTCAGGTAGGTAACTTCCGTTTTTGAAGCGACAGAAGTGTAGACTAGCCCACTCACCAGGAGACGGCTTGGCAATAGTATATCAACTTAGCTATCACACTCGTTTGCAATCAACAATTCCAACATACAATCAACTGAAACATCCTTAAGTGTACGGAACATATAATTGAAATGCATTGATCGACGCAAACAAAGTGAGCAACAAGTGACAAGTCATTATGCCTACCCTCGACCTCGACCTCGACGACGCAGAATTCGAGGAAGACCTCCACAATGCGACACAACTAAGAGGAACATCCAATTACCTTTTCTGGAGAAACGATATCGCCGAGATCTTCGATTACCACTTTCTCAATCGCTACCTCGCCATCACCGACGACTCGGACAGTGAAGACGAAGAACTCGATCCGGAAGCGCTCAGCTATCTCTCAGCATGCATCGAAAGTACGTTCCACGATAGCCTGAACTTCTGCGTCTGGCAAGAACTAGGTCTTGACTCGCGCAAACTGTGGAAGGAACTCGATGACCGATTTTCTCCCAAGGGCAAGTGGGCGTACATCAGGTGCACCGTGAAGTTGAATCGCATGCAGCCATGGAATTACCGAGACGATGATCAGTATTGCCTTCATGAGAAGTTGCTCGTTATGCAGAGAAAGGCATCCGGCGTGCAGCCGACAAGAGATATTGAGGATATGGTTAGGATTGTGGAGGACTTGCCGGATTACCTGGAATTTCTGATGTTGAAGTGGTGTGTGGCTGAGGAAGAGGACTTGACGGCTGCGAAGATGTGCCAGCAGGTCAAGCTGGCAGAAGAGAGGTATACGATGCCCAAGGAGGACATAAATGGGGACGCGAATCAAAAGGCGAATCCAATGGAACCTCATATATTGGGCTCTGATTCTCCTGAAGCCGGAGGATTGGATGGATGAGCAATTCCGTAAACAGACATTTGGCGTGAGGGGCGAAGTACAGGATAACGCTCCAATTGAGTAACTAGAAACTTTCTATCTCACCACAGATCTGGGGCATCTTCAACCTGCACTCGTTCATGGTCATTGTCGCTGCAAAGGAGATTCAAAGGATCATCAATGTCTAAAAGTGAACTCGAGCCACGTGATACCCCGCTAGGCTCAATCCACTAGCGTGCTAGCCGCCCACATCCTCTTGCTCTCGCAAGCTTCCTCCTCCTTTCTTCTTTTCTCTTCATCTTAGTGCATGGGTAAGCAGCCACCCCCAAACATTCCCAATCCCTCACATAGCTAATAATTACCACAGGTTTTACATTTATCAGTGAGGATTCGTCCGAGATAATGTTTTTGCTTATTGAAAACTATAATATATTGACACTCTTGCCTGGCTTCGGCTAGGTAAGGAATATTTGGAACCACCACAACCTGTTGAGTTGAAGATTTGTCTTTTTCATTGCGATGGGCGCTTTGGAGCTGTCGTGAAGAAGAGGATGCGGTGGCTGGAGGGCAGAGGAAGGGAGGCGGAAGGTGATGGAGGATTATTATACCTGATCGGTGGCTCTTGACATGGAACTTGCAAACCCATGATACGCACCTCCATACATCTCTCCCTTCGGACTGCTCTTCGATGATACGATCTGCGACATGCTGCCATGACTATAAGACAAGTGTGGAGGTACTGAAAGGTTGGAGAAAGGAAGGCACTCGATCATGACGCGAGGGCGATGGGAGCAAGCAGCTTGAGGGACCATAGCAAAGAACATCTGGCTTGAATATCACTCGAACATCTAATGCCCGGTCGATTGCCCGTGGGAAGAATGAAAGCTGGGAGCGGTGGGGAATTGCTGGCTATTGGGCTCCACGATAGAGCTTGCGGGCAGAATATATGTCATACAGTCGTACGAGCAAATCAAAAGCAAGATACCAAGAAGAACATGCTCTTGAATCGTGCTACTGAATCAAACTTGAATCATTAATTCCACCAGTATTTTAAACAGGTAATACATCGACTCGTTATTATTGTCCTAGCTACCGATGTTCCGAGGACGGCTCTAAAACTAATGCATGAGAGAGATCGCGGTGCAGTAGTGTTGCTGCCCCTTTCTTTTTCTCAGCCCTTCTCCAATTTCAGCACCATCTTCCTCCTGTACCTAAAGATGCCGCACAAAGTTGTACAATACAATCTCCTTGGTGCAGTGCCTAGGCAAGGTACCACAGCCCTACCAGCGAAGGTTCAGCGGCAGTCAAAGGTTCGATGATTCGGATGTCTCCGAATGGCTGTCGTCTCCTACAAACTCTCCTCTCCTCTCCGCATTGCTGGGAATGTAAAGGCCCAATTAATGGAAGCCGGCCCGGGAGATCGGCGTGCCTGACTTTTGGTCCAACAGCCAAGCAATGCTAGGGAAAATTAAGATTGGACCTCTTCCTACCAAAACACTCGAAACACATTCAGAGCACCACCAAACTAGATCACGCGTGACATTTCCGAAATTACACTTGCAAGCAAGCAAGCAGTCAGAGCAAAGCAAAGCAAAGCAAAGCAAAGCAAAGAGGAAGAAAGCGGCAAAGCAAAAACCATCGTACAGACTCCTGGCAAGCCCAGCCTCTTCCAGCTGACAGCCTGAACACGAGGGTTGCATTACGAAAACCCCACAGCCATTCCTCCCTCCTCTCTGATCCGCATCCCTTTCTGTCTCCCTGTCTACATTTCAGTCTTTTCCAAAGTTCACCATCCTATCATGACCCTGCCGACGGCGGCACCATTGCGACAAAGGGACCACAGAACAGCAGCGCTCTACTCGTAATACGTGCACACGCCAGCCATGGCAATCATGTCCGACGACAAAGAGCCAGCCTCGTCGTCGACCCCGCTCCCCAAATACTCCAGATACAGACGCCAGACCGTCAAGCCCCAACCAGAACCCCAGCCTGTACCGGTACAGAAACCCAACAATGACTTCGCCCGCTCGAAAAGCATGTCCAGGTACCGGCGCTCGGTGGTACCTGCGAAAGCAGCGCAAATCGCCGACTCCTTGAACCCTCCTGTCCCAGCTCTGCCGAGGGCGCTGAATACAAACGGCGCAGATTCCAGAAGTCCTGTCAGACGAGTCACGGAACCGGTGCACAATGGTCGACTGAACGAGCGACAAGGAGAGGATAATGGCAGATCACAAGGACGACCGCGCGTAACAGAGGAGGAGCGCATGCGCCGAAAGGTCAGGGAATTTCAGGAGCGGGAGGAACAGCAGCGGAAGGTCCAAGCAGCGAAAGATGAACAGGAACGGTTGAGAAAACAGCGGCGGGAAGAGGAAGAACTGCAGAGGATGGCAGAGGAGGAACCCGAGAGACTGCTGGCAGAGCAAAAGCGCAAAGATCTAGAACGACTGCAGGCTGAATTGGATGCTGCTCCTCCGCCTCTGCCAGCACCTGTGGCAAGTCCAAAAAGGGACAAATTTGCTTTCTTTTCGAGAAAGAGGGCTGCAACGAAAACTACACCCCCTACAACTTCTGGAAGCGGGTCCGGGACCAACTCGATGTCGAAGTCGCGGAGTAATGAACCACCAAGAAGTACTGAGGTTCCAAGGAGTACGGATATACCTAGAGGAATTGAGCAGGGTGGCGGTGGGATTGTTCCTCAGACAGATGCGCCGATTTCTGCTTCCAATGCTGGAGAACGGGTGAGTGTGCTTGTTTTGATATCAGGGCATTTCTAATTTGTAACAGAGAGTTCTTATTCGGTGCAAACAATCCTCTATCAACCTCCCAATTACTCCCGGAACAACCCCCATCGATATCATATATTCTTCTGCAAATATCATGTCACAAAATATCATTCCATCTACAGCCATTTTACTCGAATCATATACACAACTCGGTCTGGAACGGCGGGTACGGCGTTACGAACACATTCGAGATATCATGAATTCCTGGGACCGAGATACCCAGAACGCGTTGCTACTCACTAATTCGGATTCTCCAAACTTCGACAGAGATCTCGAGGCATCTTCAATTCCCAAAGAGGCCCCAGGAAACGTAACAGTCTTGATGTACCATTCCCAGAAGCCTGGAAAATGGAACAAGCGATATGTCACAATACTTTCCTCGGGTCAAATGTATACATCTAAAAAGGCTGGAGCCAAAATGTCGGACAAAGACGTGTTGAGCATATGCCATTTATCTGATTTTGATATATATACCCCTACCCCTCAGCAGACACGAAAAGTTCTGAAGCCCCCCAAGAAGCATTGCTATGCAGTCAAGAGTCAGCAGAAAACCACCATGTTCCTTAGTACCGAGAACTTTGTCCATTTCTTCAGCTCAGACGATCTCTCCCTGGCGGAGAAATTCTATGATGCAGTTCAGAATTGGCGAAGTTGGTACCTCGTCAACAAGATGGGCGAAGGCAAGAAAGTGGAAACCAAGAAAGTCCTAGAACTCACCGAGCGCGGCCGTCCTGGAACGAGAGGTGGCCACGCAGTCAAAGTTTCCGTCGATGAGAATCCTTACACGATCGGATCCTTCCAACCTCTAATGGACCTAAATCGCTTCAACACCGGCTCCGACGAATACGACTCAGAAGAAGAGAACATGCCCCGACAAATCCCCTTCCACCTCCGCAACAGCGTCTCCCTATCCCCACTGCCCTCCCACCGCGAAAGCCGCCGGCATCCACCTCCCGTAGCCTACAAACTCCCACCCGAAGCTGACGACGAATTTGCATCATCCGGCCTGCTAGGCCGCACCTACTCGCAGCGCCTCAAACTCCAAAAAGAACGAGAAGAGAAACAAGGTCCTTTCATCGAAGGCCCTTCTCTCCTCAACGGTCCCGGCCCAGCTCCAAGCTCAGGCCATCAACGCACCCTCTCTATGAAATCCACCAAGACCGGCAAGCGCCCACAGACCTCAGGCGGAACGGGTAATAGCGATTTGCAACGTGGACCAAGCCAGAAGATCCCGAGGCCGCTTCTGGATTTCACCCCTACTTTTCAAGAAGCGCCGCAGTGGTCGGCGAAGGGGAAAGGACATGGTGTTGCGCCTGTGGATGGGGTGCCGCTTGTTGAGATTGCTACCACGCCGGAGAGTGGCATGCCTGAGATCCCAAGAAGTGGGACGGTGTTTAGGAGGGATGCGAGGCCGGCTACTAGTTCTGGGGCTTTCGTGAAGGGTGGTCTGGTTAATGGAGGAGGTGGTGGTGGGATGATGAATCGCGGGAGGGTGGATTATGATTAATGAGCTTGCCTTGAACTATCCGTCAGAAGACAGTCTAGGTCTGGGGACTCTTATTGCTTGATTTTTTGTCAATTGGCTTTGATTTGCATTGCGCGGACTGCAACATGGATGGCGCGGACAGTAAAATCTTCTGTAACGCGCCTCATTATCTGGGCTTGGTTCATTGTACTGTATCGACTTCACAGCAAGGTTTGAATTTTAGCGAGTCTCCCTTTTTCCGAGTCCAGTCCAGTCGGTTCGGGTGTTTGTTTATATACCATTTTAGTTCACTTCACAATTCCATTTTCATGATTCCTGATCGCTCGCTAGTATGAAGAGCAGTAGCCATCCATCCATCCCCACTTCCATGTTTTGTCTCATTTCCTGATTCTTCTCACTATTCGAAACTCTCTCTCCCAATCTCAAAAACACCGCACAGCTTCCTCCTCCACCGGCCTGCGAACTGCAAAATCCGTCCGCCAAGCAGACAACACATCTTCATCCCGAGCAGCTAATAACTCCATCTCGAAATCTATCATCTCCGACAGAGCGCAGAGTAAACTTGGACCGTGAGCTCGCCATCCTAAAGCGTGGAGGAGGTCTGAGCTGCCGACGAGGTTTGAGCCCCAGAGGAGAGGCGCCCAGGGGTGGATTTGTGTGCTGTGGGAAGTGGGGAGGTGGTCGATTTCGGTTTTGATTTCGGATGTAAGGGAGAAGGGAAGCTTCGTGGTGTTTGGGTTGTGAGTGTGGGTGGGGGAATGGGAGTCTGAGAGGACGGTGAGGATGGAGTGGGTTAGGGATAGCATTGATATTGGAGGAGAGGCGGAGGTGAGGAAGTAGATGTGAGCTAGGGGAAGCTTGATTGAATCGATGGCGGTGTTGGTGTCGGTGGTGGTTGGAGAGGATGTTTGTTGGTTCTGATAAGCGAGTGCATGTTCAGTCAAGGTGAGGAGCGCGGATGCGACGTCGTTGACGTGTATACCTTTATCAGCTCAGGTCAGTATGAGTACCACAGATTAACATATTGATAGAAGGCAGGGCTAGGAGATTTGTCTGTGATCTGTACACTTACAGCTCATCTCATTCTTCCCCTCCCCAACCACGAATCCCCTCCCTCTCTTCAAGATAGCCTCAATCAACATCGGCACTGTTGTCCCCCTTTTCCGTACTGGGCCTTTACCTACGCCGTAGATGAGACTGGGACAGACAATTGCGGTTGTTACGCCATGCTGTCTTCCCGCAGAGAGAATGGCACGTTCGGGGCTGTGAGGTGGGATCTGGGATGTGAGAGGCACTTTATCGTCATCATTGTAGATAATTGCCGAGGGATTCCCGTAGCCGTTGGGTGCGCGTTGGAGAGTGCCGAGAGAAGAGAGTTGGATGAATGTTCCTGGTGCCTTTTTGCTACGGGCCATGCTGCTGATGATATTTGTGCTGGTGAGGAGAGAAGGGGACGTGGCGATGTCTGTAGATTGGTCAGTACTAGTGCTTTCATCATCCATGTCATCACTGAAGTGAAAGCAACTATGATAACTCTCAAAATGACTTCAAATGAGAGTTGGAAAGAAAGAAAAAAAGCACACATACGTAACACGACGTCCATCTCGGCAGCCAACCTGCCAACTAGGTCGAGGTCTTCGAGACTTCCCACCACTGTCCGAATTGAGGGGGAAATTTTCCGAGCATTATTTACTTGAGATTCATTCCGTACAAAAGCGATGATGTCCCATTCTGGATGTTTGTTGGCGATGAATTGAAGGGTATGGCCGCCGATGTAGCCTGTTGCGCCGGTGAGGAAGACTTTGGGCATTTTTAGGCCGAATGATTTCTAGGTTGATGGACTTCAGTTATCAATGATTCTTGGCAATGCTAAACTCTCCTAGGGACTCTCGTCAGACAGACAGGCACTGAAGATGAGCTTGTAGGGACAAAGACGTACATTATGGCGACCACATCACTTAAGTCTCATGGTCTGGATCGATTTCGCCACATCCTTTAGGTCGATCCTGCCAGTGCAATGTCGTGATCCTAGATCTTTGACAACAGCTTCAAGGAACCTTTTTGTCATAGATGTGCTCTGCGTGCAGATATGAGATATTTCCTGTTCCGTCTTGAAGGACGCCGATGGGGAGACAGGGTGGAGGTTTCGCTTGTTTTGATTGGGCACAACATTATTCCTAACCTGTCGAAATCCGGCCGAGGCTTATTCTATGAGTGCCCTGAAATTGTCGGGGGTGACGGAATTTGAGGCCGAGGACCGTGTGGATAAGCTCCCGCAGCTGTATAGCTTATATGAAAATACTTCCTGGCAGGGCTAGAAGTGGGTTCCCTTCACAGGCTTGCTTGGGCTGATTGGATGTGATATTCTTCCTCATTCGTCTTAATGCGAACGATGATTTGAATTCGAGACACAATGTAAAATGAGAAGTTATAAACTCCCTTAGTTGTGACTTCTTGCTGCATTCAATTTGTAGCATTCCTTACTGGCGGAGACGAATCTTGTATCTATCTAATCCTCATACTCCGCCTATAAATCAATCCTACACCTCCACAAATCCTGCAACGGTCCTGCGCATATTTCTGCTGACAAGAAATACGACAGTAGCGTGTCTTTGATGCTCTTCCACTGCATCCAGTCCAGCGACACGAACATCTTCATCAGCTGCTCTACGTAATGCACCGTCCTCTGACTCTGCGCCCTTCCACCACTGAGCAGAAACCTGAGCAGCATCTCCGTGGGTGCACTCCATGCCTGTGAGTCATCCAACAATGTTCCTTTCAACTCGTCGATCGTTGCACTTATTTGAAAATCCCAATCGTCGTATCCTCTACAGATGGCACTGATGTATATCAAACAAGCGATACGGAAAGAATCTTCAATCAGGAATCGCCTGAACGGTGTGGTTTGACTAGTCGGCGGGGAAAGAATCCGGATCAAGTCCGAATTCAGCTTTGCTACAAAAGCCGTATGTTGCTCCAGCTTCGCTCTTTCCATACTCTTCGTGCGTATCAGTGTCGTAGCATTCTCCAAATTTCCCAGCAGAATCATCAAGTCATCGTAAAGTGTGTAATTCGGCGGTAACGTATCACGAGGGATATTGAACGGGGCGGTATACTCAATTGGTTTCAGAGATGACGAGGCACCATGAGGATCACAACTCGTGAATGCGAACCTGCGATGGCAGGCTAGTGCTGCTGCGCCCGCGAAATCGTGCCATGCGAGGAGGGATGCGAGGAGAGGGTTTGTCTGTTGCAGTTTCTCATAACCACCTCGCGACTTTAGCATTTCTATTACTCCATCCATGTGCGTGTTGAACGTTTCTGGGGTACCAAATAAGAGCTGTACAACGGGAAAGTTAGCGTCAACTTATGTCTCCAGCGAGACAGGACTCACTTCTGTGCCAGCAAACATTGAGCAGGCATTTATCGTGCCATCTGTGAAATATGATTGCGAGACAGACATGCGCTTGTTTATTAACGCCATTGCTTGTGATTTGTACTCGATGCTTTGCTGAGATTGAAGTCTGCCTGAACGGAGTGCGATATCGTTCGCGGCGCCGGAGATGATGACGAGGAAGGAAGCGGCATCTTGCATGGATACTTGGAGCATCAATTTCTTTACAGGCGTATAGTCACAGTCCGACAATAAGAACGGTTTGGGGCGGAATGTGGTGTAATCTGTAATGCTATGTCAGGATCGAGGGAACAAGTGAGACGGTGAAGCTGTGAAATTTCCTCGGGACTTACAGTGATCTACCAATCCCAGATCTTTGCCCGAAGTCAACTTCACAGGGAACTGATTGAAAGGATCCACCAGGCCCTCGAGAACCGTATTAATTGAGGGTAGGAAATTCACGCCATTCTTAGCCAGAAGCTGACTTTGGTTCCGAGTCGTCTCTTCGTCAGATTGGACAACTTTCGCACTGATCACTGCCGGCGCCAAGGATCGCTTGATTCCCTCTCTATTCTTGTGGTACCTCAATGTCTCCAATTTTTGCCTCTGCTTTGCTTCTCGAATGACGTGTGATCGAGCCTTACGACGTGCATCTTTATCCTCGACATCAATGAATTCGAACGTTACAGATGCACGGGGCTGTAGTGTTAGTGCTAGACCAGATGAAGAATCATGGTTAGCCAATGAGGACCTTTACGCGCGAATGAAAAGCTTCTGGAACGGAAGATTCATGGCAAAGACTAACACACGTACCGGTACCTGCAGATTTCAAAGGCGCCATAGTTCACGTTCCACACCCTGGACATATGTAGACAGATTCAGATGAATCCTGATGAAGACATTTGGGGACCGCGCATGATATGTGCTTGAGACGCCTCTGGCCTTGATTGGTCTACCTACGGACCTGATTGAGAATAGTGCTGTGGCGTTGAGAGACCTCTTCGCATTGGATAGAGGCCTTCCGTACCTTTCCCGCACGAGTAACATAATCCCACTGTCAGCAAGGTTTTGCTGCCTCACTAATCAACATGCAGCTAAGCGAGAGCTTTTCATTCGTGGGATCGAGGTGAAGTGGATTCAAAGCCAAACACTTGCACGCTTTGGGGAAATGAAGATTTCGGAGTCCTTCATCTTCCGACGCAAGAATCTGTGACTTCTGAAGTCGGGTTCGAGGTCGTCGTTCACGTATGCTATTGACCAATCATCCACTTTCCATGACAGAAACTCAAATACCTACGCTTGACCGAAAAGAGATTTGACATGGACCAATCAGCATCGCTGCTTAGTCTGCGGAAGAGTCTGCTAATGCTCCCTTTCGAGAGATATCAATCAACGTCAGGAATGACGATGATATTTCGAGATGTGGTTAACGGATTTTGCAGGGCTCGTTGTGAGAATGTATATGAAGATGTTGTTCTGTAGCTGTTTTGGAAGTGTTCTCCAGTGCACAGAATACTTCCACTTCTTCAATCTTGAGCAAGAAAGCACCATTTCTAATCAGGCGTTCTTCAATTGAAGGCTTAAATTAATAATACAAGTCTGAATTGGACTACTTCTGCGACCAAGAGCAAACCGTCAATATGAACCACTTTCGCCACAATCAGGAGTTTATAAACATGCAAAACGCAACTTCGCAAACCAAGCTTGTACGCATAACACTATCCAAAACCCAGCGTTCGAAAACCAGAAGCTAACTCTCTTATAGGCCGAGGATACTTGCCACATCAAAGCCGATGGCGAAAGTCCCGCTCTCTTCGATATCGAATCTGTCTGGTGTTCATTTTGCCAGCGTCCCCGCTTCGACGACGGTCTTAGCACTGACCTTTGCATCTGCGTCTCCTTCTCCTCGACCACAACCGGCAACAGCACATGGATTCCTCAGACAGTCGACGACGTGGTTTTCCAAAGTCTCAAAACTCGCCACTACGACGCAGTCGATACTTGGCTGTATGGATCGCTTGACGACGATGTCTGCCATGTGCCCAATTCTCAAAACAGAGCTGTCGACGCGATGATCGGTATCTCTCCAGTTGCTACGAGCTTGGGAATGTACTCCCTTTCTGCATCGGCGGAAAATGTATCCTCCCCAGCGACAAGCATTACGCCCATGACGAGAGGGAGCAGCGTGACGAGTACATCGAGCAGGACTCCTTCCTGTGAGCGCGAGCCGGAACATGGCAGTCACGAGCTAGACAGCAGTGATAGCTCAGAGTTCAGGAGGATGTTGAATGCGAAGCAGGTTAGTTGCTCTGATTACCAATGATCGATACTCTGTGATTTTTGCAGAAGCTGACATAAGCACAGAGACGCCGCGAGCAGAACCGTAATTCTCAGCATAGATTTCGCGAGCGCAGGAATCGGGTGACGAAGGATTTGCAGGAGAAAGTGGATAGTTTGACAAAAATCAATGAAATCCTCAATAGAGAAATTGCGACGCTGAGGAAGAACTTGAGCAGTACTGGCGAGGAGGAGATACTGTAGCTGTGGTTGAGAGAAGATGAATTAAATATTTGAAAACTAGGCTCGTTTGCCAATACAGATTGATTGTGCAACAAGTATTCATATGAGTGATATCAGACCAAAAGATCCGAAGTGAGCAAGTTGTGAAAGTGGTTTTGCATAGGTTGAGGACAATTAGCTAATCCCATTGAACGAGTGGAGCAGATTGGCCAATTCGAGGCGGGGGAGATGATTAGGTCAGAAAACAGGACTTGGATGAGGTAATCCTCGTTTCTCATGTCAACATAGGTTTTTGAAATCCTTAGAATAGAAAAAAATATAATTGAAGTAAACTCACCACTGCATATTGCATTTCGAGAAACATTTACGCATCCATCAGGTCACGTTTTCGTACCCCTCATTACCTCCACATTCGGAATAAGGACTTCCAGGTCGGCTGCCAAAGTTCCAAACTGGATTGGACCAAACGCAAGCACGTCTATTGCGGGCTGTCTACTCACCTTTGAATGCCAAAAAAAATCCCAGATTCAGTCTTCATGGATTCCCACAAAACAGTCCTCACACCCCACCTCGAGATCGCCTATCACGAACATGGTCCCCCAACCGGCTGGCCCGTCATCCTCTCCCATGGGTTCCCATACTCACCAGCTGCATTCGATGATGTCGTACCTATCCTAACATCCCAAGGCGCTCGCGTCATAGTGCCCTACCTCCGTGGCTTCACCCCGACACGCTTCCTCTCATCGAAGAAATCCGGCACCGAGACGCGGTCAAACCAACAAGCAGCACTCGGCTTCGATCTTCTCGCTCTCCTCGACGCCCTCGGAATCGAGAAGGCCATACTAGGAGGTTTTGACTGGGGAGGCGTCGCACCATGTGTCGTCGCCGCGCTCTGGCCTGAGCGAGTTGCTGGCTTGGTGAGCTATGCGGGGTATGACATTTACGACATTTCTACTGCCAACGAACCGTGTACTCCACAGCTTGAAGCAGTGATGTGGTATCAACACCTGTTCCAAAGCGAGCGCGGTCGAAAATGCCTCGCCCAAGACCGAAAAGCTTTCTGCAAATTACTCTGGAAACAATGGAGTCCGACTTGGGACTTTGACGAGAGCGTGTTTGAGCGTACGGCTGAGAGCTGGGAGGGTGATGATTGGGTTGATGTTGTGGTGGCGATTTATAGGCATGCTTTTGGAAATCAGAAAGGAGAGGAGGGCTTGGAGGGACTGGAGAAGAGATTAGCTGGACGACCGAGGATTGAAGTACCGGTTGTGACGATTGATGGAATCAGGGATCCGCTAAAGCCTGACGGGTCTGAAAGCCATACGAGCATGTTTGTGGGAAGACATGAGAGGAGGGTAGTGGACTGTGGGCATGCAATGCCGATGGAGAAACCAGAGGAGTTTGCGAAGGCCGTGCTGGACGTTCACGGATGGACTTTGTGAATGCTATTTTCGTTCTCATGTCGGGGTTGGCAAGCAAGGTATGTTAAGTTCTGATTCGATCTATGTCGGCATCTGGTGCCGAAGGTACCCTTGCTTTTGTGTACGGTTCCTGGTGATCTCATCATCTTGATCTAATCAGATGGACAGGAATGGGCGTATACTTCCTCTTTCAGCCAAGTAGCAACTATTGATCAACACTCATACGTCGCCCTCTACACTATTATTCACTATGACGCGTTGATGTGGCAATTGAAGGCCGGATATTGGTCCGTTCTTATTCCAACGCGTCACGTGCCAAGCACTGCCTATCCAGCATACGAATCATATAGGCAGCCATATCCCTCTTATTTATCATACTCTCATACTCTGTCGAAATTCCGTATGAAGCTTCGATTTCGATGCATGTGGACATATCATAGACTTATTGTCACAGGTAAGTCGTCTTTCGCTGGGGATAGAGAAGTTCTCCTTGGTTCTCACGTGTCTCAGGTTCGTCTTGTCTACCAGTGGCTTCAAACGAGGGAATATACTTGCCAACAGACTTCAAGCTACTGAAGCAGCCGAGTTTAAATGCAATCCCACAAGATCTTGGGAGGTTTCGGCTTTCGCTATTCATTGCATCCGTACGAAAGTCCAAGACCACGAACTATCTCAACCACTTCCGTATCACGCATGACGGCCCATTGACAAATCTTCGGACTGAGCGTAGTGGATGAGAATTTTCTCAGCAGGCGGGATACACGCTCGAAACGCTCCAGGTATGTCCCTGCTCGAGCTGACAGTGCAGTAGTGGACTCAATAATGCTGCTGCCTGGAGGCTCAAGGATTGATCGCACTTTCCAGCGCAGCGTTTAACATCCAACGAGAATGCACGATCCTTGATGAGCTAGGTGTTCCTGACTCGACGAATGAGGAATTGAGTTTACTATAAGCTCATTTTCGGGTCAGTTTGCTTCCCGACCGAAGATTCGAAGCCGTCATTCTGCCGTGTTGACATACAAGCGAGCGCTCTGGCCAGGCGAGCGTCGATGCTAAGCGACGAGGACACAGCAGGACAGGAATGTAAGAAGGCGACGACGAGATCATTGCTCTCCTCCAACCTGAGCTTTTCCACCTGCCATACTTCCTAGGGTTTATGCTGTCATCTGAAGTCGAGATCCGAGACGGCGAGGTTGCGTTGGTCGGAAATCTTAAACCGAGCAACCGAGTTTGAGATCCACTCAGCATTGGGGAAACACTGGACCTGGCCATGGAGACCTGGAGAGCTCCATCGTTTCGCTCGCTCGCTCCACCGCTCCAGAATCTCCATGCTGCAGAAATTTCCCCTCATCTCACACGAGAGAAATCAGGCAACAGCGCTTGTACCTACATGCAGATTTGTTGGGTCGCATTTACTCTCGGGATCCTAACCAGAAACTGGAAAGGAATCCTGGGGCTTGTGAAGCCTCTGAGTTTGAAGATTTCAAAGCCATGGTGTTTTGGAAATGAACTCCAAGAGTCAAGAAATCAGGCAACTACACTTGTACCTTGGTAGCGCAGTGTAATCGCTGGGCATTAAGCCACTGCAAGCCTCCCTCCACTCTTCGAAGCTTCATACTCGTGCCCAGATGCCGATTTTGAGTCGAAGTCACGATGAAGAGCGCATCGGTAGACCCCGACCTGGTAATCCGGTGCCCACAGGACTCCACATGGAGAAAAGGTTGGTCTCCAAATTTCTCGCCCATGGGCGACCAGCCAAACGCCAAACCACCACAAGAAAATCCAGGCAACAGCATTTGTACCCTGCATCTGTGTGTTCTGTTGCTATCGGACCGGAAATTAAGCACGCGCAGAGTTTTATCTGGGGACTCGAGCTCACTGATTGGTTGCTAGGAACGATATTCTGAGTTTGTGGAATGTGGATGACACTGGGATGTTGAGTTCTGTGGGGCAATTTGGTCAGACGGGCGGCACAGCGGGATTTGGCGGCGCTGTTTGCAGGTCTCGGCATACCTCAGCGTGCTGCTAAACCTCGTCCCTCTCATCACTCTATCTGGTCAGCACCAACTCTACACCAACTTTACAACGACTTCCCTTACACTTTTGGACGGTTTGAAATTTCGGGAATTAGTGCATTTGACAAATCGCACCACCGATGAATCCGACCATACTTGGCTTTTATTGTTTGTGTTTCAGCTTGGGACTAGAGTTTTTTCATGTGTTGCAAGCATCAGCCAGCACCAGCAAGCTCAGCGAGCTGTCACTTGTCAAAGATCGGTGATATCGTCCGCTCATCACATCACACCACCATGTGCAACCCCTTGTTGATCATTTTCCTGTTTTCCTCATCAGATTTATGGGTTCAACCACAGAATTGCAGCGCAACTATTCGTTGTTTGGTATATACCCCGTACTGTGAGCCTCTTGGCCACCATCGAAACGTTGCGATGAGCTGGGGGATGGCGCTTTTAGCGAGGCGCCGATCTGTTGATCTTGTCCCTAATTGACCAGTTGAATGCAGCACTAATGCGTGGGGGGCTGCAGTGGCTGCGGGGTCTCCTTCCTGGCGTTTCCTGGCGTACCTTGGCTGGACGGAGAGACAGGGTGTGTTGCTGAAATGCTCCACTCATGTAATGTTGAATGACGTGAACCAAACTCGACATGGAGATGAACTGCATGCTGGTCTGGGAGCGTCAAGGACTACCCAGAATGAACTTGTGCGAGAGGTGGAGAAGTGAGCACTAGATCCTTATTTTCTCTTGTCGCTCCTCTTTTACTCCTCAGTTCCTCCAGACTATATGTTTGGCGTCTCGTCCTTCTTGTCAGAATTGCTTCTTCCCATTCCCCAAGACTTTATTGGACTTGGGCACAAATCTACTGGATTTGTACAGTACAATTCGTCTTTGCATTCCCTAGCGATATATCGCGACAACAAGAGTGACATCAAACAACATGTCTGAAAAGGCTTCTTCCACAGAGGCAGGCGACACCGTCAACACCTCTCATCTCGAGGGCGAGAAATCAACATATACCCAACCAGAAGTTCAACATGGCAATGCCGGCGCACGTCGCGCATCGGTCGCGCTGAATATTGTCGAGAACCCACTGAAAGTAAGCTTCGCAAGCAATGCCAATTGCTCCTGGTGTCTGAGGTCCGCAGTACTGACTATCCATGCTCGCAGCGCCACTCTCGCGAACAAACGTACGCCAATGCCCAAGCCTTCGCCCAGGAGCATGGCATGCCCGAACATTCCGACCTCTTTGGACGAGCCGCGCTCGTTGCACGCGATGGCCAGAGATTCGAGATGGTCCACGAGCTCAAGGATGATGAGCGCGCGGCACTGATTTACGAGAGAGATCACAAGTGGCATGGATCGAAGATGCTGTGGTACTCGATCTCACTTTGCGCTGTTGGAGCTGCAACTCAAGGATGGGATCAGACGGGTTCCAATGGAGCCAACTTGTCCTTCCCTGAGGAGTTCGGTATCAACGGCGATGGACGAGACGAGTGGATTGTAGGAATAATCAACGCCATCATTTTCTTGACTGCTGGTCTCATGTAAGTTGGAAGCGTATTTTGCCTGGTGCATCGACCAAGTGCTGATGGAATTTTAGCGGTGCTTTCATCGTTGATCCTCTCAATCATTATCTAGGTCGACGAGGAGAAATCTTCGTCACTGCTCTCGTTCTTACGGCTACCCCGATCTGGTCTGGATTCGCCAAGTCATGGCAAGAATTGTTTGCAGCACGTTTTATCATGGGTATTGGAATTGGTGCCAAGAATGCGACAGTTCCTATCTTTTCCGCTGAGATGGCGCCTCACAGAATTCGTGGAGCCCTGGTTATGTTCTGGCAACTCTGGGTCGTCGCTGGTATGTTATATTTTTAAACTGCCCGACAGCGTGCTGATTACAATTTCAGGTATTTTCCTCGGTTTCTGCGCGAACGTTATTGTCAAAGATACTGGTCGCATTGCATGGCGTCTTCAACTTGGCTCAGCTTTCATTCCATCTTTCATCCTCGGTCTTGGAATCTGGTTCTGCCCAGAGTCTCCCAGATGGCTTATGAAGCATGGCAAGATTCGCAAAGGATTTGAATCGATGGCTAGACTTCGTGATCACCCAATTATCGGTGCAAGAGACTACTACTATTCATACGTCATCTACTTGGAAGAAATGAAGGTGGCTGGTGGACTTGGATACTTCGCACGTATGGCCGACTGCTTCCGCGTTCCCAGAATTAGACGAGCAAACTACGGCGCTTCGACTGTCATGCTCGCTCAACAGATGTGCGGTATCAACAGTAAGTGGCTTGGAACATATCTATGGGCGTGGTACTGATATTTTGCAGTCATTTCGTTCTATAGTTCGACAATCTTCAGCGAAGCTGGGTACACTGATACCCAGGCTTTGTACGCTTCTCTCGGATATGGAGCTGTCCAAGTCGTTTTTACCATCCCCACTTTGTTCCTGATCGACACTAAGGGACGCCGCAAGCTTTGTTTGATCGTGAGCGCTTTTCTTCTGGGCTGTATGATGTCTCACTAATATCCGTTGTAGACATTCCCCCTCATGTGTATCTTCCTCTTGGCTGCTGGTCTGTCTCTTCTCGACAACGGCAACCCTAATATATCGAAAGCTGCGAAAGTTGGACCCGTCGTCCTGTTCGTGTACCTGTTCACAATTGCATACTGTAAGTGGCCGCCGCGTTGCCTCTCTATAGGCAGGATACATGCTGACGTGACCGAAAGCTATGGGAGAAGGACCCGTCGCATTCCAATACTCAGCTGAAGTCTTCCCAACCATTCAGCGTGAGCAGGGCATGGCCTGGGCTGTGTGCGTCAACAACACCTTCGGTAAATCATTAACTCGCTTTTACCTTCCTAACTTTGCTAATGGATATTCAGCTGGTATTCTCAGTCTGACCTTCCCCCGTATGAGGACCGTCATGACACAAACTGGAGCATTCGGCTTCTACGCCGGACTCAACCTCATTGCCTGGTTCCTGATCTTCGCCTTCGTCAGAGAAACAAAGCAACTCACCCTTGAGGAATTGGATCGTAAGCTGCTCCTTCAATTTCATAACCGCTACAATGACGTGCCTCGTTTATTCAAAAGTCCTTTACTGACGCAGCATCACAGAGGTCTTCTCCGTCCCAACAAAGACTTTCCTCGGCTACGAGCTCAAGGTCCAACTTCCATACTTCCTCAAGACAAGCATTCTCCGCAAGAAGGGTATTCCCAAGCCAGCGCCTATTATCGAGAAGGCCGACAGTGGTAGCGATGAGGATGTCCTCACTGCATAGATATCATATAATTCTTGAAACTGGGGAGGAGAGATAGTTACAGGAAGGTAGAATGTGGGAGTTCAATGCATCAGCAAAGCACCAACGAGGGTGAACTTAATGCACGTATCTAGATAATAGATAAACGAGGAAAGGGTAGTGGCTAGCCGCTCTTAACCTTGGGAAGTTTGGAGGGAACGTTCGTTTCTATAATCTAGCTAGGGATCTAGCATAGGGCTGATACTTAGATACCCTTTTTATTCAATTTCTATCTCGACTCTCAACCTCCCTTATTAATCGAATCATTCATGTGCTTGCTACTCTAATATATTTCCAATCCTCCTGTCGTGTTTCTCGTCCGCCAAGATCAAGCTAATATGTGCCTGAATGAATCTCGTACCTTGAACCCACCAACTCACTCTCAAACATTCCACCTTAAACTTACTCATTCGAAACACAGTCATACCGGACTCCCCCAAACGCCATAAAATTCTCCCCGACCCAGCAACAAGCCTTGTCTCGTATCATCTCTCACCTCGTGTCTTAGTCGGATCTTTCGGCTTCGGGTCAGCCGACAAGCGCGCCAGTACGTGACACCTCTTTCCATTTCTAGCTTCCTATAAAAATCGTCCTGGCAAATAAATACACTTCTCCAATTCTTGCATCGCTAGTAATGATGACAGCTCGATAAGAATCAGTGCGCATTGGATTCGGTACATTATCGTGCTAGCTAGTCTCGCCCTAATGGGAAGTCCCGCATCTCCCGCTCCTGTCTCACTGCTTGTCACGTATCCATTGGTCTACCTGTCTGTACGTAGGTGAGGACTTCTCGAACTCAAAAATGTAAGCTCGCTCATCCACGAGTGAGAGAACAGATACCGTGTAGATATGACACGCTTGTATCGCGAAAATTTGCTTGCTGATTCTCTTAATTGTCGTTTGTTTATGCTCTGCCCGTGCACCCACTAAAATTAGACCAACATCTCATATATATTACTTACAGTACGGTGCAGTTCAGCACATGTCATTTAGGCAGCTCGCATCACAAATCCAGGATAAAACTTCGGTAAACCAGGGTGATACCAAGCAGCCAAGTCCCGATCTTGGGTTTCTTGAGTCGCGATGGGTATCGAATGGCACCGTGTGGGGAAGATTGCTTGCTTATATATCTTGATTGTTATGCATAGAGGATGTATTTGAATGGGAAGTTTTTTCTATTTGCGGGAGGTCAAAGTGCACGTTTTGATTACGGTAGGGAGACGAGGGGTTGAGGCTAAATGAATTGATACATGGGAACAGGATCAAAAGGGCTGAGTAGATGGAAGCTCTGTCCTGGCGGCCACAGCGGCCGGCCGCTAAATAAGCGAGCAGAGGAAAACAAGATGGATTCTCTGACTATTTTGTCTAGTTTTGCAGCCAGAGCATGGATATTCGAGGCGTGATAATTCTCTGAAAGTCTGGAATGATCAGGTGAATTGATACTGATCGCTTTCGGCAAATACCGTCAGCTCACCTGTGACGGTGACACGTCCACCAATCCCGCCTAACTTTCCTTCCAGCCAGCAACAATCCGCCACATGAATAACACAGCACAGCATAAATTCTCAGCCTCACGTCGATTCAAACCGCTGTCACCGATCAGCCAACGAATTGAAACTCTGCCTTACCAGAAACTCAAAGTCTGATTGGGCAACCTCTTTCGTTTTCTCAGCTGGGAAATGCCAATGCCATTGGCCAAGATGTCATTATAGTGCAGATGAACATTTGACAGGGATATGGCTTCACAAGCTTTCGCTCTCAGCACTGCATGTCCGGTCGCCAAAACAGAGCCAATAGATCGATCTCTCTATATCTCTCATTCGATCGAGATCCGGACTTCTTTCAAACTTTGAATTCCACGGTATCGTGTGCTTGATATCTGCATTCAAAAATGGGCGCATACACACTCAGCGCCTACAATTTTTGGCTGTATTAAACGAACGGAAGGCTGCTGAATGTCATGCCAGGCTGGCTGGCTGGCTGCTTCTCGGCTACCCTTGTCTACATTATCAGATCGCAGGTTGCATTCGATTTTTGATCTACCGGGATTTGTCGGGGAATTCTATTTACACAAGCTGGACCAATATGATACACGAGGGAAAGCCACCTGGCCGGCCACACTCAAGTCTGCCGAATGGATGTATGTGCATTTACGCCCAGTCTGACTGTACGGCCTTCGGCAATGGATGCGCGACCAGGTTTGTTGTCTGGTTCACCAGGTTGTCCGGATAAATGATGCACATATACCCAACCATGGTACGAGAATCTGGAGATTCCCTGTCCCATACACAGAGAGTGCTTGGATATTGCTTCTTTCATCTCTCGTCGCGTTATTTGGATAGAACTGGTCCCAATAGATGAATAAAGCATCATGTGGGAGTCGAGATCAAACGTTGTCTCCTGCATGCTGGAAATGCAAAGTAATGTAAAGGATGTGCGGCTGGGATTGCACTGCAGTACAGGCTAAGATCTTCACATGTCGCGTGTCCATGGTACGGGATCCTCGTGTTCCCAGTTTCCAGTGTTCCCACACGAAATCCCTATAGGTTATGTGTGAGGTGATAATACGCGCGCAAAATTGGGGATCCGAAGCACAATGTCCGTACTCAGAGCGGTCTAGTGCTGTATCCTTTTGAGACACACACATTCTACATAAAGTGAAGATCTTCATTCATGACATGGTGAGTCGATGATATAGTTCTTGGGAGACGCAGAACTCGGATTTTCTTTCATCCTGCTCATATATTTGCTGTAATCCCACGCTCGTTTTCGACACTTTTCAGAGTCCGCGAAAGTCTTGGAGAAAAATGGCATTTTTGCTTAGCCCTTCTGTCTTGGGCCTTGCTGCAGTAGCAGGCCTCGTGATCTACCTTCTCTTCTTCTCAAAGCCAAAACTTCCTCCAGGAACGAAGAGACTTCCTGGTCCCAAAGGTTCTTCCCTCCTCCCCGAGTGTGCTCATTCAGAATTTAACCGCGTCTCAGGAATCCCACTTCTCGGTTCAGTTCCGGATCTACCGGCAAAACACTCATGGCTTCAATTCTATGCGTGGACCAAACAGTACGGTCCAATATGTCAAGTCAAGCTCGGTGCAGATACTTGTGTCTTGGTTGCAGATCCCAAGATCGTCGAGGATCTTCTTGTTAAACGCGCAGCAAAGTATTCCGGGAGAGTGCATTTTTCTGCGATCTGGGGCGATTGTGCTACTGATGGACATTACTTGCCTCTGATGACAAGCTGTCGTATGTGAACAAGTTCCAGAAAGATATCAGTTGACCTTGAAACGGAGTAGCTAATCCTCCTTCCAGCTGATCACAAACGAATCAAGACGTTTGCCAGGAAAATCATTTCCGGCATGTCCAAAGAACGTCTGAGCAAAGTAGCCACAGAACAAACCAACAAGATGATTTTGAAACTTCTCCAGGAACCGGAGAACTTCGGGCCTTTGCTAGAAAGATGCTGTGGTGGTATTTCATCAGCGATGGCATGGGAGAAGACGAACGATGAGATCGCCAAAGGGGTGTGCGCAACATCAGTCGGCCTGCTCGAAGTCATATCCCCAGAAGCAATACAAAACAAACTCCCATTCCTGGAACAGATTCCACTCTGGGTACCGGATTTTCTGCAGCCATGGCGTGTGAAGGAAATCGCTCGTGTGACTTTCGAGCGCAATTTCTGGCTTGGCCAGAGAGCTCAGACGAAAGCCCGCATCGAGAGCGAGAAGGACACGCAGGAATATTCATGGACGAGGGAATCGCTGAAGGATGCATCGCTGCAGGATGAGGAGAAGGCGTACTGCGTAGGCATGATGACGCTAATTGCGAGCGTATTGGAATCCTCGCCGATTCAAGGCTGGGTTGTGGCTATGGCCATGTACCCTGAGTGGCAGAAAAAGGCGCAGGATGAGGTGGATGCCGTTTGTGGGGAAAGAATGCCCACATCGGAAGATATACAGAAGTTGCCTATTGTGAGGGCTCTGATTCGAGAGACCTTCCGTTGGAGAAGTCCTGTCCCATTTGGTTGGTCCAGCATCCGAGAAAAAGAAAAGCAACAATTCGCTAATTTATGTACAGGGGTGCCACACATGCTAACTGAAGACGATATCTACGAGGGGTACCACATTGAGAAGGGGAGTGTGGTATTTGCTCTTGAGTGGTATGTAGCGCCTCAGCTGTTTTGCTCCTTTCTAACATAGTGCAGTGCCATGTCACGAGATGAAGCCTTGTATCCCGACCCAGAGAATTACCGACCAGAACGCTGGCTCGACCCAGCTTTCCCTACATACAAAGAACCACTGACTCATTATCCCTCGCTCAAGAACCATTCGGCTTTCGGTTGGGGGAGACGACAATGTCTCGGATTGGATTACACAGAGATAGTCCACGTGACTCTCGTTGCTTCAATTTTGTGGAGCTGCAACATCCAGAAGAAGATTGATCCGCAAACGGGAGAAGAGATTGAACTACCTTGGATGGACTATACGCCGTTTGTAATTGTGAGGCCGATGCCAACAAAGCTGGATATTGTGCCAAGATCTCAGGAGAGGATCAAGCTGTTATCTCCTGACACGTCTGCGGCTTAGTAGAAGAACTTGCCCTTTTTCAATGCAGCGAACTTGGACATAGCATAATGTATCATCTGTTCAAACCAAACCTACACTCTGGCACTGAGCTGTGCATTAGCTCTTGTCAATCGGGAAGCGCTTCGTATTGCACGTAAAAAAAAACATGAGATTATAGTACGAGGTCCCATCTGGCCGATCCTATTGGCCACGTTTAGGTTCGGCATCGGATCGAGCGTCAAAAAAGGCCTCTTCTTACAATGCTATCAGTCGTTCTTTATCTTTCTCTGCTGCTTAATTAGATTCAACAGGCCATAGAGACAGATTCTGAAAATAGCCCGCCGTCGACCACAAGTTAGGGCATTCACGCCCTACTTGATACTTTTAGGCCAACAAAGATGCTCATCGATCACGGCATTCATGTTGAAAATCTTCAAAGATCCTGCATAGAATATTTCAGATAGGCGCAAATTCACTGGATGAAAAGGCTCCTCATCTCGGTAGTGGGAAGAAAAGTTTACGGGCTTGTGCCATTCCCGTCTTCTCTCAAACTAGAACTTTAGCGCATCTAAGCGAGCGAGATCAAAACAACGAACAGTACCTATTAGAAGGTGACCTTAGCAATATGAAGGCCAAATCACTGTACTGGAGCTATATGAAGAGTGAGGTCCCTCGGGATATCAGCAGATGAGTTATTGAAGAGATTTTTGCCGAATGGATTCTCATCTTGGAAACGAGATTCGCTGGAGCTCGCACGAAAGAGCGAAGCAAGTCTGGAACCTTTTCTAAGTTCGTCCATTCGAGTCCAGATTGAGCTTTGCAGGGATAGTCTTTCAGAGCCGCTGTGGTTACCGGTACTGCTCAGGTACTTGGTGTGACCGGAGACATTTTTGTGATACCACCTGGATCGAGAACGATTGCCATTTCTAGCAGTGATCAATATACCATTGATTTGGATTTCGTGACCTTGAAAAGAAAGTCAGAGATATTAGAAGTGTATACAAGATCTCAAAACATTTGATTCTTGACTCCAACGGGCTCGTAATCAAGGTGTGAATGTCGGCAGGAGACCCAGGACGAAAGCTTGCTGCGCCAGCATCTGAGCCCTTCAATCTGGCATGGCGCCATCTCCAATATGGCGCCATCTCCAATACACCATTCTCTAAGTCATTGTACCCCCACAGGGAAGAAATGAAGACGATCAAGAATCGTCAAAATCAAGACGCGATTGTGATCCCTGCTCGTGCATGGTGGTGGCTGAGTGAGGGGCTCCATACCTCGTGCGACCTTCACGATGACAATCCAGAATTTGAGCAATCACAATTCTCGTCCATCAATTAACTTTCAACCTCTATGTCCCAAAGTCCAGAGTCTGCAGTCTCGCCAATGGCCGTGGATGGGTGTTTGCATCTTGAATCCCAATAGCTAGAGTGACAAGCCGGCTGCCCCTCGGTCGCAGCCTTGCTACTGCCGCCCAGCATGTCCTATCTCTCGGATTTCGAGCATACGAAGTTGGAGGCCCATGTATTCCCTGGCATGGTTGTCGAGACGCAGTACATTTCAGATACCACCACTGGGCAGCGCAGAGTTCCGCAGACCAAAATATGGAATGTAGAGCGGACGCTTGGCAAGGGTGGCTTCGGCGAAGTTCGACTCGAGACACACAAGAGTGAGAAACGAGCCGTGAAGCGAGTTTGGGCGACTGGATCGACATTCAAAGTTCAATACGAAAGAGAATTAAAGGCCCTCCTAGAATTCTCGAAGCCGAAATACAAAGAGAAGGCGGTGTTCGTGGGGTTTCTGGGCTGGTTTCAAGATCCGGAGAGTGTGTATTTGGCGATGGAATATGTGCCTCTGGGGGATCTCGAAGACAATGTTGCAAAGATCGGAGGAAAGATTGGAGAGGGCGAAGTGAAACAGATTGCAATGCAGATATTGGAAGGCTTGAAGATTATGCACTTGGAGAGCTTTGTGCATCGAGACCTGAAACCCAAAGCAAGACTTCCCTCCCGCCTTCGGAACTTCTGTGGACTAACTCTTCATTAGAATGTACTAGTATGTCGAGGATCACCAAACTGGTGGGTGAAGCTTGCGGACTTCGGCTTGAGCAAGCGACGGACTGAGGATACGGCTCTCAGAACACAGACTGGGACGCAAGCGTACATGGCTCCAGAAATCCTAAACTATGTCCCAGGATATTCAGAGTACACCTATGCGGTTGACATCTGGGCTCTTGGATGCATCATGTACAGGCTGATAGCGGGTACTGTTCCGTTCCCGCCAGGGCTATCACTGACCTCGTTCTGTGGGGATGAAAGCAAATTCCCATCATTGCCGCTGCATATGAGTGATGGCGGCAAAGACTTCATTCGAAAGCTTATCGTGACCGATCCTTCGACGCGATCAACTTCTAGCGAGGCGTTGGACCATGAGTGGATTAAGGCTGGTATGTACCCTCGTGGTTGAGTGTCAATATTGTGGGCTAAGTCGAATACTCAGATCGCAAAGGCCAAGACGAAAGCCTCGGTGAGCTAATAACTCCAACGAGCGATACTCTTAAAGTTCCCTTGAAGTCTTTCGGAGGATTCGATACCGATACGCATGCCGGACTTCAGTCCTATGCAGATGGGAGCTTAGCACCCGTGGCTGTGAATACCATCTCAACTACACCACCAAAGCCGCCTTCGATCAGATACCAAAAGCCAACAGTAGAAGACGGCCTCGAATCCGATTCGGAAAGTAGAAGCCCGAGTAATCCTGTTGGAGCCCAAGTCCTACGGCACAAGGACAGCGGCACTCTTAGAAGCATGCAACGTCAAGACGAGGGAACTATCTACCAGGACGCCAACACCAAGTCAAGGAATATTGAAGTAGCCACAACACACAATCAAGAGTACGAACAGGAAGCTAGAGTCCCAAAGATATTTTCAGAATTCCTACAGGGCGACCTAGCCAGAACGTCATCTGGAAGGTCTCCTGAGACGCCCATACTAGAACAGCCCGACGAGGCTGAGGGAAAAGACGCGACAGAATGGGGGTTTCTACAACAGAGAGTACAAGATGACGAGCCAGCGTCATTCGATCCCGCGGATGACCGAGAATCAGAATCGTATGTCTCCGAAGTCGAAATTCGGCCAGATCGTGATTCAATGGAAGACTCTTGGCGAGAGCCGCGGACAGCCCCAGTTCGGCGCAATGAGCCGACACGATATGTTGTCGAAAACGGCCGCACTGATCCCGTCGCAAAGTCAGCGAGGAGGAAGCCGCGGACAGCCCCAGTTCGACGTAACGAGTCGACACGATACATTGTCGAAAATGGCCGTACGGTGCCCCAACGCTTAAGAACCAGATCCTACCGGGACGAATCTGGATATGAGGCCTTGTTTCCTGTATTGACGGTAGATAATTTACGCAAGCACAATCGGGAGGCTGGCACGTACACCCTGAAAGATATGCCAGATGATTATTCCATAGGAACGTCTACTCGAGGGATATCGGGTGATAGTAGAGGCAAGAGTCGACACCAGCGCATCCTGAGTCGATCGAGTTCACCCGAGGATTTCGATGACCAAGCATTGAACCAGCCATCCTTTTATGCTGACGAGCATGGCTTCGTCGAACGAGCTCTAAGCGCCGGCGGTACTGCAGAGAGTACTAGGCACACCAGGGAAGCTCTAAGGACGGCAAGAAAGGAGATGCGACAATTTGAACAGAGTGCCCCGTCGGTTTGTGAAAGCGGCTGCGAGGATGAGCTCGAGCCAATTGTTCTGAAGCCAATTGTTCTGACTGCAAGACCGAAACGGTATCTAGAACAGAAGTATCCTTTAGAAACTTCAAGGTTTGGAACTGTGTACCAGCCAGAGCACGTTATCTACAGTAGACATGCTGCCGGACTTCAAGATTATGATCAACGACCAACTAGTCGTGCTGCCGAGCTCCAGGACAGTACACGAGAAGGGAGAGATAATAATGATGAAAACGTCAGCAGGTACCAGCCAGAGCACGTCATCTACAGTCGCCATGCTGCCGGACTCCGAAATCCTAATAGAAGGACAAGGGAACCGAACGAGGGCGACGATGAATATTATTACAGGCCACCATTATACGCTTGACGAATTTCAGTCAACCATACGATATGTCCTTTCTGCGAGAAGCAAGCTTCTGAATCGATCATACAACTGCACCAGAATCCACTCGATGTATAAGGATTCATCTGCAGCTTTTGCTGCTCGAGTCACACTGCCGCACGTTTCGACAAAGTTTCGTACGACTCTGAGTTCTGAGGAGAGGAAATAGAACAAGCAGGCATGGTTTGGAAGCAAAGTGTGTGATTGAGAAACGAGATCGGCGTAAGTGGTGTCTGGAGGCACTATAGAATATATCGTCTGACCAGAGCGTCTCTAGGGTCTGGAGGCTGCGGTGGACTTCTTCGTCTTCATGTACAAGTAAAGGCGGCAATGCGAATCAAGAAATCTCCGAATCAACGCCAACCAAAGTGCTCTCCCACGGTTACCTTTTACCAGCCAAGAATATACAAAAACTTCGATCGGCCCTTAATTATCCTTATCTCCAGCTTCAATTTGTGGCTACACAAACACCCATGCACGTAAGGCTGAACCTTGGCGCGCCCTCACAGGTCACGTTCGCACGCGTCTTCATGCAAAGCTTCGGAGCTGAGCTTGCTCTGCTTGAGGAGTGCAGCGCGGGGCTGAAGGATGGTAGCCTAGATGAAGAACGGAGAAATACAATTGCTGCGAGAGCGCTCCAGCTAGACAAATAGCTCCACTGGATTCTCGCTTTACTACTCTGCTGCTCTTCAACTGAATGATTTTGCAAACTGGATCGTGCTACTTCCGTTGCGCTCGATACTTGAAGTGAGACTTTGATTTTTGGACGAATAATACAGACCAAGGCTAGGATTAAGAATAGGACATAAGTTCAAGAAGTGAATAGAAATGATAGCAGGCAAGATGGCAGACAACAAGATGGGAGACGCGACCAATCCTACCCAGACACACCAGGAGGCTATCCTCTCTACCGCCAGACTCGGCGAAGAGCTGTCCATCGACCTCCTCAAATTCTCCGCCACCTACAACGCCAATCATCTCATAACATTGAACATTGCAACGGCAATCGGTCTGATCTCCGCGAACCTACAGACACTTTCCCAAGCCATCGAAACTTTCGGACCCAAAATCGACTTTGACGAGTCGCTGACCAAGCCGTTAGTCGAGAGCCTCAAAACTGTCTTGGAGAAAGTTCAGAGAGCGGTGGAAGAGGGCTACGAGGCCGAGAAAGAGCACGCTGAAGAATTCGAGAATCCAGAGCCCCCCATTGCGGCCCGCCAGTCGAGACATGATGCCAGAAATGCGCACCAATACCCGGGAATCGTCGCTTTCAATAAAGTGTTTGGAGGGTACTCGCATGCTGAAATGTTGATGTGGAAAATGGATGAGATGAAGGGACATGTTTTCTGCTTGGCGAAAGCAATTCGAGTCTTGGCTTTGAAGAAGATGGAGGAAGAGTGAGTGGTGTTTTCCCAGACCAGAAAGATGGGGCTGATCAATCCAGTGGTACTTTGACAGACGAACAGAAAGGTGGGCTCAAGAAAATCGATAACGAGCTACCTCGACTGCTCAGCGACTTGCAGTGGCGTGGGCCAGAACTCAAAGCTTTGGCTGTAAAGTGGAAGGCTGGTGGTGACCTGGCAGATACTCAGCCTAGGAGGAATAGTGAAGATCTCTATGTCGTTCCTGCACAGAGCCGACGGGTAGATTTTGATGCTCGCAGCATCGACTCGGTGAGCTCGGTGGCCTCTGAGTAAGCAATCACAAAGACTTTTGCGGTCCTTGCTGACGATTGTTTGCAGTGGTTTTATCGAAGAAAAGGAGATCTACGAGACTTGGTTGATTCGAAAGGTCGATGGATATGTGCGCAGAGCGCAGCGCAACTTCAGCTTTCTCGGTCTTAAAGTCCACGAAAACTTCGTCAACGAGAATTACAATGCAGATCCGACGCCATGCTCTCAGGAGGAGCTAAAGAGGAAATATGAGCTGTCAAAGACTGGCGAAGGATCGAAAGCTTTCAATGACATGATAAATAGTCTCCCAGAAGGAGTCCACAGAGAGATTGAATTCCTCGTTCAGGAGCGCGATAGGAACTCTAGGGCTGCAAAGTTTATCCGCACCTGGAAATTGATCGATGCAACACCGACTTCACCACTCATCCAGAGGCAAACAGGAGGTTGGTTCTCGTGGTTCAAAAGCCAACCAGAGATCCTGGATTGGATGGTGGTGCTGAAAGCTGAGAGTTGTAGTGCTGAGGGTATGGTGTGGCCGACTGCGACAAGTGATCCATTCAGGAAAGCGCATGTTCGCGGAATGACCGAAGGAAGGGCGCCGGCTTATCGTGGACATCGAGATTGGTCTCCCGAGCGTGAGATTGTGGTTGATCACCGACCGGCTGGGAGATCCACTCGCAGAGTGGTTCCGAAAGAGCCAACACCCGAAGAAGCCTATGACAAGATTAAGGATATCATTGTTGGTATCGGGGTATCTGCCAAGGATTCGGAAGATGATAGTCCTTTAGCCCCGGTTGCAGGAACAAGTAGTTGAAGAATTGGGGTCGGGAAGTGGTGAGTATATTCTTCCGTCACAATGATCGGGATATGTAAGGGCGCCGCTGGAAGGTGGATGAATCAGATAGCTTATGTTGATAGAGTGTTGAACTCCTGTACGTTGGATGAAAATGTCGTGGGGACAGTCGCAGTGACCAGAAGTTTCTTGCGGCTGCGACGTGATCGTGAATTATTCCAAAGGCTAGCAGCGATTCCAAATTGTAGTATTTAGTCATTCTGGTATCCTCTGTGGAGCGGCGACAACCTTCGCTTCCCTCAAGACACCATCCTGGCTCCTCCACACGTGAGGCATCTTCTCCTCTGGTGACACGCTCGACCAATTCTTATACGGCTTCTCCAAAAGCATCCACGAGATATCCTCAGCCTCAGAGTACCGGATCCTCTTACACAGCATACCCTGAGTCAAAGGTCTCAGGTCCCGAAGCAGGCGACAGACATTGACGACGTCCATGTCCTTGACTCCGAAAGATCCATTGTAGATGACATGCAAGAACTCTAGATTTGGAAAGTACTTGAGTAGTGAGACGAGATGTTTAAAACGATCGAGGTTGATGTTGTGTGACGGGATGTAGAGCCTCTTCAAATAGTGGCGTGCTAGGCAGACCGTGCTCATGTCAGCCGCCCATTGGGAAGGTCGCAGGAAGCCATCCCTTCGCTGACTGCTGAGGAGATTGAGAAACTCGGGTGATGTCCAGGCTGGAGTTCCTCGAACTTGAAAAGTGTTGCGTCCATAGAGAATCTCTACAGCTTCAGCGTAGACTTGTCGATTCGTCCGAAGGAGTGAGACGAAGTCCGCCACTCCAGATCGCTCTCTGTTCGGATAGAGGGGTCCATCGACGATGAACATGACGGTGTAAATTGCATCTCTGATTTCACGAGGGAGATTCAGAAAACGACACTCCCGAAGCTCCATCTCTTCGTCGTGGAAAATCATCATCTTCGAGGACTGGGTAGACACCTTCGTCGGATGAAAGCTGAGATAAGAAACAGAATCGAGCGAAACATCATTATAAATAAACTCAGGCATAACGAAAGTAGAGTGGAAAATCAACAAACAAACAAGAGACAGAACTGCCGACCTATATATAGAAAGTGACAGAAGATTAGACTTTTATAGAAGTTGGAAGTGGAGTTGTTAACCAATATTGAACACGATCCAAGAATGCGCCCTTCAACGGTCGAAAGATGCGCTAATAGCCGACACCGACACCAACCCAAAACCAGCCTAGTACTTCCAAATCCCTGTCCAAAATCGCAAACTCCAGAAAATTATCACGACTCCGACGAATTTCGCACGACGCATTCCATTATCGATATAGGATTCCACACGATACGCGGCCACTCTTTCCGCCTACACCCAACTCGATCAATTGATCTCCTCTGCCAAATCTAACCACCTCAACCCACCGAGTCAATTCGCTCACTCGCAAAAAACCGCCATCATGCATCTCATGTACACCGTCGACAGCGCTGGCAAGCGTGTCTATACCCTCAAGAAGGTCGTCTCGGGCGAGGTCACCAAGTCGGCACACCCCGCGCGCTTCTCGCCAGATGACAAGTACTCCAGACATCGGGTTACGCTGAAGAAGAGATACGGATTGCTTTTGACGCAGCAGAGTGAGTTCTTCTCCAACGCCTAGAGGACATGGCGGATCTGTGCCGTGAAAAAAAAATATCGAGCAGGACTGTGCTGACCATTTAACAGAGGATCTCAAGGTCTTGGGCCAGTAAACCACCTGATTAATTGAGGGGGAAAGCGAAGCTGGAAGCTCGGGTCACACTGGGGACTGGAATTTGAGCAGGCATTGTAGGCGCATACAAGGAGTTCTGGTGGAAAATATTTGTGTATGGTCATTGGCGTTCTACGTACGTGTGTAGGAAATCAAAATGGATAGTCGCTATGCAAATCCGTCTATGTGCAGCAAATCCAGCGCCATTCCAATACGCCTCCAACCCTTTTGCACGCCAAATCTAGATCCCAAGCTCTTTTCAATGCCGTTTCTTGGAGTTGACATTCCTGCCTGCTCCAACCTTCGTCCTGCCACCTGCCCGACCTCTGTCGCCGGATAGGAGCCCAGGGAGGAAATCCTCGTCCATGAGATCCTTCTCCTTTTTCCGCCGAGCTCCAGTCATAGCTTGAACGTATTCTTTCTGGTCCTCTGCAAGGATCAATCCTTGACCCCATCCACCTTTGCCTCCACCTTGTACAAGTTTTCCGTTCGATGTACCCGCAACAGGCTTTGGTATGCTGTAAACATCCCCTCTCTTGTTCCATTGCATGTTCTTCTTCAAGTGAACCTTGACCTTGCCATCCTTATCCGTAGTACACGATGTGCGCATCAAGGTTGGCTTTCCGCACCGACCACAGAACTGCTTGGTCATGTCTTTTGTGATAGCGAAACAGGCGTGGCACCGTAGCACCCAGGTCTTCAACTGCTTGATTCTTTGGAGGGTTGGGGATAGAAGGTTGAGGTTCATTCGGAGGAGGACGTTCTGCATGGCGAAATCAGATGTGATTAGTGCTACTTGCATTATGGCAGCTTCGGTTTTCTTGTTGGTGGTACTGTTCTCGGATTTTGCCATGTACTTCTTGAGGTTTGAGGGGGTGATCCAACCTTCCCCATCTGATCCTTCTGAGTCTGATTCTTCGACTTCTTCAACAACACCTTCTGTGGCATTCGATTCTGTGGCATTCGATTCTGTGGTTGTCTCAGGGCTTTGTACCTCTGGGGCATATGATTGTGCTGTATCTGTGACTTCAAGCTTGTCTGGATACGTCGACTCGGACACACTGTCTAATGATTGGCTTTCTGGCGCGGGCGCTTGCGATGTCTCTGCGGGCTCGATTGGAGTCTCTTGAGCTTCTGGCGATGTTTGCACATTTTCCGGGATTTGAGCAGAGGTAGTTGAATGTGGTACTGGCGCTGATTCATCTGCGGTGGAAGGCACTGCTGCAGATGCGCTTTCTGAGCCCTGAGTATCCGGAGCTGAAATGTGTGTGCCCTCAAGAACCTCGTCTATCGTCTTTGGCTGGCCAGCCTCCCCAAGGTTTCTCGGCACTGTCGTTCCCCACGCGCCTCTGCTTTCTGGAACAGGAGCAGGCGCCTCCGCCGACTTTACAGGCTCCTCCACAAGATCTTCCTTCGCACCCTCCTCGACAGGTTTCGGTGGTTCCCCGTTGATCTTCTTCTGATTCGGATCACTGCGCAGCCTCCAGTCGCCATTATTCCTCTCACACTCCAGCTCATAAGCCAGCGCCATAAGATGTATATCAGGCCTACTCAATACCTCCAAGTCTCCCGTCTTGCGCGCAAAATCCGTAATAACTTTCACGCTCGCAGGTCTCGGCGATCGTAGTTTGAGGAAGGGGAGCAGAGTGCTCTCAAGTCTGGCGCGGGTGACTGCATCGCGGATTTCGTCAATGACGGCGGGGATCGTGTAGATATTCTCGGCTTGGCCCAGAATTGTAGAAACGTGAGGATCGTTCTTGATTATGGGTCCCGAGTCGAGGATCAGACTGTGTATAGGTTTGGGCGTTTCAGTCGTCATTTTGGCGGTGGGTAGATTTAAGAATTGCGACTTTTGGCGGGGTAATTTTGAGGTCCAACTCAGTTGGAAAATATTTTGGATTCTGCCAGTGCGGCAAGAGCCGGGCGGTGAAGCTACTCCGAAATTTTGACTCGGCACTTCCGCATGGAAAAAAAAACTCTTGCAAAGCATTCCACAATTTTCGCTGCACTACATAACTAAATAAGAAATCTCATGTAAATCATGCTTAAATCATGACGAGGACAGATGGCCGAGTGGTTATGGCGTGTGACTCAAGATATTATCTTGTCAGCTAGACGCTGAAACAATTCTCATGGGCTTCGCCCGCAGGGGTTCGGTAAGCTCATCTACAATCCAAAATGCTCAGAATATTTCCTAATAATGAAATAGAATCCCCTTCTGTTCAACAACTTTTTGCCCTTTCGGGCTCTGAAAATTGCATCTTTGAGTGTGGTGTAGATTTACACTTGGTTGAGTCATTCGACAGGGCGTAGCGAGACCCCTTTATTTTGCCGAGCATTTTTGATAGGTCGAACCCTGCTCATTGCCACATTTGTCAACAGAACAGCATCAACTTCAAGGTGTTTGTTGACGTCGAGGGTAACTGCCATGAGCAGTGATTGGGGAGTGGACCGAATTTGGCAGGACCTCGGCTAATGAACAGAGACGTTGGGCACATAACGGCAACCCTAGAAAACATGTCCCTGCTCCAGTCGACCGGTGATTAATTTCAGGAAACGACTTTGTTCATGACCTACTGGGAGGTTTACTCGGCACACGATGCGTATGCATTCTCCTATTTACACTCGGGGCCGATCAAGTCCGGAGGCCTCAACTCAGCCTCGCAGCACAAACAAGCGAAACTTAGTTCAGCACCTTGAAAGCAGGGATTGCCAAGTGACATCCAAAGCTGGCAAACGTAAGGGACATGGTACCTTTGGCAAGCATGCGAGAAGCATTCGATCTCCACGGGGAGCGTCGTGGAAAGCAAAGCCCTTCCACGGATGACAGCACGTGACCGTGTTCAAATGTTGAACGTAAACCTTAATTGACAGCATCAATGGCATTTATCTTAGGTTGGGAGGTGAGAACCATTCGTATTCTGTCTTGTGTAAGTCTGTTCACAAAGTTCGCCGTATCTAGTCGTGCAAGCGAATCAAGTGTAATTTGGTATCGACTGAGGCTCTCATTTGCTGACAGACAGTTGTTCGTCCGTCAAACTTAAAGTCTTAAACACGGCTATAGTACAAGTGCTTACTCTCTCTCCTTCTCCTACATACAAACAACAGGACAGCAGGTCCCAGAGTCACTAATCCCAACAGCCACCACAATTTCCCATACGCCCACTTCGCAACAGCAACATCACCCCCATGCCAAGAACTCCCCTCTCTATGTCCAAAGAACGAGTATCCCGTCCTATCATAAAACATCGGTGGCAAGATCCTCACTCCATCATCCTTATCTCCGTTCCCTACAGCCTTGAACCACTTCCCCAGTATCACATTGACGAACATCGGACCAGTCGACCAGAAGACAGTCGTATATCCCGTTCCCACACGTCTGTTATGATCTTGCAGGCTGAGTGCTAGCTTGACCATGATTGGATGGCGAGGTGTGCTGGCGATAATATCATTGCTGACTCCATATGGCTGTGTCTTGGGAAACCAAGCAGGGAAAGCTAGGAGTGGATCGAGTGGTCGCCGGCAGGAGACGTCGAGGTCGATGTATATGCCTCCGTAATGCCAGAGTAGGAAGTACCGTATTGAGTCGACTCGCTGTATGGGGTATGGATAGGAGTCATATGTTGGGAGGAACCAGGGAAAGTGGCTTTCGATGAAGTGTCGGGCGCTCTCATCGGTCCAGAACATGTGTGTGTATGCTGGGTTCTGCTCTTTGCATGAATTGTATGAGTATTTCCATTTCTCGGGGATCGTTCTGGTCTTGTATGTTTGGTGGATTATACGAGGGATTTGGGATGTGCTGGAAGTGATGTTGAATGCGAACGGGACGTTTTGGTTCATGGATTCGTTCAGGCCTCGAACGTAGTCTGCGGGTAAATCTGAGAGAGTAATGGATCGATCTCGTAGAGCTGTTGTGTATGTTGTAATGTGATCGATCTGAGAGCAAAAGTAGATCGAGATGTAGAAAAGAGAAAGTATGATAATCGCTAGTGCTCCATTGCGGAAAGCCCGACAAACGAAGTTTGCGAATGCGGTGATAAGCCCCATCGTGTGGGTATAAGGCATCGTAGAAGGGGACAAATGAGTTATAAACCAGTGAGATATGAAGTAGAAACACAAGAGACGGGCTTAGTGATGATTCACAAGAGGTATGAAGCTCCGTGAGTGTATCAACTTATCATGATGAGGAAATCTGGCCATGATATTTATTTGGGCACCTACACTTTAGGTTGGCATTGCTCCCAGCATCTACTTTTACAGTAGCTCGAAAATTCACCTTGCACTTTCCTGTCTGGCTCAGTGGAATGGAATAGTATTGCACAGAGCTATACGAGGAGGTATTACCATGTGGTCCTGGTTGAAGTCTGACTAAATGAGACGATGAGAATATCCTAGTCGGAAATCCTACTAGGTCTTCTACCTTCCTAAGACGAACATTTGAGACACATGGAAGCAACTTTGACTCGCTGCTATTGACTCAGCCCCTTCAGGCGCTCTAACCAGTCTTTTGTTGTTTCCCTTTAAGCGATTCTTCTTCAGTGCATGGTTGGCATGACTAACGGGTTGTCCTTTCAACGAGAATTCAACATGGATACGAGGGGTATACCATAACTTGACTTGAAAAGGCATCTACTGTACCTGTCTACACCAGATTATCTTGCCAGTCAACTTTCTCATTGCGACTGCCTTTGTATGATTCATGCATGAGTAAGAACTTGGCACCAGTTCAGGGAACGATTTCTACGAAAGGTACTTTCTGTCTGATGAAGGGATGAAGTAAGTCAAACCTGAATCACCCCATAAAGTCACTATTACACACCGATCTCCTAGCTCTTGTCTGGATTGGAAGTCACCCTGGTGTAAATGACAATCCGCCGCTCATGCCCGGTTAAAAATAGTCTTCTGAATGCGGACGAGGATCACCGAACCTAATCTCATGAAAGCCGGTTATTGTTTCCAAATTCACAACACAGAATATTGAGCACTTCTTCAGCATAACATTCAAACTGAGCGTTGTATCGGGCAAGCAGAGTTCTTCGATGGGAGATTGACTGCGCCACAATATCCTCCATCTCAGCCGGGACATTCCTAAGAACCCTATAGGCGTGCAAGTCAACACGATGTTCCAATGCATGTCCAGTGACCAAAGTGGACCTTACCGCCCATTCAGGTGGAGAAGCAAGCCCTGCCAAAGAGCCATATGTTATGCTTAAATCCCCCAATTGTTTCATCCTTTGGGAATTTTTCCGTCCGACATAGGTCCGGGAAATTATCAGATCGTTCGTAAAGCTTCTTTCTTTACTGAAACGGAAACATCGTGGCGGAGTCGGTAAAAGTTACGTGGTATGTGGACTTTCGGTGGGAGTTCTCATAAGCGAGAACCTTATTTGGAAAGGGGGGTTGATGCAAGGAACGCTTGCGTCGATCAACAGAGGTTTACACGAGTCGTTGTTTAGAGCGATTACTTCTGTTTCTGATAGATTTCGTATGATGCAATAATGTGTATTCCATTAATCGTTAAACATTGCACAACTAGCCACTCCTCGTCCATGAGTTTCGAGATTTGGTTTGGAGGTTTTCCAGACTCTTCCCAAAGTCCAGGATCTAGACAGTGAATCTCTCACTGGACTTCCTCGAGACGACCTGCTTCTTGCGAGTTACAACATCCCTCTTCGTTCTAGCAGGTACGCCATACTTGCCCTCCCAAGAAATACCATACGTCGCAACAGAATGGGCAATCGCCTTCGCATTGTGCAAGAAAGCACCGAGATTCAAATTCTTGACGTTGTCCTTTGCACTGTGATAGTTCACATCATACGCGACACCAGCGGTACCTCCGAAGAGAACAGCCTCTTCTTCAGTCTTGAGCTGTTCTGCACCAGTGAATAGTCCTCCGCAAGGAACACCGACTTCGAGGAATGGTCCGTAATCGGAACGGCCATCGAACGCGGTAGAGGCGAATGGGAGGCCTTCTTCAAATTGGAAGAAGTCTTCGAAGAGCTTCTCGGCTTCGGCTGAACCTGGCGCTCCAGCGGTACCGAAAGAGCTTCCGTCACCGTCGTAGATGGCGTAGTAGAAGTTCGGTGAAGCGATCATATCAAAATTTAAATAAAGGCTGTGTAATGTTAGCTGTATTCATACTTCCACGTGGGGATGTAGCCGCTTCCAAGCAAGTCTTACCGGATCTTTGCGAGCTCTTCGGGAGACAATGAATCAACGTAGTAGTAAGAGCCGATCTCACCCTGCTCTTCTCCGGACCACCATGAAAATCGAATTGCATTGTTGACGCTATACTTGGTGAGCTGGATTGCTATCTCGAGGAGAGCAATCGACCCGGAGCCATTGTCGTTGATACCAGGACCTGTGTAAATTTTTAGAAAAATAAACAAAGGCAGACGCGTGAGGTGGCTCACCATCAATGACGGAATCAGAGTGACCACCGACATGAAGAACGTTGTTCTGATCACCACCCTTAGTCTGCGCAATGATATTGTAGCTGGTCACATCCGACAAGTCAATTGACAAAGAAGCAGTGACGGGTCCAGCAGCAAGCAGGCTTAGTAATGTGGCTCCAATTGTATCGGATACACCAGCTGCAGGCTGGAAAGGTCCTTCTGGATGGGTCTCTTGAGGCTCAAGAGTACGATCCGCTAGTCTGCCAACGACGTTGTTGTAGATTATCGTGCCAACAGCACCTGCTGACCCAGCAAGGGCTACCTTGGTACCAAAAGTACAGGTACCGCGCTTGATAAGTGCAATTGAACCTGCGACTGCTGCTGGAAAGTCCGCCTAGACAAGTCAATTAGCAAGAGTCAAAAATCCTAAGTTGTGATACTTACAGCTTCGCATCCAATGTTGTCCACCAGAACCAATGGTGCCGTGACGGCGCCCTCGGGACTGTAGATCATGTAATCTGCAAGAAGAGACTCCCCATTTGCCGAGAAAATAGCCTTTCCACCGGGCATGGTAAAAGGTTGAATCTCAACATTATAGTAGTCTGGGTAGGCAGCAAGTGTGTCGACAATCCAATCCACAGTCTTGTTGTGACCCGAAGTAGCTGCCCGACGGGTGTTGTCATCTGCGAAGGAGAGCAAGGTTTCGGATTTCTTCAGAAGTTCTGAGCGAAGCAGAACTCTGCGGAGCTTGTTCTGAGAAATCGTCAGCGCTATACAATCAATCAGAGTCAGGAGAAACTGACAGACTCGACCAAAGGTAGGGCTGCAAGGGCAGTAGATGCCAATGCGCCAAGGGCCACAAGAGTCTGAATTGACTTCATAATGACCAGCCTAGAAGATTATAGTTCTGGAAGGATGCAGGACAAGACTTCGGGAAGAGGATAGCTGGGCATCTTTATACTTAGCCCTGGCCCGAAAGTTGTCGGTGCCTGAGAAAGCTTTCAAAGCTTCCCATAGCTCTGGGAGGATCCCACCACGATAGCTCAGGAAGGCAGTCCAGCCCAGGCTTATGAATTGAGTTCCCTTGCATGATTTCGCAGTACGATAGGCTGTATCATTTCCAGGTACAGGTACTCTGCAGATGCAAAAGCTGGTATCAGTTGGCTTTTCGCTTGATTCCTTGTCACCAAGTCTGATGTGCTTGGTTGTGTGGAAGAGGGGCAGCAGGGGCGTTTGCTTGACAACTCTTGTCATTGCTTGCGTATCCATGGCGCCAATGCGACTGTGAATGATATCGTAATGACCAAACGAGGCAGGAGCCAAGACTTCAATTCTTCCAGAACGCGGTCAGTAATGCTGTTCTGGAAGGTTGCAAGCATTGCCAAGGAGGGAATATGTAGCCAAGAATGAGGCGTGGAAGAGGTGACGATGAAAGATAAGGATCGCGGCCGCTGGAAAAGCACAAATCGAGCTTGCGACAACCGACAGCCCTGATATACTGCTTAAATTCGATTCGAGAACATAAAGATCAGATGTGCTGTCATGGTGTCGACATCTTTGAAGATAATATCAGAAGATTGGGACTGCAAAGTTCAGTAATCACTGAGAGAATCGATGTGATCAGGAACATTCGCTTATCCGAGGGGCTGCTGCCAGGATTACGCTTCAGGCTACCGCTACAGGGACCAGCCCAGCGTCTTCAGTGCAGTCACGTGGCTAAGTGTAATCCTGACAGCAGCCCTTGGGATAGTACAGCCCATGTCACCATTTTGTGATTGTCGAAACAGTCTTGTCTGTTACCCGCGGGTGACAAATTGGGCGGCGCTGATTTACTTCTGGTATATTGGTATCTACTTTGAACATGCTTTTATCTTCGATTCGAAGAATTGCGGATCTGAAGATCTGACAATATTTGATGCTGGCCAGCGGAAACGTTTAGGACACATGGAAGGGACGCATCAGACGGATTGCCAGAAATATGGATCTTCGCTAGCTATCTCTGTATCCATCCGCTACTTTTATCCTGCTAAAATCAAAAGGCAATCTGGTTGGAGGCAGTAAAACTTTTCTTTATGACGCATATTTCAATCTCGCACAACCATGAGCTCGATACGATCTTTTTCTCAGCCCTTGCGCGTTTAGCTCTTGTTTATCCTCTGCTAAACTTGTCCGTACATTTTTTCTGCATTGGTATTCCAGCAAAATCCGGTTCGATGCTTGTACTGAAGTGTCTTTGGCCTTTTCCCCCGTAGCACCACCACTCAAGTCATGTTCAGTGGAAGCGAATATATTCTTTACGAATGGCCAGAGTTTACACTCTCACCACCAAAACACATAAGGATATGAAAATGGTACAATTACACCATGAGGAGAATTCTAACGTTGAGTTAGATGTTTTCTTCCTGCTGACTCTCAAGGATATACTCAGATCATCCTGGTATCAGACATCGTTGGCTGGGATTCACTGCTTACCTCATCGTGCTGATACCGTGCCAATGGCGTAAGTTTATGTTTCGAAAGGGATACACAAGCGTGGTACATCTGACAGGTATCAGTCACACATACTTCTCGAGAGTTGAAATCATCTTCGAAATCATCTTCGAGTTGTGTTGAGTGATTACGTGCGGATCTTCTTTTCTAGTTTGTAATAATTTCTTCATCAATTCCCAACCTTGTACCAGAACACGAGGTTTCCCACGAGACATCCCCTGTTATCTCCATCTATTCCCAGTGCTTCTATTGTCTCCCAGAACATTACTGATATGATGGCAATTCATGCATAGGGGCTGATGAGTCGCCGTAAGTTGAGACTAGGCGAGGCTTCGGTGATTGTAACGCGGAAGGCATTTCCTGTTTGTACTCGGTCTGTCCAGCTGCCAGGCCGTCCGGAGGCATAGTGGGTGCAGCATTCCTCCTCTTCATCAGCAAATATATGCCTGTCAGGAGTGCAACCAGAATGGCTACCCCAAAACTGACGCCGAGTCCGATGCCAACCTTAGCACCGGTTGTCAAATCTGAAGAGCTAGACGCTTCTGTCGATGCGGATATTATGGCAGATGTAGTTGCTGGTGGCGATGAGGGTAATGCAGCTGTGCTTTGAGAAGATGCGGATTTGCTTGATGTAGTCGAGGATGTGATCGAAGTGATGCTGCTAGTAGTGGATGAGATGGATTGCCCGAGCGCGTTCACCTTGGAGTCTGTGAGGTTGAAAAATGAGGTCAGGCTCAATGGCGTCAGACCGTTGGTCTGATAGAGGGCAAAATAGAATATATTGCTGTCAGTGAGGTCGAAATCAGGATTGCCGTTGTTTCCGTCGACTCCGATGGGGTTCCAGGTGTAGTGTGAAGAGCCTAAATTGCCTGGGAACATACATTAATTAAGACTATCCTATGTGAAATCAGTGATCTGTGAGGTCTTACTAGAGCCGGGGAGGTACTGCAAGTCTCCAATCTGATTTCTAGGTCTTTGTGAATCCACCTGCCACATGGCGATAGTCATCAGTCCAGACTCCAGAGGAACCCATGTTATGTTGAGAAGATTTCCGACGGAGTAAATAGCGTTTCCGGTCAACGGATCTGTACCAAATCGCGCAAAGTCTTGTAGTTGTGGTGATGGATTTATGAAGGTTCCAGGAGACTGTGAAAAGACAGTGGAAGAATACAAGAAACCCAAGGCGATAAGGAAAGTCGGCCGCATTTTGAGATATGTAGAGAGAGGTGGCTCCGGGAGATGGCTTGAATGAGCGTTCAACAAGATGCAAATGACCTTGAATAGAAATGTAGAGGGAACACAGAGGTGCGAAGGCTCGATCCGATTTAGCGGTGCAGTCACCGCCAGAAGGATTGCTCAAAAAGGTGAATGATTGGTTGTTTCGCAGAAGTTGCCACAGTCACTGATTGAAGGTGAATGTTTTGATTTTTCTCCTGTCTTACCACATATACTGTCTCAGCTGCGGTCCTTTCACTTCCAAGCTTGTCAAGGCCTTTCCGGCCATCATACTACCTCGCCGCAGCTCTGCAGAATGCTTTCACCCTTTCCAGGGTATCTCTCATTTGTTTGTTGGTTGCTGAAAGTTGAAGTTGCATTGGTAGAAATTATGCATATCTGCTCTAGGTCGCCGTTAGCAGATCCAAAAGCAATCGACACTTCCGATCAAGATAAATACCTTGTCGTCACCAATGCTGCTAGCAAATAACAGCGAAAGTACATAGTCTCTAGATGTCGACGGTGCAGCCATTCTCCTCTTGTATGAAGTTTTTTGAAGCTCAAATTCCGGGCATCATGAATCCCGACAGTTCGGTTAAGCGCCCACACCTTTGACATGGATACGCCTTGACGTGCTCCCATAGGACACTGTTCGAGAAATTGGGGGACATTCCAGCTGCCGATTCTTGGCTTACCGAACAATGGCTCTGTTTTTGAACGCAGGCTTATAATTCAGGAGGACATGCGGACTCGCTCTCGGATACCGAGCCGGACCAGGCGCCTCCAAACTGCGCCTCCTGGCCTCCTGGGGTGTCGCATCAGCCATCGCTTAATCATATATTCTGATAGGATGGGTCAAATAAATGATAGTGTTTCACTTACTACTGCTGAGGAGAGCTTCTCTGCGAGGCCAACATATATCTATTCCGGTGCTTTGGTAACCCCCAGGACCCTAATCTTAGCCCTGTCGAGCGGTTCCGCCTGCGGCCGGTCAACAATCCTACCACTAACACTCATGTACCTGTTTGTTGGCTTCATGCAAAAATCGGTGAGATGAGAGTTACATCCGGCCAGGCGAAGCCTGGAGTCAATATGTCCCGTGAGATTTGTTTTCTTTCAACGTTTTTATAGATTCGGCCCAAAGCGAATGGCGTACGTGAATTCGATATCTCTTTGTAGTTTGTTGGGTCCCTTAGACCTCGCCCGAGAACGATGTATCGATCTATATCTCCCCTCAGGAAGGTTTTACATACTCTAAACCTCCCAGCATTCATGCGAAACACAAGAATTCTTCGAGCGACAGCACTCACGATAGGTGTCTTGTTCGCTCTGTTGACTTTTCTTCCGAACCAATACCCACATTCACCAGACCTCTTCCAACAGAGCCAATGCCTTGATAATGAGCTCGCAAATAGCATTGTCATCGCCGTGAAGACTGGTGCGTCAGAAGCCTCAGAGAAGATACCTACATTGATGCAAACATCCCTGCGATGCGCCAAGAACGTCTTCTTCTTCTCGGACCTGGAACAAGACATCGGCATTTACCATTTACACGATTCACTGAACGACATATTTCCCGAGGTCAAAAAGCTGGACAGTGCGTTCGAGTTCTACAGATTACAACAAGAAGGATGGGAAAGAGATGGAAACGTTAATTCCACAAGAGAAATGAAAGATCCCAGCTCGCCCGATACCCTCGCTGCTTGGACCCTAGATAAATACAAGAACACGCACATCCTGGAGAAAGTCTGGGAATTTCTTCCTGAGAAAGAATGGTATATTGTTATCGATGCCGATACTTACATCGTCTGGCCAAATCTCCTTCAGTGGCTTCCGTCATTAGACCCGGCCAAAAAGATGTTTCTGGGATCTGTCGCGTTCCTTGGAAGTACTGGCTTTGCTCACGGCGGCAGCGGTACTATCTTCTCTAGGAGTTTGATGCGTGATTATGCTATTACACACAATGGAACGGCGGCGCGATTGGATTCTAAGATCCACACTTCATGCTGTGGGGATGTCATGGTCAGTGAGGTCTTGAGAGAATACGGGAACGAACTCATCAACATTCAGCCGTCGATCAGTGGGCAGAAACCGGGTACTATACCGTACCACACGGACTACTGGTGTCAACCCATTTTCACGATGCATCACTACAACGCTGAAGATATGCAAGAATTTCATCAATTTGAGAGCAATCGGTCAAACAAATCAGTCAGTATTCCTTCACAGTACTGCTAAAGAAGCACATGATACACCGTGCTAATATCTCGTTTCTAGATACCTTTGACCTGGGCAGAATTATTCGAGAAACTGGTCAAGGATAAATTGCAGTCCATGCCTGACATGCAAGATGATTGGGATAATTACTCCTCCGTCGTGGACGTAGGGTCTGGGATACTATATGAGGGACCGAAGAAAAGTGCAGCGAGGAATTTTGAAGAATGTGCTACTACGTGTGAGGCAAACATTGAGTGCGTACAGTACAATTTTGACGGCGAGGTTTGTCATTGGGCAAAGGCAATCCGTCTGGGCGAGAAGAGATTGCCAAAAGACGGGAAACGCTGGCGAAGTGGCTGGCACCAGACCAGGATGGCCGATTGGACTTCGAAACAACCAAAGTGCAACGAAGCTGTCGAATTTCCGGATTGGCGCGCGAGTGTACACTATTAAAAGTTCTTTTGATTCGCTTAGATAGACCTGTCGATATATAGATGCATCCGTATGAGAACATGGGCACTGAATAGGTGTCTCATTGATCGTTCCTCTTGATCGGTCCGCCCTTGTTTACTTAAACGTGCTTAGCGAAAATTGCTATTCTGTACAGCCCGTAGGAATACTCGTCATTGGCGTCGCTGCTGCTCTTACAATCTCCATGTTACGAACGCTATACCTGGTCCACTCCATGGAACACTGAGAGAGTACCACTGGGGGTTGCTTATCCTCTGCTCGCGTTGCTACCAAGGACCCAGTCGTTCTTCTCACCAACCACTCCCCCAAAACGGACAATTTTCGTTACACGCTTCAAAAGCATCTCAAAGCCTATTGACACTCGCACTTGCATGAAGGGTAGAGACGAGTATAATTACGGGTAATTATGCGATATAATGTGGGATATCGCGGAAATCCACCTCGTGTTTTCTTCAGCTTCCTTGGCAGACGCCTGATTTCTGGTACTTTCGAGTGAAACCTTCTCCCACCATAGTCTACAACGAGGGTAGAAGATGCTTCTCGATTGTTCTGTATCAGCATAATGTGAGTTTTGTCTCCTGGAGCCCCACTCCCGCAAATGGTGAGAGTGTGGTAGCGGGGAATTTTGACACCGACCAAAAGAATGTTCCAGTGCTGAGCATGTTTGTTTTGTTTACAGCTTGTATGGACAGAATATGAGAATTCTAGAAACTTCACTCTGGAACACTTTGACATAAGACATGGTGCAGCGAGAAAGCTCTACCGTTTCGGCTCTTAGATGTCAAGAAATTGTGAAACCAAAGAAAGATCCGGGAGAGGTATAAAGTACTAGCTTCACGGGTTTATTGCACCTGATTGCTTACAGACATCACTGCTTCCTCGAGCCCATCCAACAACGAGAAATATTATCATTAAGTCGGAAACAGCAATAGCATCAAACACGCTTTAAAACACCTCAACCATCCTTATCAAATGTCAGCGCCAGTGGACCTAGAACGACAACAGCTTCCTATTCGATCACCTGCATTCATGTCATGGCAGATACCAACACTATTTCAGACAACACGCGAGCATTACTCCTGTCTCTGGACCAGTACCACACGCATCCTTCCCATCCTCATCATCTTGCTTTTCTTCATCGCGGGTACGGTAGTCATGGTCCACACCTTTGCGGGGCATAAAGCCCTACCAGTGAAGTTCACGATCGGAGTGGGTGCCACATTTGCTATCTTGATCAGTGCCTGGGCCGTGGGTCAGTTCGTCCTCTGCGTCCGGGACAAACGTCATGTCGATAGATCAGTCAGCTCTCAGTCAGGAAGCCAACGAAATGGCGGACATCTCGGTACAATTTTCGGCTGCTGTGCGGATAGCAGTAGCAGATCGAGTCCGCGCGATGTTGTTCAATCGAGGCCAATAGGCAATGCTTTGGGAATTCAATCTACCACGGGCAACACTACCTCTGCCTCCCCTTCAGAAAGTGGCAGACGAGAAGGTATAATAGATATTCCAGGTCAGCAAAATAACACTGCAACCCAACAAGAGCGACACCTTCAGCAAGAAGACGGCCTCCACCAGGCTGCCCGTCAAGAGCAACATATTCTTCGAGGAGAGCCAGAGCTTTCACATCAAGGTCCTCTGAGTCGCCGCGAGAGACTTGCCGCATCGAATGGAACACCCGATTCCTTAATTGTAAACCATCCAAGTCCCATGCGGGCCAGAACTTCGAGCAATCCAGAAGTACTGCAGGGCGATTCACGGGGCAGGTCTGGACGCGAACATCTCGATTCCGCACGCAACCACGAACACCAAAAGCCAGAGGTCGAAGGTCCATCCCAGTCCAAAGTAGCAGAGATTGGCAGTTCTCACAGGAAAGATACTCAGAGTACGATCCCAGAGCAGCCACATGATGATACAGAAATCCCTCCTATTCTTGAACGAGCTGAGACTCGGCCGGGATGTCGCCAAGTTGACCGCAGAGCTCTTTCAAGACTTCCACAAGTACGCAATACACAGGCTGCTGAGGAGCATCCACTCAGCAAATAAACAAATCAGTCGAAGTCATATCGAAAGCACACTATCTGCACTTGGGATTGGAGTCTCTGGCTGGTGGAATTCAGCATAGATGGATAGAAGGAACTGGATGGAAGATTGGAACTGAAAGTAGTGAGATTGTGAACAAAAGGTTGTTGACGTTGAAATGATAAGAATCAAACAGATGGCATTGGATGGAGATCTAGCAGGCTTGTTCTGTGCATTTGGTTAGCTGGCAGCCTTCTCCAATTACGAGGGACGTGCTGTTGATCTCTAAAGAATCCTCGCTCACCAGCCCCGATAAAGCGTGTCGTAGTAATGACGCTTTCCAAGTCAAGGGAACTCGCAAACATACGAACAGAAGAAAAGCTTCTTCATTCAAGCTTTGACCATAATGCCGTACAATTTCGAAGTTCAAGCCTCACACCATAGCCCCTCTCCCAGCACTTCCCACCTTCCTCGACCTCGGCTTCTCACCCCTCCTGATTCTATTCGGTACTTGCAGAAACACCTCTTTCCTCTGCATGTCTCCCATTCTCGGAGTGATCCCTCTCTCTGTCCCCACCGCGAAGTTGATGCTGTGCTCATACTCGTATCGCTTTGCATGTCCGGAGGAGTTTATGCTAGGCTCAGGAGCAGAGTGGATTTCGAATGAAGGTAGTGCGGGCTGTGCAGGCTGTGCGGGCTGTACGGGTTCGGCGGGAGTGTACCTTTCATGAGGGTACGCATAATTTAAGGGCGTGGGAGTTTGTCGTTGACCTGGGTATTGATATTGATCTCGCTCGTAATGGTGCTGATGGTCGTGTTCAGGCTGGTCGTGTTGCTGCTCGTAATATTGATCAGAATGGTAGTTGTGCCCGTACTCAGAATGTTGCTCATGCTCGTGCTCCACATCCTCATGGTATTGGACAGCATTTTCGCCTCCGTCCCCAGAAGTCTGTACACCATCGGACTTCTCCCAGCTGAAAGGCTTTCGACCCGTCTCCATCTCGATACCAGCTTCATCCTCCGGCTCTTGACGTCGAGGCTGACTATCCTTGTAAAGCTGCTTCTCTGCAGCAGCGATTTGAGCATCGGTCCATCCGGGTCGTCCACGAGAAGTTGCTCTCGAACTGGTAGCACCACTTTGGCTAGTCTCAACAGTCCGTTCGATCGCGTGCGTATTTCTCATCTGCTCGTCCCGACGCGAGTTCTTAATCTTAGCCTTAGGATGAGGTCTTCTGTTCCAATCACTAAGTCTCTTCTGGAATTGCTGCCAACTCGAAGGCCGTGCCATCTTGTGTAGACGCCTTTTCCGTCGCTTCATCCTGCTAAGAATCCGATTTAGGCGAGTGTTGGGGTAGCTGGGCTTGACAGTCTCTTGGACCTCTTCGATTTCCCTCGTGAAGATTTCGGCTCCAGCACCAACGCCTCCAAGCCCAGAATCAGGCCCAGACACGGGTTCGGATCCGGACACAGAACCAGGAGCTCCTTTCTCCAAATCCACATTTCTATCCCGACTTCTGTACCAAAGAATGTATCTCGCAACACCGTAAGATGTCGCAATGAGCGCAAAGACGGTCATGATGCCAACGATGAATCTGTTGGAGAGAGGCTCGTGGAATGTCAGGGTGTAGACGATAATCACGGATGCGGTCATGCAGGAAAGGTGCGTGAACGCGAGAGGTAGGATGAACTTTGCGCATGCGCGGGTACTGGGACATGGTGAGCGTCTTGGGTGATGGCGAGGTTGAGAGGGAGGGAAAGGGTTGGCTTCTTGGCTTGAAGTGGGTTGGTATTGGTTGGTCGACATGGCGTGGAGTTTCTGGATCGGTAAAACTGGTAGAATTTGATATCCGGACGTTCAGCATGTGCATGCGGATGGGTGACTCGAATTCCATGATCTCGAGCGAAACATAAATAGATGTATGAGGAAGCGCTTGCATAGAGAGACACGCCCTCGGAATCGCATCTTCATCGTACAAAGAAATTCTGGAAGGTTAAACTTGCGGTGTTTAGAGTGTCATAGCTGCTCTACAACTTGCAAAAGACCGGAGAGAAGTTCTGGCTGGTGTCTCAGTGCTAACACCACACACACCACTCGGTGTACCATTGGATGTGTGAGATTTTCTCTGAAAGGAATCAGCTTAGACAGCGCAAAATACTTGCATAGGTTGGGACTTCAACGATAAGGAAAAGAGAAGAAAATCTGGATCTAGTCAACTCCTTCGTCACCTTTCTGGAAGATTCATATTTGACAGCTGGACAGATTAGCCTCAATCATCACCTGCGCATAGATCTGACTCCTCCCGCTAGCGCCTGAAATGCATGCTCTCCCCGTCCATCCCAGATCTGTCGCTGAACTTCGGCTTCGTTTCCCAATGGAAGGTCTCTTTTCTTATTATAGCTTGTCCATTGCTCAACTGACATCGGGTAATCGTACAGCAATATCTCCGGACTGGGTGATGTATCGAACCCATGGCAACGATGGGTATTGCAACTGTAATCATTAGCATTGCCATCATTGCGCCGGGACTATTAAAACATACCTTTGGCTCGATAATCTTCAGATACCGGACCTGAATACCACTGGTAGTGAAGTATGGAATTTCAAACTTCACACTGATTGGTCTCTTTGCCCCCTTTCCACCGACACCGCCCATGCTGCCTCCAAAACCACCAGTCATACCACCACCGTGCTCATCGTCACCCTTCACGCTGGGCAGGCCCAACTCAGCTCTCATCAAGAACTCCTTGCTGCCTCCAAATTGCTTAATCTTCCATACGATAGCAGACTTCTCTGGCGCATAATGTACGCTTCCGATATTGGTTCTGAACCTTGGAGAATCCGCATCTTCTGGCACAGGAACCGTAATTTCGACGTTGTTTGCCGTGCTCCTGCGCTTGAATTGTGCCTTTGCCTTCAGCATGTACTCGATCCTGCTCCCAGAATGTGATTCGACAATGCACTCGACCCAGATCAGAGGCTTCACTTGTGTATTCAGTCGGTACGACATCAGTTCAAATTCTCCATCGGGAGGAATAAAGGAGATTGTGCGGTCGTTTTCGAATCGTGATAAGCGTACACACTGGTGGAATTTGACATCCTCCATCTCGATAGCTTTCCCCCGAGTCGCCCGTCCAGTTGTTTCGAACATAACCTTGTCGTTCAGACCTAGACGCAATTCAGGCATACCAGATAAATAACACTTCATCTTGATCGCGCCCAGAATCTCAGAGCGCAGTACATTGCCATTCGAGGAAACAAGGAGGTTGAGAGACTCGACAACGTCGAGGAAAACTTCGTTCTTTCGGTATCTGATTCCTTCTGATCGCCACGATACGGCATTTGTGACTGCTATTGGAGGGCGTGCTTGGACCTCCAGCTTGTGCGACTCCTGTGTGATGTATTCCTGTAAGATCTTCGATTCTGTGGTCTGCGGATGTCCAAAGTCCATCATCTCATCCAGCAATTCGTAAATGATAACAAAATTGTCCCGTATCGATTCTTCTTCCAGCTCTTTGAAATACTCGGTGAAGACTTCGACGACTTTGTGTAGGAATAGGAGGATTTCGGCAGCATTTGTGTTTCGTTTCGTGAGTGCAAGGAGGTAGAGGTTATTGTGTCGGATGTATAGGTACTGATGGGTGTCAGGAGAGGTCTGGATAGACGTGGCGGAGACATACATTGATCCCCTCATCTGAGAAACATGGCGGAACAGAAGAGCTCTCTTCTTCGGCCTCACTTAAAAGTATGGGAAACTTCTCGACCGCAGACATAGGAATATCTCCTCTGTAGTTTCGAGCCAAAAGGGTCTGGTGGACACAATCAGCATTGTCGGCGCTTGATTTCTCAGGGGCATTACCTTTCCCTTGAGGTCGAGGAAGAAGAGTGCGGAAGCCATCTTGGAGTGAGATGGGAAGAATATTGGTGTTTATCGAGAGCCAAAGTGGCCAGTATGAGAGTATCAGTTGCTTGGGAACATTCGTGAAGCTCGTCAATCGAATGCGCTGTTGAAGTACGATCTGGTGCTGAAGTGATGTTGACCCCACGTAGCCGTTATTTCTCTGGAGCTTCAACTGCCTCCATCGCCGTGGCCTTGTCTCGCTTGAGTTAAGCTTCGCACTTGTCTGTGTTCGGACTAGCATCGGCTAGCGCCATCAGAGTCCATATCTCAAAATTTCGTCTCGCCTGAGATTCTCTTTTCTTTCTTCTTCAACGCGCCCTTCTAGACAGTGCAGCTCAACATATAGGCATACCCGGCCTGGCTTTCTGTCAGCGCCTACTTTGCCTCCTATTGATGAAGTTAGCGATACCGTGGCGCGGAGACCGATCAAGGGTACCATAAGAGCTGGCCGAGCATTTGCGTCAAGCAACCTGTTGCTTGGGTGGCGTCAGAGGGACCATACAGACATCAGCAACGAAGATCTAGCAGTTGAATCCAGCCCAATGAGTTGCAGACTGCTTGAAAGTCTGTAGTGGCTCTAGTCCAGCCAATCGGGAGTACGTGGAACAAGGTTTGTTGGAGGGAACAAGCTCATCTCTACCGTGAGAGTGAGATACCAACCCGTCCCGTTCTGGAAGAACAATTAAATCTCAAATCTACCTATTGCACATTGCGAACGAGCAAGTCTTGGACTCCTCGATTTGACCTTCCAATCAACCAGCCCGTGTATCTCAGTCACAATAAACCACGAATCATTACAAGTCTTTTCTCATTTCAAAAACTGCTTTCACCTTTTGTGTGACATACACGCAGCTATGACAGTCTCGCACACTTCATGTCTTTTTTTATCTTTTCCTGCCTTACGTGCCTCAATCACCTTCATACTCCCAGTACTTGTCTTCGGAAGGTGTCCTGCTCTCCGAAGGTTGATCTGGACAAATAGACAGCCCGCAAATCCTCTTCCAGAACATGTATTATGGGCCGTATAACGTACCTTTTAACGTTGGTTTGATCAATGGAGGTCCTTCATTAACCTACCTATGGCCCACGGTCCAACCAGGCACCGCCATGGATTCCGCTATAGCTTGTGCGGGTAACACGTCCGCTCCCCTTACCGAGACGAATCCGATTGATACGCTGGCTGCTGGCTTTCGTTATCGAGACGAATCTGGTCAATACGTTGGCTTTCATTATCGCGACGCATCTGATCAATATGCTGGCGCTCGTTATCGAGACGAGTTTGTTTGATTTTTGAAAAGACATTTGGCAATATTGGTTGCTCTAATGCAAGAATAACTCGTTTGAAATGGCCGATTTCTCCAGGCTCAGCTTGAGGGAGCTTGGCTCGCACTTGATCACCTGTGATCTTATCCGCCGTGCTTGTTTGCCTTAGCTCAATGTTCTCGTCTGGCTTCGTGCTGGGCTTGAGGTGATCGGCTTCTGGTTTGGGGGCTCGTTCTCTGGAACCTCGGGCCTGGGAAGTGAGTTGCATCTCTGAGTCCGCACTGTCTTGAGATGGAAACTCAAATTCTTGATGTCTCTTGGCAGTTTGAGAAAGAGAAACGTGCTTTCCGCATGCCGAACTATGGCTACAGTGGTCCCCAGGCTTGCTTCGTAGCCTGTTGTCACCGTCGAAAATTCCCCTATCGGGATGCGGATCTTCTGAACCTGTTTCCTGATCTCATCGACATATCTTGGGTCCAGACCCGCACTCTCGACCTTCAAGGCTTCCAGTGTCATCTTCAAATCGGTCAGAAAGGACACGGCATCACGGTAATGCGCCGGAGCACCATCTACATCATTGAGCGCCTTCACAGCTTTCGTCACGATGACAAGACCCTGCGCGATATCTCCTGCAGACCACCCGAAAGACATGGTGTCAAGAGTTCTGAGTCGGGCTCATTGAGGTTTGCAGTGGGCGAAGTGTAGAGCTGGGATGGAAGTCTAGAAATCGAGGTGGGGAGGTGGGCATCCGTGAAGAAACAAGGCTGAGCGTGCACAGCATTCTGACATTCCGCCTCGCTATGCAAGGCAGATCGATGGGCTGATTCTAGAGATGATAGGGGGTCTGTTGACGCCAATTCTTTAGATTATCCATATCCAGGTGGTACACGGCAGCAATATCATACAAAAATTCTTAGGAGCACGTTCCATAAATTTTTACTTCTTGTTACAGCACTCGAATGGTTGGAATGATATGTATCCAATGATGAGGCTGAGATGATTGTTATTTATATCCACGCTTAGTGATGTGCATAAGCAGACATTGTGGTGCTAAAAGACTTCGACTTGGAAGATACCATCACTTCCTCGTCGTTGCGCAAGACCCAGGCCCATTGTAGACACGTCGGAGTGTTGATGGCCGAAGAAAAACAGAATCAATTCACAACTTCCGTTCCTGTAACTCCTCGAACACAATCAAAAGGCAGCGCTGCTACCAAATCAAATACTCCAGAACCGAACCATCAAGTGTGCTGAAAGAGATTCGTGAAACAGTACAAAGCCTAGGGACCGAAGTCCGTAACGTAATCCGAATGCGATCGTGGTATCATGAAGTGAAAGTCAATCATCGACATTGGGAGCAGGTGATAGAGCAACGTCATATAAGAACATGACCACTCTCCCATTCAAGTTCATGAAGTGCCTCCCTCGTCGAGCCACCTGGATTGTCCGGATCAAGGTATATTGAGACAACCTTGCCCCTTCCATCTCTCCCTGTATCAATATCAGCGTCCAAATGTCTTTCAGTAGCACCGTGATGCTTGATAGGTGGCTTACTTCCAGTCGGGCGCTGGTGGCCTCTCCAACGGTAGCCACGCCATGCTTGATCGTTGATAAGAACATGCCGGAGCTCTTCACGTGTGCAAGAGAAAGCTATCAGGCCGATCAAGATCGCTAAGTTCCCAGAGATACCGCCAGATACGGGTGCATCGTCGTCTTGGCATTGATATGAGGTAAGACCTAGTTGTGTAATGAAGTTCCTCTGGTTGCCTGCAAGGTACTGGCTGTCGGCTACGTAATCAATCCGAGAAAGCGTCTCGGCGTGATAGAAGTTGATCGGATACCAGTGTATCAGTCCCTTGTCCTCTTCTCCATCGCTCTCCTCTTCCTCTTCATCCTCTGTAACTGCCTCAATCGGTATACTAGCATCACCTCGAGTTACTAAGAACTGGTAGAATGGATTACACCAGATTATAGTCGCCGTATGATACCATTCCAGGTTATCGCCATTAGGAGTCTTCCCATAGCCCTCGTCCCAAGCATAGCCAGTAGCGATACTGATGTTGCCGTTGCTCCAACGGAATACAGTCCCAGGATTCTGTGGGCCAAAGCCGGCGGAGACAACTGGCGGGAGCCACCTTCCACCGTTGTCTACTCGCGGAAGGACGCCGCCAGCGTGGCGGTTTTCGTTGAATGTCATACCATTCACGACGAAAAGGAAGCTAACAGGAGGCGGTAGATTGTTTTCCGATGCAGGCGCAGCGCGAGAGGAGTGCGAAGAGCTCGGGGCTGCTTTCGTGGTTCTGGATGACTTCGAAGACTTCGACTTGGAGGACTTGGAGGATTTCTGGCTACCGCCCTGTGGCTGTTAGGCGAGCTGATAAGTCAGCAAGAGCTAGCATACCTTTCCGAAGAATAAATCCATGGTGCTCCCGTGGAGCAACCTGGGATGGGATGAATGACTTGAATGCTGGGATGTACTTCGATTCGATATTTCGACACCACCACCACAACATCATTACAGAGGGAGTCGATGAGGGGTGCGCTGGGAATGATATGGAGTGTCCTTTTCCGCCTGAAAGCGATACCAAGCGCCTCATCGTCCCCTAGATACCAAATATCGTAGTGGAAGTGCTCGTGACCATCATTGATTGGGTTGTGGATAACCTCCCAACCTAGGATCCCAGCAGCTGCTGCATGCGTGCTTGGTTGTTGCAAAATGGCTGGCATCGCAGAATGTAAATAGTGAAATGAGGAACCCTCCTCAGAGGGGTGACGATCGGCTAGAAAATAGCGGGAAATCGTCGCAGAATATCGTCATTGATAATGATGACAAAGATGGTAACTGTACCGATCAAACCGTTGAAACCCCAGCAAATACTGAAGTTCTGATCGTGGAAACGTTGCTTTCCGAGCCAAAACACACCTACCTATCCCAGCAGATGTATCCCGGACAAATGGGTCAGAGCTTTGAAGCTGTGCCGTCCTTCCTCGCTCTTGTTTTGATCCGAGGCAACAGATAGGATGCCACCTTGCTAAGGGAAGCCACATATCTGCCGAAGGTTCCATCAGGAAGAAGACTGCTCCTGCAGAGCATACGCCTACCAATCGCTAGGCTGGTGGCTGATTGGCTGACAAAAGAAAGCAATGGCTGCGACATAGATACGAGAGACAGCTGCCAAAAGCATAATATTCAGTCTTAATGCCTTTTTCCGATGGACGGAATAATCAGGAGAGGGGTGAATCGCAGCTGAACATTCTCGCTACAATGATCGCAGGGAAGATCTTGAAGGCGGGGTGAGCAGGTGGCGTTCCCTGCATGGTAAACCAACAGACGATTCTAGACACTGGCTGTTGCTGCCACTAGACCACAACATACCCGCCGAAAAAAATGCACATTGACCCAAGGGAAAAACACCAGAACGGGCATGGGAAGCCGGAAGAAAGTGGAACATGCGGCTCTGCGAAGAAGGACGGTCCGCACAGGCTATAACTTGGACACTCTCGCCGTCAGACGGGGAGAAAAGTTGGCTCGTGTGGGTGGCCCAGAGGTGACCTGATTCGATCGTTCTCCTGGGTGGGAAGACATCCATTCTGTTGGTGTGGGTGGCAAATCCAACGAATCACCGCCCTTGATTTCCTGCAAAGAGTTTTAGCGACCTTTCGAAAGTTCGAGGCGCAGAGGAATTGAAGGGAATATACGACTGCTCGAGGAAGAGTCATCGCGATTTTTATTTGCATTTTTTGAGCGTTGTTGTTTGAGGTCTTTCTGCATCGTACCTTTTCCCGGAAGTGGGAGCTGTCACTCTTATATGCAGTCACGACAAGGGTCAGCTGCCACTTGCATGCGTGTACGCCCGGCTTCTATTGAGAATGAGATTTCTAGTCTGGTTGCCTCGTTTGCCTCGTCAATACTGAGGGCCAGCATCAATTGCGTGACCAATTGCGCACCGAGGGGCAAGGCCAATGCTTGAAGAGGCACGCAGCATGCAAAGATCTTGCATGTTCCTGCAAAGTGATAGCGTATGGAAAGACAGATGATTCTATTTTGCCGCTGGGACCGCAGGCGAACCATGACAGAGTGACCTGTCGAATTCTCAGTTGGATGAGGCAAGTCATGCCGAAGAAATGAGGTTGAAATAAAGTTTAGAAGAACCAGGGCTGTGTGATTTGCTTCCAAGTGGCGCATCGACTTTACGGACCCGATTGGGCTCCGGAGACCTGGAGAGATGACTCTATGCGGTAGGGCGAAAGTGGAATTCTGAATTTAGGGGCCTGATCCGTTTGGCGGACGTCCCGCGCACCATCTGCTCTCCTGAGGTCATGGATATAGACAAGACGAGCTGAGACCATGTTGAGAGGAACGATGAGAACCAAACATGGGCAGGCTCTATCAGAGACCACTACCACAAATTTTCAAGGTCCAGGTCTACTTCGGGAGCGAATACTGGGATCATGACTCCATAATGCTCTCATGCCGTTTGCCGCTTCTTGGCTAGTCGAGCCACTGGTTATATTTCCACACCGGAAAGGCATCGATGGGAGGGCTTGTACGTGCGGAACAAAACCGGAAGGACAGCACACGCGCTTCCACAGTGCAACCATCGTACCATCGTTCTGTATGTAATATCTCTACAGCAGGTAGACGTGTTGAGCGTGATTGACCATATAAATGTCTTCTCTTGGCACCGCGCAACGAAGCTGCGAAGAGGACTTTGTAGATGGCCTACGAAACCTTGCATGCGACGCTCCTTATTGACATGGGAAGGGTGTGATGCGACTCTGACTGGTTCGTGAGATGAGTTGTGGTGTGGCGGTGAGTGCTTTCCTAAGGCGCAGCTGATATGGGGAAAGGCTCTACTGGTACCCTCATACAAGAGAGGGCGTATCGACTGCATCCTGGACACCGGAATGCGCGTTTGCTTCCCATAAGTTGTCTGAAATGGTTTCGAAATATCAAGAGCCAGTAGCTGGTGTGACCGTGACGTTGAATGGATGAAAAGGGATGATCGTGGCGGCGGCGGAAGGAGAAAGAGCTTTGACTTCAAGCGAGGCGAGTCACGTGGACCACACCTTTTGACGAGCTTCAAACGGCGGGTCACAATTTCGTTTGCGAAGCTAAAGTCGAAATATTTTCCTTCGTTCCAAATCTCTTGATACATCTCAATTCGCTGCATCAACCACATTGTTAAGGTTTGATGTTAATCAAACCCATCTCAAGATAAAGAAATTGAAATTCGCCTCCTGAACTTCACAAAGAACTCCGCTTCACAGAAGTTGTTTACTTCACCTTTCGAGTGCCTTTCTCCAATTATCCACCCCACAAGCACATCCTTCGCAAAGCCGAAGGATTGCAAGACCCAATTGGCAATCTCAATTCATCCCAGCCGCACACAAGAAGAAAGTCGTTCAGAATGGATTCAAACAACTGGCGCGTCAAACGCGACCCACAAGACTCACCAGCTACACCAGCAAAAAGCAACAGTCCACGAGGAACCTTCCAGCCTCGCTCCAACTGGGGTCGAGGTCAGCCATCGAGTCCATTACAACAGAGTTCACCATCACGTGATGGGCTCAGAAAGCCAATGAGCGAGTCGCAGGTTAGTGCTTGGCCAGATTGTGTTAGAGAATGGCAATCTAACAGAAGGGCAGGTGTCGCAATGTATAGAGGAAGGCAGAAGACTCTATGTTGGAAATCTTCCGTACGAAGCAACCATCAAGGACATCGAGACGCTGTTTGAAGATCTCGCGCCAGGAATTGAGGGAATCAACATGTCTGTGGATGCTATGACAGGGCGCAATCCGTCTTACTGCTTCGTTGACTTCAAGACACGAGAGCTAGCAGAAGCTGTCATTCAAGAGTACAACGGCCGAGAATTTCTTCGACGAGCACTCAAGGTCAAGCCAGGAATCAAGTCAGACAGAGGTGCCAGCCGGTCCTACAACCGTCCCGAAAGCAAGCCAGAAAGCGGCAATCTTTCATTCAACCGGTGGAACAGTCTCGAGAAGCCAGTAGAAATCAATGTTGCTGCGGATGAGGGCCGCCGTCTCTATGTTGGAGGTCTACCCAGATTCGAAAGCCAGCATGAAGCAAACTTGCAGATGAAAGAGCTCTTCAAGGATTACAACGTCAAAGTCATTAGCAAGCCTATCTCAGCACATGAGTCCAAGAAAGGTTTACCTGGGAACCACAATTACTGCTTCGTCGACCTCGCAACACCAGAAGAAGCAGCTGCCGCAGCAACAGCTCTCGACAACATGTCAAAATGGGACTGGAATATCAAAGTCAGCGTCAGTCGAAGCACATCTGGCAAAGTGACCGAGAGGAGAAGACTGTTCGTAGGAGGATTACCCGAGTTTCCGGACCAAGAGACTGCCGACCAGAAAATCCAGGAGCTCTTTGAAGGTTTTGAGATCTCTACTATCAGCAAGTTGAAGGTTCCTCAAGACAATGGCGACGGAAAGAAGAAGAACTGTTTCTGCTTCGTGGATTTGGTGAAGGATGAAGATGCTGATAGGGCACTGTTGGAGCTTGACTGGAAGGAGAAGTGGGGTATTCAAGTTAGAGTGAAGCCAGCAACGTCCTCGAATACACCTGGTCTGAAAGCAGAGATTCGGAAACCTGCGGGTAGATGGTCCACATAGGCTGGATCAATCAAAACTTGAGTACCTGTACAGATTAATTTTTCAGCAGAATCAAAAAGCGGTCTGTTCCCGTGTCAACCAGCCTGCCACATGCCACATGCCAAAATTCTTCCTCTTCACAAATCACTCGAGGTCATAACAACGTTCGTGAAGACCCAAAGTCCCATTGAATTCTTGTATGGTAATATCATACTGTTTCGGCTCACCTAGAGCCTAGCATCTGCTCGGCCGAAATCAGAATGAAGCTGGCCAGTGGTCCAAATTAAGCGACAGCGGGGTCATGGCGGGGTCATTTCAACCCGTCCGACAACATCATTTAATCGCAAGAACTTTCAACCTCTTCAACTCAAAATTCAAACCTTCATAAAGTCAGCTTCTTGCCAAAGCCCGTTTTCATTCATAGAAAATGTCTCGACCAAAGACCCTCGAAGTATCCCTCTCAGACCTCGCTCTCATGATCGACCACTCCCTGTTACACCCCACCATGACCGACGACGAAGTCCTCTCCGGCCTCGAAATCTGCAAGAAATACAACGTAAAAACTGGTAAGCCCCCGAATACCTTCTTTATGCTTCATTCAACATCATGGGAATCAGATGTTCCATCCCACCCGCCACCAAAACCCCATTAACTCACACTCCTCCCCACAGCCTGCATAAAACCCTACCACCTCCCCTTCGCCCGCAAAGCGCTCGAAGGCACCCTCGTCCTCCTCTGTCCGGTAATCGGCTTCCCACACGGAAACTCCACTCTCGAAGTCAAGAAATATGAAGCTCGACGAGCCGTCGAAGAAGGCGGTAAGGAGATCGACATGGTTGTTAACATCGGTCGTGTTAAGAGCGGGAAATGGGAGTTTGTGAGGCATGAAATTGAGACGTTGAATCAGACCGTTGTGGAGAGGGGGGCGATTTTGAAGGTTATTTTTGAGAATGATTGTAGGTTGTGACTTGATTTTGAGTTTGGGGTTTGGAGTTTGGGATTTGAGGGAAATGGATGGGTGCTGATGAGTTGAGCAGATCTTACGGATGCGGAGATTGTGAAGCTGTGTGAAATCTGCTCGGAAGTTTCAGTGGCTTTTGTCAAAACTTCGACTGGATATGGGTTCACGAAGCTGCCTAGTGGTGATTATAATTACAAAGGCGCTACGACTCGTCATCTTGAGCTTATGCGGAAGCATACGAGCGAGAACGTGCAGATCAAAGCTGCGGGTGGAGTGAGGACATTGGATGATTTGCTAAGGGTGAGAGCACTTGGTGTTACGAGGGTTGGAGCGACAGCCACAGAGGCGATTTTAGAGGAGGCGAAGAGGAGGGGGATTGGTGAGGAGAGAGTGACAGTCGACGTCCCACCATTTGCTGATCCATGAGCTGGACATGGACGGTAAAGGTGAATGTCACAAGTATGTCTGACAAGACATTAGGTATCATTCAACACTCCACAATCATATTCTCAGATTACTAAATGCGATCATACAAGCATCTAAAATGGCCGTTCAACAAATCATGCACAGAACTGGTATCTCAGAATCAAGACGGAACTCCGCGCTCAGAATATATGCATCAATCCACCCCATGGTTCTCTCCTTCTTTGGAGATCGTCCCTCCTCCATACCACACTCTCAACGCAACCCTCAAGCAGCCATCGGCGTTGCCAGCACCTCCGTAACCTCAACCGTACTAACCGCCTTTGTCACCCCCAGTCCAGGCGCAGAATCTCTCCCACTACTTTTCGTCCTTGGCCTTTGCACTTCCGCTTCCACTTCACTACTGACTTCAACCGTGCTCACTGTCACACCAGCGTCTTTTGACGAAGGAGAAGCAGATCCACCAAATGGCCAGAGAAATTTACCGATTGAGCCGATTACGCTGCCGCGCTTGACGTGGACTGGTCTTTTGGGTGTGGTTGATTGAGCCTCGGGAGGGTTGGTCGAGGAAGTAGGTACGGGTGCGATTTCATCTGCTGTTGCACTGGGAGTGGTTGACGTTTGAGCTTTCTTTGGGGTTTCTGGTTCTGGAGCTTTCGGCTCTGGGGTTACTGCGACTGAGGTGACAACATTTTCAGGGGCTTCTTGAGTGATGGGAATCGGAATTGATTTAACCTCGACTGCTTTTACTACGATGGGCGCAGGCGCCGGCGCTGGTGGTGCTGGGAGGTGAGTGGCGAGGGTTTTGGTGATGAGCTGAATGGCTTCGTGCATGGCATCGAGTTCTTAGTCGTGTTAGTCTCGAAGAGAATTGATAGGGTAGACGGGCAGACTTACTGGAATGCAAGATATCCAGACTCTCTTGGCTGACGGTCACCATTTTCACACCTGGGCTTGACGGCACCTCCACTGTCTTTGTTGTGGTTGTGATGATGTTGGTAACGGATGCTGTAGCGGTTACAAGTTCGGAACCAGATTCGGTCGTGTTGGATGCGAGAGCAGAGGCTGCTAGGTCTTTTGCTTGGGAGAGGGCGGATGGAAGTGGTGAATTTTTGTCGTCTACAGGTTTCGCTCTTGATTCCGGGGATTCTGACTTTGGGCCTGGGACATCTTGTTGGGTTGGCTCAGTTGGAGTGGTTGGCATTGCCTCGCTGCTGATCGAAAACTGTTCAGATTGTGTAATGCCGGGCGTTTGAGCCTCTACTTCCTCGGACGGCGCTTGAACACCAACAGTCTCCTCCTTCGTTAAGTCCTCGGTCGCAGTGATATTGGCTGCTGGCTCCTGCTTGAGTGCTGGGACAGACTCAGCCCTGGCGGGCTGCGGTCCTGAGGCGGGCGTCTCATCAAGCTCCTGTACGGGAATCACTGGCTCTCCCGAGTTCGATCGGTGTAGAAGCTGCTCAACAAAGCTATCAGCTTTCTCCGATTCAAGAGTTCCCGTCTTTTCCTGCTTCCCCACAGGTACGGCCTTCAATGGCACCCCAGTGACGTCGTTATGAATGATTCCAAGCACAGAGAGAATTTCTGGTTCTACATCCTGCTTTGTATCGGAAATGGTGGTCTCCACAGGTGGGTCGGCGAGCGGTGCTGGATTTCCACTTGCTTTTGTCAATGGTTCAGCCTCGGTTCGCACTGCAGTCTCATCCACTGGTTTCGAGATCAGAAGCTCTGTTCCCTTGATTTCCTCCTTCACTGGCTCTTCTTGCACTACTGGCGTTATCCCAGTAGGCAAAATTTCTGATTTCGCTGGAGCGGCTTCCTGAGTGATTGGAACAGACACTTCCTTGATGACCGGAGGAGAATTGGGGACTTGTTCTGGCTTGGTTGGAGAAGCTTCTTTGGTCTCAGCGGCTTTAGGGTCTGTTGATATCGACGTCACTGGTACTGCAATTGCAGGAATCTCTTTCGATGCATCCAAAGACGTTGCAGTGACAGCAGAAGCAGTAATTCCCACCTCGGCTGCCTTTTCGACGGGCTTTGCTTCTTCAGTAACCGATTTCGAAACAGCCTTGATCTCCCCATCAGACCCAATGGTGATCTTCAATTGCACAGGAGCAGCATCCTTCTCTGTTTTGACGTCCGCAATACCTTCCGTCTTCGCAGCTGGTTTCTCAATCTCGATCGATATCGTTTTGTCTCCTTCCGTCACAGGCTTCACTTCCGCCCCCTCAGGTACTGCTACCTTTGCAGTCTCCCCATCGACAATCACCTCCCCGCCCTCAGCTTTCTGCTTCTCCTCAGCCTGCAACTTGTCCTTCTCAGCTTCAGCCTTCGCATCCTCAGCCAAGTCCTTCGAAATAGCTTTAACAATCTTCTCCCCCTCATCCGATGCAATCTGCGTGACTGTTTTCTTCGCACTATCCGCAGCCATCTTGCCCAGAATCGCAACTTCGCCAGCAATCAGTTCGGGTTGGACAAGTGATGCGACGCCAATTGCTACTGCGAGCGCTCCCCTACATCCAATTAGTCTGATTCCGAACAGAATGTGGAAGGTGGGAGTAAGCTCACTCAGCAATTAATTCCGGATGCTGTTTGACAGCCTCCACCACATGCTTCGCGCCATTGTAAACCTCTTCTGCAACGGTTTCCAATGCATCCTCCACTTTATGGAGTATATTCGACACGCCATCATCGGTTGCTGAGACGACTTCTTGCGCAATGCCACTTTCAAGGGTCTTGAATTCGGCGGTGGCCGCGGCGCCGAGGGAAGATACAACTGCTGTTGCTGTTTCTACGAGGACATGCTCGGTCTGTATGTGTCAGTTGATGGCTTTGGCTAGATGATGAAGGAGAAGACATACTGCTTTGACCACTGTCGCCATGTTTGCGGACCTGTCGAGTTCTTCCCACGACCTCGGATTCTGTCTGTCCAGTCGGATGCAGCACCCAAAGTCTAATAAACCCGATCTTCTCGTGTATCCAATTGCTTGACCGCAAATATTCCTTCTCTCGTCCTCAAAAATCTCCTTTCCTATCCGTCAACTCGCAAATCAACGACCTCAGAACCTCAAGTATCAAATAAATCGAAGAACAAATAAAAGATAAAGAAATATCTCCATCCAAACCAAAATCGAGAAGAAAACTATCACCCCTCCAGCTCTAGCCCCAAGCTCCCTCAGCCCGCCCGCCCACATCCACCATCGATAGATCCCTTAAACCCAACCACTCAGTGCTCTCCCGCAGTGCACCATCGCCGGCCAGACCTCCCTAATGCGCTCTAGCCGCACCCCACACCACCCCACTCCAGGGTCCAGTACGGGCTTCAGCGAGAGTGTGGCTTGCCTGGAACTCGGTTTGGGCTGGTCAGCTGTAGAGGCTTGCAGATGTGTGCATGCGAAGTGCAGGATTGTGCATGATAGAGTTTGGGCGAGGCGGATGATGTTCTCCGAGAGAATTTGATGATTGATGGATGGTTTGAAGGGTCTTTGTAGGTTTGCGAGTTGAGAGAAAAGATGAGAAGAAACGAGGAATTGATCTGTTCATGGGTTGGGGACACTGGCCCAAGCTCAAGCTCAATTTATTAACCTCCGAGCGGCAATATTGCGCAAATTGCGCAAGGTCTCAGTTATCTCAATGCATCGTCGAGCCTCGGCAGACAGGACAACCACCGTAGGGCATTTGTGTCTAGCTGTCAGAATGGAATGGCCTTGGCTCCCAATGTTGAAAGCAGATTTTGAAAAATGCCTGAACAAACATAAGAACCGATATAATTCATATGTCTGGGGAGAGAGCAAGAGAACGGAAGAGAAACCCAATACCAAACAAGCTCGGGTCAATGCACCAAGAAGGGAGATAACTTCGTATGTGGGAATGAGTAAGCGAGAGAGAGGTAAACAAGCCAACTTCGAGCACGAAATCCTCGCAAGCATACACAGAATACGTCAAAGAGTACACCCAACTGAGCCATTTGAGACTCAGAACTCCGTGATTTGCATGATATTGAACGACATCCATCACCCAAAAAGTCTCTCCTCGCGACTTCCCTTCTCCACCATGCCCTCAACTAACAAAACCAGTACCTACCCACAACACTCTGTCCCTGCCCTTCTGCATAATCAAGCTATCACATAACTGCCACAAATCCGCATCAACTTCAACTTCAACTCCGGGCCCATCTTCTTGCCCCTCAAGGTTATACAGTAGGAGAAACATCGACCTACAAACTCCCAATCGCACAAGCCGTCGCCGGCTGATAACAATACGTGCCCCTTTGCAACACGCTATGGCCACCTTGACAGTGCTGGTTACAATAAGTCACCACACCAGTCAGACCCCCCGTAAGGAAGTCATTGTCGATTTCGAGGGCTCTGTAGTCGGTGCCTCTAGGGAGATCGATGCAGACTCCACTCCGGCCGCGGCTTCTGTAAGATAGGGTGGCAGTGATTAGCAGATTGAAAGTTCGTGCACTAGGCGAGTTTTGAGATGTTTTGGTGGGGATGAGACTCGGAGAATGGGATGGAATCGAGTTGGAGTGAGAGAGTGAGCTTACGGTGGGCCGTCACCACTGGGATACTTTGTGCTCGCTGGGTCATTGTGGTTACATGTAACGCCTTGGTCTGTGAAGGGTTATTCTGAATTAGCACTGATAGAGCTGGAAGGTGAATTTTTACTAACAGCCGCGCCAGTTGAATTGCAAAGCGGATGACAGATCTACGGTAAATAGAGCTGCTACAGCGGCGAGCTTCCATATATACATCATGTGGTCGTTTGGATAGATGCGTGGTTTGCTATTGAGTGCTAGAATCGAGCAGACTTCTAAAGAGTATAGGGTGCCTTTCAGTCAAAGTATGGGTGAGATGAGAAGAGATGTCTTCCTCATATATTTCCAACTAGAGACGTGAGGCGAGCAAGCTGTTCAAAGAGGTCTGGTAAATCAAGGTACAAGCAGTGAACATTGTACCACAATGCCTGCAGGATTGCGTCTGACTGTAGGAAGCCGTTCCTGGTATAAGTTTCTGGTTTCAACTGTACCTTCCCACCAACCCAGTGTGCTGTCGTACTCAATCAGTCCTACTTCCAACTGTACGTAACCCCTGGTGAGACTCGAAGCGAGCATCATTACTCGAAGCAGATCTTCTGCCTCGGTGTACAAGTCACGAGCAAAGCCTCCGGATACGGAAGTCTATTTCCGGCACACGAAGCACTGCAAACATCCGTCCTTTCCCATCACTCGACTCATTTTGCTGAGCCTCCATCTTGGTATTGCTCCTTAGGTACCGCACTCTAGCATCACGTCAGGCATGCACAGATTACAACCAGCCAACACATCATTCTGCAGTCCCATCACAAAAAGTCAGGCTTCCGTCAGGCACCTTGAAGGAACAGCACGCAGTATACCGAGTATACAGCGTTCTCGTACAATATTCTTTGGAACCCCTTCAGACCAAGTAGACAGAACTCAGCGAACTTATTGAGACTAATTGTGCACGTGGAAAAAGATATTCGGGAGTCGTCTCATGATACTTGACGTACTGGCTTGTATGCAAGACTTCCGATCTTTCAGCCAGGCTTCCTTCACGCTTAGATAGCCGAATCGACCTCAATCTAGTCAAAGCGTAGTTGATGGTCCAGTTCCTGGGTTGCGACTCCCAGCCGTGGCCGACGCTCATCTGTGCGAGATACACGGCGGAGAAATAGTGATGTGGCATGAAGGTTAACAGCATATGGGCGGTGGAAGTGGTGATCAAGGTTTGTTTGGACAAGGAGTGAGGATTTGGTAGTGGAACGAGGTTTGGGTGAACGAACACGGAGGACCACTGTCGATGTTCCTCTTAGATTCAACGATAGGCAGCCGACTGAGGAGAGAAGAGGCAGTCAAGTCAAGTCAAGTCAAGTCAAGTCAAGTCAAGTCAAGGATGAAAAAGAGAAGAGTGGTATTCAAGTACTGTAATGATGCTACAGATACAAGTCCACCAGCCATTAGCCCAGTTCCATACCAACCCACCCAGCCACCAAGCATCAAGGTCAGCACAAGGAACGATAGACCAATGATCTCATTCAAGATAATCTGGGATACATCATGAGTCAGCGAAGTTTGGATGAGGGAACGGTGATGAGTTACCTTCAATGATACGGGTGGTAGCTGGGTGCGGTCTGTTAGAGACATCAAGCTTTCGCCTGAGCCTACACCTCACGCCACGGGAAGGCCAGACCATGTGAGGCTCCCTGTTCAACGTTAGCATACAACCAAAGGGGACTTACCAAAGGGCCCAGATAGCCAAGGACACTACTGCAGCTCCAAGAGCTACAGCAGTAGGAACCCAGCTTGAACCTGAATCGACCACCACCTCAGCGTTCAAGTGGGGGTTAGTAGAAGGGGAAGGAGATGGTAGATCAAAGTAAGATCGTGGTTGGGGGAATGGATCCTTGTAAATCAGAGTGTTCTCAAGCCACTGGCTAGAGTCATCTGATGTTGAGTCCTCCTCCTCACGCACTGCATGGAAGTCGGAATGGAATGGATCCTTGTATATTAGAGAGTTCTCAAGAAGCCACTGGCTGGAGTCCTCTGAAGACAAAAGGGAAGGGGATGACGAAGAACAAAACGAAGATTGTGAGATATAAGAAGTAGATGGCGAAGGGGTGGGGGATTGGTAAGGGGTGAAATTGAACGCTATGCAAGGTTCAAGAATGGGAATGAGACTCGAGTCATCCTCAACTAAGGAGACTGTAGACCCTGCACTGTACAGGGTCATGGAGTCGGTAATATCTAAGTCATCGCAATCTGCATCACACTGTGAGCAATCGCAAGACTCATCAGCACGCACTGCGTGATGTAAAGGTTTGAAGGGATCCTTGATCCCGGAAGACTCATGCCACTGGCTAGAGTCATTGGAAGAAGAAGGGGTGGGAGAACGATAGGAAAGTGGGGAAATAGATTGTGAAGGAGATGCGACTGGAGAGGGAGTATGAATGGTATTTTTTTGATTTTGTATTTTCAATTGTTTTTGTATTTTCAATTGTTTTTGGGGTTTGGGGTTGCTCGTAGGCAGAAGGTGAAATGGTTGATATGTTAGTAGCAACACTAACCTTAGGAATGTCCTCAAACTCCTCCTCCAATACCGAAGTGTCGAAGGAATTGTTGGGGGAAGTCCGTCGGAAGTGAGTGGTAGGGTAGGAAGGGGCACTGCGAAGAGTCTGGAACCTCTTGTCTGTATGAGTGAGGTGATGTTAGCAAGTGGTGAAAGGTATGAACGATCATGTGAGGTGTGATCATGTGAGGTAGGGTCATGTGAGGAGGAGGCTCACCGGCAGTGCGAATGTATCTCTTCGTCCAAGGATTGGCGTGAGGGCGAAGAGAAGAGGGCGAAGGTGAGACAGGGGTGTGGGACTGAGACCCACGACGAATCTCAGGGAGAGACGCCGAAATAGGAGACCGAAGGTGTCCAGGGACCACCTTGGTAGGAGGAATGAAGCGATGGAAACGCGACATGAGTGTGTGTGAGAGGAGAGTGAAGTAAGAAGGAAAGAAGAAGAAGAGAAGTGAGAAAAGTTGGGGGGCGTCGACGCTCTTATACCCCTCTCTGGCGCTAAGGAATTGTTGCGTGACGTGCTGGACTTGACCGTTTTCGTACGCCGATTGATGGGAACTTTTGGCTTGTGATCGTGAAATGATTGGATTGTTGAGCTGGTGGATGCTTGAGGCTATCCAGAACGAGGTTCGCGGCGGCGAGAAGAGCCCCCGATCGAAAGGCCCAGATCGAGGCGATATGGCAGGTACCGAGAGGGAAGGAGCGCTGGAGGGCTGGTGAAGGGACAGGATGTTGGGAGAGTAAGACGTGAGGCGTAGGTACGGAAAGACTGTAGATGATCACAATGATATGCTTGGATGTAGACCGCTTGTAGATTTGAAAGTGTTCGTGATAAGGTTTGATACTGTTGGAGCGTGGAAGGAGCGTTTGGGTAGGATCCTACCTTGAATCGCAAGGAGAGGACATGAACACCACAGGAGTCACCGCGAGAACATCAATTGAATGTAATTTGGCTCCTCAATCATTCTGACAACCAATATTGATGGATGTATCATTATACTGGGAAGTGCGACCGTGTCTGCGGCTTTGTTTACTTTCGAGAATCCATCGCGGAGAAGATCAGGTCTCCCATCAGCGACAGTATCGCAGCCCTTACTTCGCCCAGACAGTTAACAAGAGATAATATATCAGGGCTGAACTTCTTTATACACAGGTACCGCTGGCAGGCAGGAATACAGGTGCTCGAGCATGGACATGAGCCTTGCGAAGCAAGTGGCCATCTGCTACGAGATTGTCTCCCCAGACTGGGGATTTCAGCACTCCTACATCGCAAAGACCACCATGCTATGTTCGTATAGAGGCAAACTAAACTGGACTCGAATAGGAACTGGGCACTCCTCGAACAAAGCTGGGTTGTGGGCGAGGTGGAGGGCGAATAGACTTCCTAAACAACGCCACCATCATACCTCTACCGATCCTAGACCTCGATCCAAACCATGCAGACGGTATCATTGACACGAGATAATTGGAAACTTGAACTTAATAATAAGGACAAAGGCAAGGACATGACATCTAGGTAATGATGGATGGCTAAGTTACGCAACAAGCAGAGCTCCACCAACACCAAGCATTGTCCCTAGAATAGTACGACCCGACAACACTCCCAAACGGTCTCCATCAATCGAAGTTAAAGCATCTGCAATGAGGACGAGTATCGACATTCGGTGGGATTAGACACTGCTATATACAACGTACGTGAAGACGGGAACCCTCGAGAGCTGCCAGCTAGGCACACAGAGCACCTTCGAACAAAGCGCTCACCCCTTTTATTTGGACAGATACATGGAATTGCATCTTATATCAAAATGGAAGACCCAATGGATACAGCAGGCGGGAAGCAGGAAATGGGAGTAAAAGAAAGGGAACACAGCCCTCAGCTGGGGCACCGAGACTGACTAGCCAAAATTCCCCAATCGAAGAATCCATAATACCAAGTACACGAGGGAAACAACATGGAACATGTCATATAATGGAGGGTAGACAGGAGGAGAAAGTGGAACGGTCGAAGGCGAGAGTGTTTGAGGGCGAGACTGACTTCCATACTCAGTGTCGAGCAGGCTCGAGGACACATCGACGACAAAATGCACTATGGTGGAGGGCGGACGTGATAATACAAAGGAGGCAGAACCATCTGAAGCACACCATGATATACTTGAGATAGCTAGAAAGAGGTAGCTGAGCTGCTCTTCCGCCACGAAATCCGTGGAAGGTGATTAGCCCCAGCTCGGAGAAGGCCCTTCAATCGCAGATCCAGACAAAGACATCTACACAGACGCATATCGAGGCTGTAGTCAGAGTCTATTTTCCAGATCTGCCAAACATTCAGTTTACGTGGTACAGCTAGACCAACTCTGGAGTCATAGATACTCCCAAAAAATGATTGCTCCAGCGTTGAGCCCTCCACTAGACTCCTTCGAACGAGACACAGAGCCGCAGCGATGCTGGAGGATTCTTGGGATATGCTGCTACAGAAATGATTGACGTTGGTGCAAGGCTGTGATTGAGTGGACATCGCCGACCTCCGAACCAGACTTCGACCTAAAGCATCTCGACGGCACCTAGCTCTAGGATTTTGGCCACACCAGTATGTCATGAAACCTTGGCATAACGATACGACATTACAGAAGGCATGGGCAGATATACGTCAGATCGTGGAAGGCTGCTGTCTCTAGTTGGTGGATATTGCAGAGAATCAATTCGGAGAGTCCCTTCGATCGCAGACACTTGTCGGCACATCCGCATACACGGCCAAGCTGATTTATTTTATATAATTGGTCAGGTGGGTTTGCGGTTAGGAGACCTGGATATTGACTATCAATCCAGCTCTCCATTGTCGCCTTCATCCATGTACGCATTCAACACAGACTCTTGCAGACTCCTTCCAACCATCCTCAGCTATTTGGAAAGAGATATAGCGATACATAGCATGGGTCAAGAACGACGAAATACAAGCGATTTGGTTACAAAATCGGGGCAGATAGCAGACGCCGCAATCTGGAGACCACCATGGGCGACGAGCTAGAACCTCGATTGGATGATGCTCAACAAATTTTGCAGACTCTCCATATACACTTTCGCTGGAACAAAGATGGTCTAAGAACTCTTCACGGTGGGAAGAGAAAAATTAGTCGCGATGCTGCCGGAGAAATACAACATGACAGTGCGGCGGTATGATACGCCTGGTTATAGACGGCAGCAAGATCTGCACCTTCGCTCCTTATTCGTCAAAAATTATCTTGGAAGAATTGTAGCTATGTAGCAGAGGAAGACAAGAATACAGGGTTTGCAAAATGAATCGAAGAGATTAGTTGTGCTTATTGGGCCGCCTCGAACAATGGTGACTACCACAGCCGGCAGAAACCAACCTCGAGAGTCCCAAAGACAGATATCACAGAAGCATAGCAGAGCTACAGATTATCAAATTACATGATGTTAAATCTCAATGCTTGTGGTATAAATGTCACATGAACTACGGATAGAAGAGGCTGAAGATCTCGGTCATCCAGTGACGCAGCGGAAAGGGGCCGTCCATCATGCCTGCCGCACTAACAGGTAGGCGCGGCGCTTCTCATCTACCAGTTCAAGAGGGGGCATGAAGGCATGAATGTTTCATTCTGATCCGAATCTTCTTGGACTCGGCGGTATTGTTGGTTCGAAGGAAGGCCGACGGGCCGACGCCGAGAGAATTATTTTCAAGTGAAGAAACCCATTTCTCTCAGCATCAAGCGCGAGTCTGCCTATTGACAGGGCGCAGCTTGTAAGGTCTAGTGCTAGGTATTGGAAGCTAGGTAGTATGCCATGTTTGCTACTGACTAGGCATGGAAGATTCTTGTGGGATGCTCCGGAGTGACTTCGTTGTGATGCAGATCTCCAAAACATCAGTGGCAACATCTTCAACAGCCTAGCCACCATCAAGTACATTGCAAGATCAGATGTCTTTGCTTTTGAGATCGAGATCATGCTAGAAAGTAAGGATAAGAAGAGGATTCGACGCCCAAGCACGTTTGCATGTTTTGTGATTAGACCGAGGCTGCATGAGATAAAGCCGAGATGCACCACGCCCCAGGAACAACAACCATGTGAAGGATTGCACTTGGTGCCGGACGGGATAGTCCGAGTTTGAAATAAACCCCACGTTTTCAAGCTTCATATTCCTCTGGATAGAATTCTCGTAAAGCTTGGTGCCACGTCTACAACAACCCAATCGAGAACAGATACATGGCAACAAATGATCGCAAGACGGAGGCTATTACATAACGTCCAAGAAATAGATAGTAGTACTTAATAGATCAACAGAGCACAAACCACTTGACAGACTCTGCGTTTCTCAGAAAGGAAGGCAGTGAATGAGCAAGGAAGAACAACCGAGAGTAAAAACGAAACTTCCTTGCCTGAAACTTCAGACTCGGTTCTAATATCTGTCCTTTCTTCGACATGTCTCATTCGAAGAAAGAGGCAATTTTGCAAACGAATCGAAATCCCATTTGATACCAACATGATGCCGTGTCTGGGCAGACATGCATGACACTAGCCCGCTGAAGGAGGGCAGAGCCTTCTCTTATACGGAACCTTGATCGGTGCCTGGGCATATCGAATGTGCAATGCAAGGAACCGGACTGCACTTTGGTAATCGGCGTGCATTCATGTGCCGGTGAGAGATGAGAATAGGGCTGTGTTGCTCCTATTCATGGCAGCTGGGCCATCATCACAAAGCTGGCAAGCCGTCTTCCGAAAAGAAAACTGACAGGTCGTCTGAATTTCGAAACAGCCAATCCTATCTCACGACTTCAAACTCACACCACCAAACACCTGTCCTCTTTTACCTCCACAAGACGCCAGACCGCATTCCACAACCGTTCTGGAACAACCTGGAGCTGCCACTTCCCACGTGGCAAGCCACTCACCCGAGTAGATGCCGCTGCCATCTCACGGCTTGATACGCTAGTTTACGGCTCGTGGAAAGTCGAAACATTCCAAGGACGCAAGCATCCCAGTCTTGATGTGCTAATATGACGACAAAGGCAGATTCGATGGCTTTTGTGGAAGAGAGGCGTCTGCATGGAAGGATTTCGAAGGAGTGAAAGAAGCGGTAAAGGGGTGATGGGTTTTGTTGCCGGGACGGTAACAGGCGGTAAGAAGTTTCAAGAGACGACGGGACTGGATGTAAGTGTCTTACCCCAGAGTTCTGGATGTTCTACTGTCCCGTCCATATCCACTCGACTCCATGTCAAACATTATCCATGTTCCCATTCAGTCCCGGGCCCAAGAATCCCCAGTCTCTTCTAAGCAGGTGCAGCCTTTCGATCCTTGGATGACCTGCGGCATGAAGGGGCTGCCTACCATGACTGCCAGCCCAAACATCCAAGCAGGCTTTCCGGACTCGCCGATCCACTCCCCCCACACCTGACAATATATCACGTGCAATGGGGTGGGGGTGATCTGATTATGGATTCCATTGGAACAAAGACCACACACGGCTGCGTCCGGTACGGGACGATAAGAACAGAGGGATGGACCTCGAAGATGTGAGGGATGGCATTTGCCAAATCTACATAACCTCGACCTGAATCTGCCAGCCATCCAGCCTGATTCTCCCATTCCATCAGTCCCTTATCTTCACCCCTTTCTTCAGCACTCAACGCTCATGTCTCGATCATCCAAATGCCCACACCAAGGATTAGGACCGTCGAAGGGTCATGTTGGGGTTGTAAGGAACGCAGAGTAATCTGCGATCTGACATTGCCAGCTTGTGCCAAATGTTCTAAGGTTGGACGACGATGTGATTATGGCAAGGTCAGGCTGCGGGTATGTTGGACCCCTCATTCGGATTCGGGATGCTGGGACAAGACATGTCTTGAAAACACCAGGACTGATGTCTCTGGAGCCGCGTTCTGCGATCTAGAGGAGTGCTAACTTCATGAAGTGGACGGACTGTGTAGCTTCCAGAGGTCGTTTGGCGGGCAAGAAGATCCCTCTGTGCAAACCTACAGCCCTCGTCAAGAGCGCCGATCACCACATGCTCTACTTCTCGCAAGAAGTCCTACCCCGCTTCACCATCTCGAACTCTGTGATGCACCTCGACCTGGCCGAATTGTCGAAAGATCCGGTACTCCTCCAGTCGGTCGTGGCCGTTGCAAATGCTCATGCGACCTACCGAAGCGCCAACGAACAAGCGTTGTCACTATCGAAGATCGAGGACCGAAACAATGCGCTTAGATTGTTTAGGAAACACTTGATGGGCGCGCATACTGAGGAGGTCAACCACTCCCTATTCATCGCAAATGTGCTTCTTTGCATACTCGACGGCATCATCGAACCCATTACCGAAAGCTCCGCGACTCACCATCATATTATAGGCGGAAAGGCTATATTGAAGCAATGGAAGGGCATGGGAGGGATACTGCAAACGAAATACGAACTGCCACTGTTGATGCTCTCGATATTCGCGACGTTAGACCTCACACACGCTCTATTGATTGGAGACGATCCATACTTCGATGCTACGACCTGGCAGGAATTCGGGGATTGTGACCCTTGGTGGGGCAATGTTGGGCGCGACGATGATTTTCTGGAAACAATGGCTATCATATCACAATTGGCTACGCTTGGTCACGAAGTACGCAACTTCCGAAGTACTGTACCCATCGGAGTACTGCTCTCGATCCAAAGGACCCTGGAGCAACAAGCTACACGACAGCTCGAGTCGAAGCATGACTCAGAGCAAGCAGCTTGGGCAGCTTTTTGCGCTTGTTACAGATTCACCGCTTCCGTCTACCTCTACCGAGCTCTCAGTGTTTTGGACGTGAATCATGAACTTGTCCAGCAAGCTGTAGAAAGCTGTATGGAGATCATTGGCGGAGACGCTCTGACCGATAAGCTTCACCACTGTATCCTCTTCCCAGTCCTCATCGTTGGATCGCATTGTCTGAAGAAGGAGCAAAGAGTTGGTATCAAGAAGAGTCTCGCTCGAACGGGCCTCTTCCTGTCATTCGAAAGTCTCCGATCCCTGGAAGCGTTTCTTGAGAAGAGATGGGAACAGTTGGATCATGGTGATGATTGCTTGACGGCTAGCTGGTGGGTGTATTTCGATGAAATCGCAAATGTAACATGCTTGTTCTGAGAAGGACATTGGCAATGGGACTTGGACAACGGCCGGAGAGCCTGGATTTGCTGTATTGAGCACCGATCAGTCAAGATGTGGATTGATACATCTGCATATGCTGGCTTGATCAATGCTGTGTCGGAATACCGCGTCTTCACTATCAGCGCGATAGAAGCTTGGAGGACGGAAGACCGAGCTTTGAAGACCGGGTGAACGGCTGCATCGACGCATGCCGAGGCACAAGAAAGAGGAGGATAGCTCAAGATGCTTGGAAAATAGCTCATGGCTTGGAGGCTGAAGGAACGCGGAACTTCAGCGGGAGAAGAGGATATGGGAAGCTCCTGGACGAAAAGGTAAGAAGATACAGAACGGACCTCAACAGAAGACGTACAACCTTTTCCCTAATGTGGAAGCGAGATATTAATGAACTATTCACTTAGTCTCACACTGAAATGCCGGTACTGGATTATATAAACTCACGAGCTCCATGCATGCTCTGGGTTATGCGATGTGACGATCGATTAGTCTGGTCCTGGCCTTATCTATGACCTCTTTTGGTTCGAAGTACTGCGGGGCCAATCACTCCCCCTGTTCTCGAAAGCCAGCAGCCCGATAAGAACAGCTCCCCCGGCATGTGGAATGTGAACCTCAATTACATCGAGTCAATTCCTTTCCTGCGTCTTTCCATACTGTATTATCCTCACTTACCTTTTGCTGGAGAGAGTGAGCTGCCAAGATGAAGTCTGATGTGATGAAAGCGTGGGAGTCATGTGATTTGACGGATACTGTAAGTATCTCTCTTGACATTAGACGAGATCTTGAGTCCTATATGTCACGATCGGGTGGATCGCTTCTTGCATGAATAATGCTAATAGACACAGCTCTTCGTCCTCATCTGTACCGTCTTCTGCTGGCCCATCATCCCGGCCGTCGGTCTCGCCTACAGTGGCTACTCGCACCGCCGCAATGGCATGGCATCATTCATGCCCTCCCTCCTCGTGATCTCCTGCTGCACAATCCAATGGTTTGTGGTCGGCTACTCTCTCGCCTACTCAGATGGTTCGGCTGTCATTGGCGACTTCAAATATGCGTTCCATCGCGGAGTGTTGGCTGGTCCCGTGGGAACCATTCCGGCGATTCTGTTCTCTGAGTTTCAACTTGTGTTTGAGGCGACGGTTTGTGCGATTGCTGTTGGAGGAGCGATTGAGAGGGGGAGGACGGTGGCGGTTGTGCCGTTTATTTTTGTGAGTTGAGGGCGGCTGTTTGTTTACTTTGCGAAGCCATTAGGAATTGGTGAAGGAAGAAGCGAGAGAGGGATATCAGCTAACATCTCTTTCCAGCTCTGGACAACATTCATCTACTGCCCCCTAGCACACATGGTCTGGTCAGACACCGGCTTCCTCGCCAACCTCGGAGTCCTCGACTTCGCCGGCGGCACACCAGTACACATCTGTTCCGGCGCCTCAGCAACGGCACTCAGCATCTACCTCTCCTACCCACGCTTCCGATCCAAGAAATCTCCCCTTCGCACCCCCTCCCACCTCGCTCTCCACCGTCCGGGAAACTCCCTCTCGCAACTCCTCGCGCTCGTCACGATCTGGAACTCCTGGCTCGCCTTCGACGCCGGCACGACCTTATCCTTCAACTTCAAATCCATCATGGCTCTCTGCGTGACCAATCTCTGCGCTTCAGCTGGCGCTATCACTTGGGCTTCAATGACGTATTACGAGACGGGGAAATGGAGTTTAGATTCCACATTCATGGGTGCGATTTCCGGACTCGTGCTGATCACGCCATCAGCTGGCTTCATCGATATGCCGACAGCATTCTTCTTCGGTGTCTTTGGCGCCGTGATTTGTAGACAGGCTCTCAGGTTCAAGAGTACGGTGTTGGCGAGGAGGATTAGGTGGGTGGATAATGGGGATACGTTTGCGACGCATTGTGTTGGTGGGATTGTTGGGACGATTGCCACGGGTCTGTTTGCGAGGAAGGAGGTTGCGGCGTATGATGGGACGGTTATTGATGGTGGGGTCGTATTTGATGGGAATGTGAGGCAATTGGGTGTACAGTTGCTTGAGGCGCTGATTGGGTTTACATGGAGTTTTGGGGGAAGTTATGTACTTTTTGCATTGGTGGATTGTGTGCCGGGATTTGAGGTGCTGGCGAAGGACGAGTAAGTCTTTTGTTCTCCTGTTCTTTTGCTATTTAATTTTTTGGACTTCGGAGAACTTTTGCTAAAATATCGCAGGGATATCGTATCCGGAATGGATGTCGCAGAGATGGAAGAGTCGTTTCATGGGGAGTGCGAGGAGGATTATCACCCGTTCAAGAATGGTGGTATTCAGCTTGACTAGACTGATAGACAGACGTGCTCGTCCGCTGAGTGTGGCCAAAGCACCCCGTACCTGCTGAACTGGAGCGATCCAGGAGAGTTATCTGCAACTTGAGCATACTAGTGGTATACTTCTACCTCATCGCTTCCTGCCATGTAAATATAATAACAGCATCTTTAGACGAGGGTAGAAAATCACGCGATGAAAGTCACAGGTGCAGACGTACTTGACTCTACGTCAAGCATACCATCGTCCTACCACTACCTTCACGATAACTGGCTCCTTCGTGAATATCCATTGACTTTTGCATCACATCGCCATTCCCGTCCCGATCCTCGCATCTACCCGTCCCATCAGTAACACCGCATTATCGCACTGCAGCTCCCTCCCTCTCAAACACCATCATCATTCGCATTCGCTTCTCTACACCTCTCACATCCAACCTCAATCATACAAATGCACATCCAAAAAACGCCATGATATGATACCATCCAAGCCTATCTCCAAACACCACTCACCTCCAACACCAAGAACTTCACTTCACACCACCTGCAGAACAAACCCCCACATCCACCATCCACGTGATCTCATTCTGGTCAAACAAACTTCCTAATCCAGCACCAGAACCCCGGTGTTCGCATACAGTAGCGCACCTAGCGTCCCGCTCGTGCATGGCCATCCCGCCCCGCTAACCACACCCTCTTGCCAAGCTGACCAATCAGGCTCGAGGGTTGTCACTTTGACGTATCTTTCCCCATACTAGGCCGGATGGAGAGAATATTTCCTGGGGAGGGGGGGCTATGAAGCGACAGGAGTTGGCTGGTATTGCGGTGCAATGCAATACACTTTGTTTCGTGATAAGATGTGCTGATTGGATGGGGGGTTGGGGAGATAACGTGAGGTAGGGGTGTGGCTTCGATAAGGGAAAGGAGAGGGGAAGCTCGAGGCTTGAGTACTCAGCGAATGAACTGATAAGTAACGGCTGGAGGTGGCCGTCCTGGTGTGGTGTCGCATTGGAGCATGCTGTAAGGATGGCTGTCCATAGGGTCGGTATTGATGAATCCAAGCTACATAATTTGGGTTGCATCGGGATGGCGATGGTGATGGTGATGCGTGTATACCGCAGTACAACAGTCGTATGACGAAAGTATGCACCACACCTCACTCCAGCACGAGATGCTTCTCATGTATGATACACATCGAACGTGGACATGCGTCCTCTTCAGCTCCTCCGCAGATACGCTTGATAGTCATGAGTCCTGGGGTATTTCCGTCCAAATCTTAGGTAAATCAAGGGAGGGGAATGCTCGAGCTAAGTAGATACCGATCACTCCCTCCATGGCATGGGTACGTAGGAGGAGAAGTACATGTACCGTCCGGCGTCCATACATCAGGTACCTGATAAGGTTCATAGCACCTTCGCGTTCCTTTTCTCTTCTCGTCCTCAGAACCCCCTTACCCCTCTCCTGAACTCCCCAAACTCAAAGTCACTCGCATCCAACGTCCCACCCTTATCTGCTGGTGTCCTGCTACTTATCTGTGCCTGCATTTGTTGTTGTTTAAAGAGCGGATACCCACCTCGATACTCCTGCGTCTTCGACTTCTTTGATTGGGTTGAGAGATATTTGTTTGTTGGATAAGAGATCTTGGAAAAGGCTTCGCCGTGAGAATACTGGGGGATTTGTGGATTCGACCCGTCTTGGAATTTGCTTGTGTTTTCTTGGTCTGCTGGGTGTGGATCCAAATTGCCAAATACCCCTGGGAGATCGAGATAAGTACCCATCACGTGGTACTCACCTCTTCAGAAAGAAGTAAAGTGAAGGAAGCGACGACGTCTTCCTTCGCTTGGAACTGAGTTTGGATTGATCTGTCTATCATCTCAAACCTCTTCACACTATCTTAAGATCAACGCAATTCCGTCACCTCAAGGTTGACGCAACTTGATTCTTGAGATCGATCTCGCCAACCACAAACATGGACACCCAAACCAAGCTCGTCGACGAGAAGGCTCCCCCTTCACCTATCAACGAATCTGGCACAGTCCATGACCTCGACAGTCTCACAGCTCTAGGGTACACACCCGAGCTCCGACGCAATCGCTCTCTCTTCACCTTACTATTCCAATCACTCGCCATCGCCGCCATTCCCTATGGCGAAGGTGGACCTCTGATCGTGGCCATCTATGGTGGTGGTCAACTCTCAATCTTCGTCGGTTGGCTGATGATCCTGGTACTGGACGAATGTGTGGCATTGAGTCTGAGCGAGCTGGCTTCAAGATATCCGACGAGTGCTGGGCCGTACTACTGGAGCTTTCAGATTGCAAAGAGCAACAAGACGATTTTGTCGTTCATCACGGGATGGATTTGGCTTATTGGAAATTGGACCATCACACTCTCTGTCAACTTTGGATTCGCTTCTCTCATCACGGCGACGGTGTCTATGTATCATCCGGATTTCGTCCCGAAAGCCTGGCAACTTCTCCTCATCTTCTATGCGATCTGTCTGATCACACTCGTGATTTGCACATTTGGGAACAAGTTCTTACCTATGGTCGACATCATTTGTGCAGCTTGGACAGCAGTATCTATCCTGATCATTCTGATTGCACTCTCCGTCAAGGCAGATGTGGGACGTCACTCTGCCTCCTATGCACTCGGACACTACGACACATCCTTCTCAGGATGGGGTGGCTTCACGTTCTTTATCGGTCTCCTTCCTGCTGCTTACACATTTTCTGCCATCGGAATGATTTCCTCCATGGCTGAAGAGGTTTCGGATCCAGCTATCAAAGTCCCTCGCGCTCTGTCTCTGTGCGTCCCTGTTGGTGGCATTGCAGGTCTCTTCTTCATCATCCCAATCTGCGTCACCATGCCACCCTTGGAAGACATCCTCGGCGCCCCATCCGGTCAAGCTCTCCCATACATCTTCCACATCGTAATGGGATCCCCAGGTGGCGGCCTAGGCCTCACATTCCTCGTCCTTGCAATCACCATGTTCTGCTCCATCAGCATCACCGTCGCCGCATCTCGATGCACATGGGCATTTGCACGAGACGATGCAATCCCCGGCTCCAAGATTTTCTCGAAAGTCAACAAGAAGCTCGGCGTCCCGGTCTACTCATTAATCCTCGTTACTATCGTCCAGATGCTTCTCGGGCTCATCAATCTCGGCAGCACCAGCGCATTCACAGCTTTCGTCTCTGTAGGTGTCATCGCACTCGCGGCTTCGTACGCCATTCCCATCGCGCTCTCGCTGTTCTGGAATCGACGCGTTGAGGTCTCACAGGCGAAGTGGAATGTTGGTCCGATAATTGGCCCCATTGTCAATGTGATCGCGTTGTGCTGGATTGCGTTTGAAATCGTCCTATTCAGCATGCCGACTGTGTTGCCTGTCACGGAGGTCAGCATGAACTATGCGAGTGTGGTTTGCGTGGGCTTTGGTGTTATTGCTACTGTGTGGTACTTTGTGCACGCTAAGCATGGTATGTTTAAGTTCCCTGGACATCCAAGTATTTGTGAGCATATGCTGAAACTTCCGAATAGTGTACAAGGGTCCTCCGGCGTCCGATGGACTGTAGAGCAGTTTTGTTCTCTGCATGAGGATATTCGCTTAGTCGTAGTGGTTCTGGGGAATGTTTACTTTGCGTATAAAGTGGAGGATGGTCGGCAAATGAGTTCTGGACTGGCCGATAGGACCATGCGTCGAGAAATCAGCAAGGTGCCTTGACTTTGCTTGAGCTGTACCTAGAGGCAGAATCGTACATATTCGTATTTCAGCCGCCTGTCATTCCTGTACTTGGTCTAGAGTATTCTTGACTCGCTCAAATCCTGAAGCGAGATCACGGGGCAGAAATGATCCGTGAAAGTGGGTCTACCAGTGATCGCAAAGCATGCTTCGTTCTCGAGGGTCTTAATTCAGTACGACTGCCTACATTAGGTGCTTTTGTGGTTCACATGAGAGTCAGAATGAGAAACGATGCCGCTCTGCTTAGCGAGGACTAGCCTTGGCACTGTTGATGAAAATCAGTGTTTAGATTCTTTCTTCGGCCGTCGAGGACGGCAACATCGCCACAAATATATCTTCGCAAGCCATGTCACAACACCTCCTCCGACAAGAGGCATGCAGTCGTATTCATGCACTGATTCAGATGCGCTTCCGGTATATCATTGCATCATTCCCTAATCCAAGTTACATACGGCCCTCAGTCTGCTGGTCATCAGGACAAATTCATCGCCTGCTCCAAGTTTGCCTACCCCATAATTCCAGGCTCCAGGAGCTGGGCCGCAGCATTCACAACAGATGCAAGCAACTACCGCTGACCCATCGCTCGCTCAAGCTGCAACTCCATTTCCGGCTACAAGACCAAAAACTGGCGAAGTCAAAGAGAGCAATAAGGGGGACCTTGATGCTGAAGATGTTCATGGTCACATTCTAGTTAGGGGAGTGAATCTACTTGATGTCGTGTCTTGGCTAATGAGACATCGCAGATCCTACTGTTACAAACACTGGATAAATTGGCACAGATGCAACGAGATGCCTTCGTATTGAAGGCGCGACAAGATAATGCGGTCGGGAATGGAGGGGGTATGGGGAGAGAGGCGGTCTTTCTCGGTGATGCGAGGGAATGGTAGAGTATCTCAGTGGAGCACTGAAGTCTTCCGTTAAGGCTCTTTTCTTTACTCGTTTTTATTGAGAAAGGGCGATCTGTTGAGGCTATCCATGTTCGTGTTCACAATCGCTCTGTTGAGTTGCAGTGCTTCCGTGAGATCATGGGTGTTTGGCTCTCGTTGAGGCTTTTGTGTTCCAGTCAAGGGTCTGAATAGGTGTGTACGTATGAAATAATAGACTGTCACTTACCTGTATCTTACTATTTGCGGAAATAGATGGTGATTCACTTATTGCCACGGCAATCCATCACCTACCTGACAGCGGCACCAAATGAGCATAAATGAACTACCGTATTTGAACCACTCTGTCTCCCAAGATCGCGAGCTTGTTTTGATATTTCTACTTAAGAATTGTGCGAGTATGATATTTTTGTGGTCTTCAGGCAGTGGTTCGTTCGACTCGCTCGAATGTCTCATTATGGGCGGTAAGCAACCAATTTATGGACCATGAGTCGCCTTTAGATGCTATTCTTGTTGTTTACGTCAGTCCCTTTAGCGAAGAATTGTGTCGTGGGGTCTATTGGAATGTGGAAAGATGCTCGATGGTTCCTACTTGACAATTGTGCTCTAAATCTCTGATTGTCTGAAACTCTACACTCGTATATCATTTTGATCCGATCACCCACGTGTCTATGCATCGATAGCAATCGCTTCCCTGACTACGCTGTCTACAATTGTGAGCGTGTTCACATCTTTCCGTTCTTACCTTCGCCAACATGATGGATTTGTTTCATGAATCAGGATGGTGGCACTGAGGGGGAGTGCGGGGTAATCACTTGGTGCGGAGACGCTTTGCCGAGAGTTGACTTTCTCAAACAGGAAAACCAGTTCGGCTACCGTTTGAGCCGATTCTACAACCGCGGAGCATCTGGAGAAGAGATACACTCGATCCGGTTGCGATCGAAGTAGACTAGAAGCTGCTTGTTCCATTTTCCCAAGACATTCTGTTGCAGACTACCTAAAGTCATTCGCTGCGGCGATAGTAATTCGAGCTGAATCATTGGAGGTTGCCCAGGTCGAAGGAGAAGATCAAATCTTATCAAGCAACCACACACTCTCTGAAGTCATCCATCACAATGTCTGAGATTAGAGACTTTGATCGCCTCTTTCGCCTTGATGGCAAAGTGGCTCTCATCACTGGAGGTCAGAACAATCTACTGTGTCCCCCAAACTCATTGACAACGACTTCTAGGATCACGAGGTCTCGGCCTCCACACTGCGACGGCTTTCCTCCTTGCTGGTGCAAAGAAGGTCATAATCACTGCTCGAAAAGCAGAAGGTCCTCAAGGCATCGATCAGGCGGTCAAGAAGCTCAACAATGTCTCAGGCATTACAGGGAAGGCTGTGGGTATCCCAGCCAACGTCTCTAATGAAGCCGAGATAATGCGCCTGGTAAAGAGGATCGAGCAGGAAGAGGGAAAGCTGGATATCCTTGTCGCTAATGCTGGTGCGACTTGGGGAAGCACATTTGAGGATGCTCCAGATCAGGCAAGTGAGAAGATCCTGAATTTGAATGTTAGAGGGGTCTTCCTGCTTGCACAGAAGTGAGTAGATTATCGCGAATAATTTCAAACCCAAATGGGCGAGCTCATCTAACGATCTTCGTAGGTTCGCCCCCTTACTGGAAAAGTCTGCAAATGGGAATGATCCGTCGAGAATCATCATTGTTAGTTCTGTTGCCGGAAAGACGGTTCCTCACACGGGAGAGAACGGAACCATCATGTACGCTGTGTCAAAAGCAGCTGCCACCGTGAGCAGCCCAGCCGATATATTCTTCCATGCTTCACTGACGGATCTACAGCATTTAGGAAAGAATCTTGCAATAGAGCTTGGACCGCGTAGTATCACGACAAATGTGGTTTCTCCGGGCTTCTTTCCCAGCAAATTGGCTTCAGGCTTGATCGATATTCTGGGAGGGACGAAAGAACTTGAAGAAGCGAATCCTCGGAAAAGGCTGGGCGAGCCTGGTGATATTGCCGGTGTTATGATATATCTCTGCTCACCAGCTGGAAGTTACATGTAAGTGTTGGTTTCGAGCATTCAGTATAATGTGTTGATCGGATCTAGTAATGGCGTTGATATAGCCGTTGATGGTGGCATGATGTACAAAGCGGGCAGATTCGCCAAAATGTAATCGTCTTCCAGGCTGGATCATTTTCTTTCAAACAAGATCATACCAATATGCATCCAGTCAAATGGATCAAAGTTCTTATCCAAGCCCATCTAATTCAATTTTGGGCTGCTCATACCTGAGATTTGCGTGCAAGGGGACTTTGGACGGCACTCGGCAAGCTCGGCTGACGGCTGCGGGGTAACTTCAATACCCCAGATTCTGATTGATCGTACCTAACGGAAAAGGCTATTTAATATGATATGGTCAAAGGTCTGGTCCAACTGCTGTAGATTTCATTCAATTGTTCTCGAGTCAAAAATTTACACGGAGTGCCAATACTCGTGCTACACTTGTGAACCCAAAGCGGGGTATGCTCAGCCCATCCCAGGACCACCAAACATCTACTTTATAGATAGTCAGATACAGTCTCACCTTCAGGAACGGTAGATAGATATCTCAAGACCATCTTTCTTTGGAGAACTCAAAGTGGAATAATTAAAACTGGTTTGGGTTCGCTCAATCTGCACAGGACACCGCGCTACAATATTCCTCGATTGTCCTCACCTCCCGCAGTTTTCCCAGGCCATTTCCACACCCATCAAGATGACACAAGGAGACAGAATCATGGACCAAGACGGCCCTGCATTCGGGCGAATCCCACCATGGGTGAAAGCAAAATTGAGTCCCACTGCCATCGACATAATCCAGAAAGTCTATGACTTCGTTGAGGATGAATGCATCCCTGCTGAGCCGATTATGAAGGCACAAATCGCGGAACTTGGAAAGAGATGGACCACTCAGCCCCTGATGAAGGAGTTGAGAGAGAAAGCCAAGAAAGCTGGATTGTTCAATCTTTTCTTGCCGAAGCATTTTGAACAAAGTCCCGGTTTGACGAACCTAGAGTATGCTTGTTGTGCAGAGTTAATGGGAAGAGTTTATTGGGCTCAGCAGGTACGTCCACGCGTATGAGTTGGGGAGTTCCTCTGACATGGACAGACTATGAATTGTCACGCACCGGAGACGGGGAACATTGAACTTCTAGCAAAGTACTGTAACGAAGACCAAAAGAAGAAATGGCTCCAGCCGCTCCTGGACGGAACGGCATCGTCAGCATATTCAATGACAGAGCCTGATGTGGCGTCCTCAGATGCCACCCAGATCGGATGCCGCATCATAAGAGAAGGCGACGAGTATGTGATCAACGGAAGGAAACTCTATGGAAATTGTATCTGGAATACAGAGAACAAGTTCTTCATCCTCATGGGTTGTTCAGACCCAGATAATCCCAACAAGTGGGCTCGTCACTCGATGGTCATCGTCCCCACAAACACACCTGGCATCACTCAAGTCCGAAATCTCACGATCATGGGATATGATCATGCTCCCGAGGGTCATGGTGAGTATCTTTACGACAATGTCAGGATTCCTCTTGAGAACATGATCTTGGGGGAAGGTCGGGCGTTCGAAATTGCACAGGGGAGGCTAGGTCCGGGACGAATCCACCACTGTATGCGTTTGATTGGGCAGTGCGAGCGAGCTTACGAACTCGCACTCATCCGCTGCATTGATAAACGCAAGGCACCACGAGGCAAGCTCATCGGTCAATTTGACAGCAATATCGAAAGAATAGCGCAGATGCGACTTGAGATTGATCAAGCTCGACTTGTCGTTTTGAACGCTGCTGATACCATGGATGTTCATGGCAACAAGGCAGGAAGATATGCCATTGCCCAGAGCAAGATCTTGATCCCGAATATGGCAACACGAGTTATCGACGAGTGTATGCAGATGTATGGCGGGCAGGGCCTGACTCAGCACACTCCACTGCCGGAGATGTGGACATATGCTCGATTTGTGAGGATCGCGGATGGACCAGATTCTGCGCATAGACATCAAGTTGGCAGAGACGAGTTGAAGACTGCAGAAAGTTTCGCAGAGCGGAACAGAGAGTATAGAAGAAAGTATCTGAGGCTTGTTGAGGACATGGGTGGGGAAGCTGAAACTTTTTGGGGTGTTACTCCAGATGTGTAGGTCGCGCTTGACAAGACATAGCTCTCACTCACCTCTTGTTCGATTGGCAAACAACAAATCGGCAGTCACTGAAACACCGTCAGATGAGTATATAATACAACGGCTCATCCAAATTTGATATTGTGACATACATGGTATACTCGTTCCCTGACATTCTCTGGAATTTCGGTGTGGAGAATGGGCGCTCCGCTTTGACCCCTGTACTCGCTTCCAATGTCAACAAAGGCTGGCCCACCATTGCAATACATTCTCATCGCAGAATTGCAGAGCGGTAGGATACAAATGGGTATGTATCATGACCCAGATCCTTACTCCAGGAGAAGGGCAGGTATAGAGATGCTTTGGGCTGATCGATGGTTTCGTATGAAGTGAAGTGCCCAGAAGCTACCATACAAACTACCAGCCACGACCAGCTTAACATAAGTGGCGCTCCATAAATGCGGGTAGTTTATTTCCTGACATGAAAATGAATCATTTGGCGATCTGAACGTTGAACAGATAGATGTGGATGGTGAGCGAAAGACAGATGCTTGCTGCTGCCACCCCACTACCCCGCTGCCCCACGACTGGTTCATGCACCCTCCGGATTTCCCCCTCAATACAAGCAAGTTGCCTGCCGAGTGTAGCCTCCTCCACAATCCAGTATGCGGCCGGCATTACTATTCTATAGAGATCATTTGGAGTATCATCGCTCCTGATACTTGAGTGTGAGGTCCTTTCTGCGATTCGAGGTTGTGCCATTGCCATATTCATTGAAGTCTAGCTTTTCACAAACATATTTATTCCTTCATCAGAGATTTGCTGAAACGAAAAAGTCATCATGTTGACTGCAAATATTTCGACAGATCCTCTATCCTTTCTCCTCAACACAGCGATATGTATTACCTTTGTATCAACCATTGCTGTTTTGTACAGCTATGCATCGATGCTGTTGCTCAGACGCAAGCTTCCACCCGGCCCTTTCCCTCTGCCCATTGTGGGTAACATGTTATCTCTACCAAAGTCAAAGCCTTGGAGAGACTTTGAGCATTGGGGCGAGAAGTATGGTGACGGCCTTTTGACCATCTGGATCGGTCGCGTTCCTAACATCTTCATCAACGACGCTTGGGTGGCATCTGACTTGTTCGAGAAGAAGGCAGCAATCTATTCTTCGAGACCGAGACAAGTCGTCATGGGAGATGTCACTGGTATCGGAAGGAACAATCAAGTACTTTTGAAGTATAACGACCACTGGCGACTACATCGGAAGCTGACGGTAAGTGTCTCGCCACCTTCTGTAGGATAATTATCGTTGACATTGCTCTCCAGCATGGAGCAGTAGGGTCACAAGCCGTGAGACAATATCGAGGATTTCAAAATGATGAAATCTCACTTCTTATCAGCGACCTTGCTACTTCTTCGGACGACTTTTCCCTGTCCATCGAACGATTTTCATGCTCAATCGTCTCCATCCTTGGTTGGGGACGCCGCATCGCCAAAAAGAATGACTACATTGTGGGACTTGCTCTTCAGATGATGGAGACTGTCACATACATGCAAGTTCCTGGCGCTTATTGGATGGAAGCTATTCCAGAGCTGCAATACCTACCACCCTGGATCTACCCACTTCCAACAACTCTCCGAACCATGGGAGCTGCACTGCGTCGCTATTGGTTCGCTTTGACAGAAGAAGGAGCTTCGGCACCCGAGCCGAACTTTGCGAAGTCCCTCATACAGTCCCAAAGCGAGTTGTCAGTAGCCAAAGATGACATTTCGGAAATGACTGCAAACCTCATCGGCGGGGGCGTTGATACCACAACAGGCACTACGCTAAGTGCTATCCTCGGTCTTGTCACACACCCCGAAGTACAGAAGAAGGCCCACGAAGAAATCGATTCTGTTGTTGGTAGGGACCGCATCCCTACTTGGGAAGATGTAGAGAAGATGCCCTACTGTGCTGCTATTCTCAAGGAAACTCTTCGATGGAGGAGTGTCACGATTCTTGGCGGGCTACCTCATGCTCCTATCCAAGATGATGTCTACAAGGGCTACCTGATTCCCAAGGACATCGCGGTTCACGGGAATCTCTGGGCCATTCACCGTAATCCTAGCTATTTTCCGGAGCCAGATCGATTCAATCCTGATCGTTACATGAACAAGGAGAGTCTTAATTACCCCAACATCAAGGGCCACAATGCTTTTGGGTGGGGACGCAGAATCTGCAGTGGACAGCCACTTGCCGAGCAGGGAATCTCGATGGTCGTTGTGAAATTAATGTGGGCATTCGACATCAAGCCTGGCTTGGATGAGCATGTGAGTAAAGCAAAGCTTGCTAGGATGCTGTGACTAACTGTGTCCAGGGAATTGAAAGGATGCCGGACATTTTCGCTTTCACAGACGCTGAGAACACCCGACCGCAACCATTCAAGGCTCGCTTCGAGACTAGGTCTGAGAATATCCGAAAGCTTATTTTTGAGGAGGCGGATGCTGCAACTGAGAGACTACGAAAGTGGGAGGGAGAAACAAAGGTGACTGTGGAGCAATTTCTTGCTGACGGTGTCTGAGGCTGTCATTGCTGACGTCGGTTCATAAGACCTGGGGGTAACTTTGGAATTGATCAAGCAAGTTGCTGGGTATGTGCTGGACGTGTGAAAATATAAGCAACAATATATCCGATGACTTAGATAGAATTTGCAAATGAACATTTCGAATTTGGAATCACATATATCTGACACGACTTGAGTGATATCTGGCTTTGGGCTTCCGCACTAGCCGACCAGCAGTACAAGCACAAGTAGTAATGTTATTGTGGCCAGGCTGAAGTCACAGGACTCTAGCGACTCTGGGTGTGCACTGCATAAGGTACCTATATTTACAGGGCCCTCGTGGGCATCGATAGGCACCTTTAGCGAATCAGCCCCCAACACTACAGGGCTTGCCAGGCACCCGAAGTCGACAATTGACATCGCTACATGTAAGAATTGTTTAAATGCTCCCTTGATTTAACAAAATATTACTCCCGGAGAATCCGTCTAGATTTTCTAGTGCCGAAGGCTGACTTCGGTATTCACAGTTCAACTGGTCACGATACCCGAGCGGGATCATGTCAGCATCAAACACTTCTTCGAGAGGACCAAAATACCCGTGGTGAGCATATGAGATTAAACGAATTTGTAAATTGGCGGCTTCCTCCAGCACCAGCAGTCTAATTTGGAACCAAGGGCATGACATTTCAAGATTCGATGCACTCCACAGAAGCGACACAGGCTCTTCGATAGAGAAGAAGGTCCTTGGAAGGCCGCCTAGTCGCAAGACTAAGGTAATAGAAGTCTATTATTCAGCAAGAAAGGTAATGCGAGAACGTGGGGCAGCGTCTGATGTGGAGGATGTGGAGGAAACGGATGTGGAGGAGCATGTGGAGGCAGATGTGGAGGAACGCGGGGTACAGTACGGTAGACTTGCTGATTTGAAGGCGGACACTACTGCACGAAAGCATGGTACCAATTAGACTTCAAGCTGACTGCAGCAACTTCTACCACATGATAATCTGAAGCCCGTGTAGTGTAACTGATCGGGAGAAACATGATTGGGTACGAGAAGTCAACGATCAAGTTCTAGCATAGATTTGGTCCTAAATAGAGCCAAGTATTATTGGAATATGGACTTAGAAGTGGGTGCATTCTTACTGGTAAGTTGACCAAACAGATGATGATACATGTTCAAGGTCAGTGCTGCACATTGGCTTTGCAAGCAAGATTTGCTTCTCAGACAGACATACTAAGTAACACTCACATGGCGTTCTTGTAAAAAGAAATATATCAACTGTCAACTCAAAGATCGTGAAATTCTACGTCAAAGTTTGGATCCTTCAATGCGATCCGATGGAATCACTGTCCTATTGTTATCGCCTTGGCCGCCGTCATACTCCTGTGTTCGCTTGATCTCAAAGCCACGCCCACGCAGTCGCTTCGGCCAAATACCGCTCTTGCCAGGGGCAAGAATTCCATTGGGGTCCAGTGAGTCCTTCAAGGTCTCATTGAGCTTCAAGGACGAGTTGCCATTCCAGTTGTAGACGCTGGCGATTTGGTCCATGAAGCAGAGGTGTGTTCTGTATTCTCCGTACCCCTACTTCGGTGTTAGCACTTCTCGTCAGTGATCAACCGGGGGTAGAGCAAGACCTCTCTGGCAGCATCATCAATGAGCAATTCGATACATCGGTGCGCTTTGCGGCGTGACTCTGGGTTCGTTTTGTCGAACGTGAGGCAAACTAGATACTCCGATCAGCAAGGGCTTAATCCAGTAAAGTGGTTATCTGACCAATATGATGAAGTTCCCGCCAACCAACAATAAACGTGCCAATGTAATCAAAGCCAAATTCAGTGAATCTACGCTTCACCATATTATACTGCTTAATCGCATCAGGGCCAGTGGTGGGGGATATTGGCGAAAATCCGAGAAGAGAACCTTTCGGCCCTGTCCAGTTCAGCCAGCCTAGTTCGTGGGTATTGGGCAGTCCCTTCAAGGTGTCGTCACGCATGTGAATGACCTTTGCAACATCGCCCTTCTCCACATCTTCCGGAAAGGTATAGACTGCCTTTCAAATTGTCAGTGTTTTTTCCAATCAAGTGGTACTCATTCCATGTGATGCGGGACGTACACCTGGAATAGTAAGAAACGCCGACTTGATCGCTCCCCACTGGATGTCCCTCATCTCCTTAGGACCATACATGGCACCATACACATTCCATCGCCCAACACCAATTTCTTTGGCAATCTTGTCGATATCTTCGTCGTTCAAGACGCCAGTCTTTGAAGTGTACTTGGTTTTTGGTGCCAGGACTGCAGCATCGATAAGAGTATTTCTGATTGTCGGCGCATTCTGGATGACCATATTCAATCGTAACACTCGAACTATTTCAACGATAGCAGGCAAATCAGCATCCTTAGGGAAGCTGAACAGGTATGACTGGTAGCCCTGGAGTTGTCAGTCAGGAGGACGGGTTCCCGAGCACTTGGTACTCACTCCTGGATCGGGCATTAACCAAAACCCCATCTTTGTCACAATTCCGAAGTTTGATTGAGTGAAGATGCCATCGGGATAGGGTCCGTATCCATATTGAAATGCTTGCCAGGTGTTGTTACCCGGCAAGGCGCCCATCCCAGTGCGAGTGACTTCGCCAGTGGGCAGCACAACTTCCATGCCGCAATGCATCGAGAAATGCTCTCCGTAAGGTGTATATCCAGCACCACGGTCAAGTGCATTTCCAACAACAGATCCGCCGCCTGCATTCCAATAGATTGTCAGCTCAGTGGCATGTTTGTGGCTGCTTCAACGTACCAAGGTCGGGGTTATCTATCCAAAGATGCTTGAACCCATTGTTCTGAAGATAGTCATAGAGATCGAAGTAAGACACTCCTGGCTCGAGAAGGCAGGTCGCACTTTCACCATCGACTTCTAGCACTCGGTTCATTTGCTTTCCCATGTCCAAGACAACACTTCCTCGGAGGCGGGGTGCAGCACCCCCATAACCTGGAATAATCAATTAACAATCTCTCAACACTATTCATGACTATGAAGAGCACACCGAGATTGCGACCACGAGAAATTGGCCATAATGGCAGCAGAACTTTGTTTGCAAGCTTAACAATAGCCGAGACCTCCTCAGTATTCTTGGGTGAGACCACAGCGCTGGCTAAGAATGTGTCTTTCTCCAGTACATAGAACAGGTCGTGCTCTCGGGGAGCATTGAAATAGTGACCATCTTCATCGGGCATCATATGGTCCTTAGTCAAAATATCGATGTTGTCGGAGCCAACAATGCGACTCAACTCCTCCAAGGCAGATCTCAGAGTTGGGACGTCAACATCAGGAGGTAGAATGAGATCTTCGTCTCTCAAAGATGAGATGTCTTTGATGGAAACCATTGTGATGGATTGATTCGTGCACGAAAAAAGTATTTGCGGATGGTTTGATCAATCCAAAAAGAAGAGACCTAAGCTCGAATATGTATGTCCACGCTTTAAACCAAGACCAATAAACATTCCACACGGAAGTAAGCTCAAATCAGCATCCACATTAGATAACACTAATGTACTTTTTGTAAAGGTACATGGATTTGATCACGCAAGATTGAGACCTATTCTGGTCTTCCTCGAAAGCCCACATCCCCCGCACAACGATTGTGGAGGTAAAAATGCGGGGTTGCAGCCTTCATCCATGATGTTTTTCTCATCTATTACAGTCGACTTGGCCTTCATCAGTTATTGGCTGGATTCACCACAACAAAGAGCACAAGATCAAGAAGTAAAGAGCCATAATCGTCCGAGTTAAGATACACTGATGTCGGTCCAAACGGGTGCCACAACGGGCCCCACAGGGGACCACAGCTCGACATCGTACCAGGTGATAATGCTGCATGAGTAAGTAGAAAGTCAAATTGCTCGGGAGACTTTTGCCCCTGACTGGACAACTGCTATGTAAGATGTTCCAGCCATTATTGCTAGTGTACCCCGCCACTAGATACCCGAAAACCCCTCTTTCCCCTCCCACTGTTAGTCTGCAGCCCAGATGCCAAGAAGCTACGTTCTCAACACTGCATCACTTCTATGTTCCGAACCATCAGGAAGCTAAGCTGCGGTACATGTCTTGCACAAATCGAACGAACTCAAGCCTAATTAATAGTTGCTTACTGACAAGTTCGCACATTCGTTAGTGGGCTAGAGCACCACCTCACAGCATATTGACTTCACTCGGACACCCATCGAGTCCTTCCCCTGGCCAGGGACACGCAAGACTCTTGACAGCAAGCCATCACGAGATCTGGAATATCCTCACGATGGCAACAGCTACAGAAACATGGGCACCAGAGGCAGAGATTGTCCTGCCCCGGAAATGCAACTACTGCGATCGCCGGTTTCGCAAGGTGGAACATCTCAAGCGTCATGAGCGCTCTCGTAAGTGCACGCAGGCCAGTAATTTCATCCAACTTTGACTGATTACCTGTGTCAGATACCGGCGAAAAGCCGTTCAAGTGCACTCAATGCTCGAAACGTTTCTCCAGAAGGTATCTCTTCCGAACAATCCAAGGCGTCTCTGCTGGAATGAGCTCTCATCGTCTTCGTCCAAGAAACAAAAGCCAACTTATTTGACAGTGATGTGTTGTGCCGTCATCAGAAAGGTCATCTCAAAGCAGTTGAGGCAAACCCAGACAATGTCTCATCTCCCAGCGACAACGGGCTGTCAGACAGTCATGGAGGTGCACGGGTGTCACCTTCGTCTATACGAAGCCCGGCTGTTGAAGGCAGAAATATTCAAGATCGACTCGGTCGTGAAGGTGCAAGACGAAATTTAGACATCCAGCTCGGTCAGCGCATGTGGCTGGGGACAGATTCGGAAGGGCAACCGATTTCCGGACCCACATCCCAGAGGCAGATCCAAGTAAGAAGAATTTCGAGTCACCATGACCAAAAATTTCCACAATTTACTGAAGTTCCAACACAGGCCGAGTCTCGGGCTTCCATTGACTGCCTCGGGTTCCTAGCAAATACCGCAGCTTTTGCAGTTCCCAATGAGGCATCTTTCCTGGACCCAGAAATGCTTCCTGTAGGGGCCGGGATGAGCACTCAGCAAGGAAAGGGGGATGAGATGCATACCTTCGACAATTTCAATGCTGGTGCCGAAGATATGATTCTAACCGATGACTTCCAGACGTGGTTCAGCCAGTTGAACTCCAGCAGTCTCTCGCAAACACATGTCGATCACTCTGGATTCCTAGTCTCTACACCTGGATTCCCAATTGAGCGAGCCAGTAAAAGACTACGGTCTATCAGTCTTGGATCTGCGGGCACCTCGAATTACGATATTCCGGATGATCGCTTCGACCAGGTGCAGAAATTCTGGTTTCATAATTCTGGCAACCAAAAACGGGTGATGCATTCGCTGTGGAAAGACTTATGTCTTGTCTCTTCAGACAATATTCTAGCGGGACAGGAATACCCGGACGGTTCAAACATGCCCCGGGGACTTCTGACTCCTCAGTCTCAGAGTAATTCTAGAAGAGGTCTGGAAAAGTCTTGTGGGGAGCGGTTGGAGAAAATGTTCAACAATGTGCGTCGTGTAGATGCTCATTCTCCTTCTTCATGTCAGAAGGGCCCAGATTATATCTCAAGAAGCTCGCCAGCAGACATTGATAGCGGTCTACTTTCGGAACCTAAATTCCCGCCAGTGGAGATACTCGATATGGCCTTGGATCTTTACTTTCGACACTTCCATCCTCTCCTTCCGTTCATTCATGTGCCAACTTTTGATCCGAAAGTCTTTGACGAGCCCACTTTGTTTACCATGTGTCTCATCGGATTGACATTGATAAACACCCACGGAGCCAAAATATTTGTTCAGCGAGCTTTCGATGTGAGCAGAACCATTCCTCGAAATTTCCCCGCGCTCGTTCAGCGTTGAGAAATCGCCACCATCATTTCTGTGTACTGAGATCATTTAGGTTGTTATGGATATTGTCGAGGCTCAAATGAGCAGTCATACGCGCGACTCTTGTCTCTCGAGCCATTCGTATGTGAGAACTGTGGCATGCGGCATGCTTTTGATATGCCTAGCGGAATTACTAGGGGTATCTTCCACCAATGCCAAAAGTATCTGACTGGTATACTGAATCTTTCACAGGAGAGAGCCGATCAACCAAGATCCCAAAGACTTTATGTCCAGCTATTGACAGTATGTTCTTCACACGGGACGAGAGACTAACACTGATTCTTTATTAAGCAAGCGCAAGAACAAGGATTATTCGCTGCTGAGAATGGTCAAAAGCTCGACGAAAATCTGTTGGGCGCATTTGAGGACACAGAGTCGAGGTGGAAAGCATGGGCTCGAATCGAATCTGCAAAGAGGCAAGTCAAATTCTGAAGTTCTCGCAAAGGATAGTGTGCATGCAGGAATTCCTGACATATCCAGATTAATTGTGACGTTGCTTCTTGTTGATTCGTGGTTCGCCACAGTCCAGACTGCCTGCCCATTACTACGCAGTGACCATATGCAATGGTTGTTACCGTGTAGCGTCGCTCTGTTCGAAGCAAAATCAGCAGATATATGGCTAGAGTTACAACGCAAAGGTCATTCTCTCTTCATGCCGGCCATGAAACTATTCTCTACGCGAGTGGAGATTCCTCGGACTGTCAGACCGATAGATATGCTAGGGATGCATGGTGTACTATGCACTATTCGCATTAGGATCTCAGACGACTACTTTCGGCTGCTCTCCAGTAGCAGCTCCGATAGGGGCCGCAGGTCGTTCGTGCCCTGGGAGACTTTTGCGACTGACTTGAGAGGGAACATTACGAGACTTCTGGTGGTAGAAGTGCTGGAATCGTACGGCGACATGATGGGATTGAACAATCCGAACTGCATGGCCATGTGGCATAGTACTTGCATAATGCTTACGGCTGACATGCGCCTGTTCGAGCTCGGAGCTGGCTGTGCTGGCGCAATTGCAGCAAGAGAGGCTTTCAATAATATTGCTGTCTGGACGCAGACAACAGGAGCTAGAAGGGCCATCCTCCACGCAGCGCAGATGTACAGAATATTGTCGGATCGAAGAGCTTCAGATGGAGACCCTTTCCATGCATCCAACGGCTTATTCACATCTGCCTTGGTACTCTCTCTGTATATACTTATGGTGCCAGAAGATTCGATAAGTTCCGAAATCGATCCGTTCGAACTCCTAGATCCTGTAGATTGGAAGATAGTCGGGAGGGAGGGGCTGTCGCACGATTTCGAGCACAACGACCACGCTCAGGACCCTGCGATTGACTTCATCAGACATGGCGGGCCTATCAGTCTTTCAGGGTCAGTCCACTACAGTGGGTACCTATCTGCTCGAAGGATCCTCCTGCAGTTCGTGCATCTTTTGGATGACATTGGGAAATTTAGAGTGGATCGGTACACCAGGATTTTGAGGATTTTGAGCAGCACACTTATTGATGAAGACGCTGTTGATGATTCGTAGATCCGGCTTCTGTAAAATAGTGGGCAGTTAGATCTCAAGAGCTTGACCCTTAACAAATCTTGGCCCCGCAGTCTTTGTTGACCTCGTCTAGTTTAAGCGAGGCGGTTTGGTGAGCGTTGTCCTTGACACAGCGCACTTGTCTGATAGGCCCGGAAAGCATCACACACCAGGATGACTGATTTATCACAGCTGAGACCTTTCCGGAAGCGACCTGTACTAGAAGTAAGAGGTTCAGGCACGTAATTGCCAACTCATTAGAATAATGTTGCGCTGATCCTCACAGATACAAAAATTACATGGACCGCGCCAGAGGACAAAGACCAGCAAAACACCAGACCGATCGCAAGTATCCGTAGATCATGAGACTCAGTAGTCAAGTCGTCTCTTACATCCTCCTAGTCAACAAAACATAGCGTGGTCCTCAGATTACTCATCCTTGCAACCTATGATTACTACTATTGACTTTTCGGGGCAATACTTGCCCGTACATTGAATTTCTTCCATATCCCCATCAAGACCTGAGCTTCGTCATGTGCAATATGAGGATGCGGACGCAGGTGCGGACTTTACGAACCTCTCATTGGGTCGAGAAAACCCGTATGAGTCTTGGCAACAAAAAGGCTGTCGCCTAGGGGAATTTGAGGCGATTGGAAAGAACTTGAGCATGCCGAGGTAGTCCTCAGCTCTTTGTTGAGTTAGTAGGTATCTCAACGTCTCAGATGTGGATATATCTCGACACGATTGGAAATATGCGATCGTCAACGGAATTCTTGGAGCTGCAATATTAAAGCCGTTGACTGCCCGGTCATGATGGCCCAGAAAGTGGATGAACATCCATCGTCTCTTCATCCCATTGATATTCATACCCAATACACCAAGTCAGCATCTCGCCTTCAGCAGATCGCACAACACAACTCATCCACCATCATGGGCTCAACATATACATCTCGCGAGAACAGTAAACTGTTTTCTCCGATCCGACTTGGGGCGATGAATCTCGAACATCGAGTCGTCATGTCGGCAATGACGCGCTTGCGCTGTCCTGGGAGCGTGCCGAAACCGATTGTCACAGAGTATTATACTCAAAGGGCATCGAAAGGAGGGCTACTTGTTACGGAAGGCATGCATCCGAGTTTCATGGTTAGTCTTCCCAAGCAATACTTTTGATCTGGGGAAGGAACCCGTCTGTATGATGAAAGTTGAACATATTATTGACAACGAGATAGGGTGGAGGATACCATGATGCACCGGGCATGTTTGCTCGTGAGCATGTGAGGGCAGTAAGTACAGATCTCTAGCGGCTTGATTTTTCCGTGGGAAGTCGGATGTTTACAGCTAGCGAATTTGCGTCAGAGATCGTGCTTTAGCATTTCAATGTTATTGAGTTTGGTGTTAACCGTAATCAGTGGAAGAAGGTGACGGATGCTGTGCACGCCAAGGGCGCCTTCATGGCGTGCCAATTATGGCATGTAAGTAAATCTTAGAATTGCTCAACGTTTCAAGATTTTGACGTTGTGATTTGAAGGTCGGACGCTGTGCAGTCTCTGTCTCGCTTGGTGGTCGTCAGCCACTGAGCTCTTCCGCAACGAATATGGGCTATCATAATAGGAACACGCCGGGTGGCGTTGCCATTCCTCACGAGACAGCCAAGGCGATGACATTGCAAGACATACAGGACACCATCGATGACCATGTGCGTGCCGCAAAATGCGCAATTGAGGCCGGGTTTGATTGTGTGGAGATTGTAAGCAGAAATAATACCCTTTGAGATCGGGTACTGACGGAATGCAGGCATCAGGCAATGGATATCTGCTCGACCAATTCCTCAATAGTAACACCAACCTCCGAACTGATGCTTACGGAGGTAATAAAGAGAACCGAGCACGGTTCACACTCGAAATTCTCGATGCAGTGATTGCCGCTGTCGGAGCTTCCAGGGTAGCATTGCGAACGAGCCCATGGGGAACAGTCTGGCTCCCATTGGACTCTGATCCGATTGCGAACTGGCGCTATCTACTGAGCGAAGTTGAAAAGCGAGGAATTGCGTACGTATGCTTAACTCAGCCGCGAGCTGATCTCTTGCTCGAGGAGAAGACCAAAATAGACAATATGTATACGGCTATCAAGGAAGGCAAGGTTGCTGCTTCAGTAGAAGATCTCCATCTTCGGCACTTTGAAGAGGTGTTAAAGACGACACCGGTACTGGCAAACGGGAACTATGATAGCGAGAATTGTTTCAATGAGGTGGAGAAGGGCGAAGTGGATGGCATTGTGTTTGGCAGATATTTCATCAGTAACCCAGATCTCGTGGACAAGCTGAGGCTCGGAAAGAGGTTGACGAAGTGGAACAATGCGACTGTTTACGTAACTTCTGTTGCAAACGAAGTTGAGGGCTATACGGATTATCCTTTTGGAGAAGCTGAGGAAAAGGCAAAGTAGTATGAACACTTGCTGTACCTGCTGGAATACAAATTCGCTACAACCTCTCTTTTGTTTATCTCATGATGATATCAGTGATGACTTCTTCGTCGTGTTTCTCTTGATCTTTGCCAAGGGAATTGCCACAATGTACCAATGTTACTTTTCATATACGCTGTGAATCTGGAATTAGAAATCCACTCGTGGCTGCTTGCATTCCCAGAAGCGATCTTGCTTTCCAGCCAAAGAAAGATTAAACTTCCCGGGGTGCGTGCGGACCTCGGCCCTGAGCCAGCAGCCGAATGATTACTAAATGGCAATGGCCTACATGACTGCAACCTGTGGCCAGCATACCTTTTGAAGTGCAAGATGTCTTAATTAATATCAACTTACTGTTCTTTTGAAAGGTCTTATATTAGCAGTGGCATAATCTGCCAATGTACCAATAAACCACCTTTGCCATTGAGTTCGATTGGTACCACTCGATGTCTTTACCTCAACCTGAAACAACCATCTGTTCCCTCAGCTTTCCAGCAGCCGGAGTGTTACTTGTCACACTCACTAGAGCAAAGGAATTGAACACAATACCTAGTCATGGACATGAGGAATTGTCGCGGGTATGGCAGTGGATGGACAGCAACCCCCAACTTTTGGTAGGGGTATTTACTGGTTCTGGGCGTGCTTTCTGCACTGGCGCAGATCTTCGAGGTACCTGAAATCACTCGTCTCTTCTGGTGTCAATAGACTATGTTAAATCAATACTGACCTGACTGCGACAAAAGAGTGGAACGAAGCTCCAACAGAAAAGCAGGGAATTCTTCCCCCTCAGGGATTTTGCGGTATCTCACAGAGACGTGGTCGGAAGCCCATCATTGCAGCGGTCAATGGTTTGGCAGTAGGCGGCGGGATGGAAGTGCTCATTAATTGTGACATGGTCATCTGTTCGCGGAAAGCTGTTTTCGCATTGCCGGATGTGAAAGTTGGTTTGTCTCTGCTAGGTGGGACGCTACCACTGTTGGTCCAGAGAATTGGTCGGGGACATGCAACCGATATGACCCTGACAGGTAGAAACGTCCTCCCGGAGGAAGCATTAAGATGGGGTCTGGTGGATCGTCTTGTCGACGATCCAGTAACAGAGGCTGTTGAAGTTGCGAAGACGATTGCTGCAAATAGCCCAGATGCTGTGTGGGCCACCAGGGAGGGAATTTTTCTTGGGATGAGTGGAAAAGACAGTTTCGAGGCTGGCAGAGAGTTCCAGGATAAGTATTGGGAACCATTTCTGAAAAAAGGACAAAATGTGAAGGAAGGTATTGCAGCCTTCCTTCAAAGGAGAAAGCCAAATTGGGATCTGAATTGGAATAAGGCTAAGCTATGAGTCAACCAACTGACATTGAGCCTATCTCTACAGTGCTGGGAAAAATGTAAACTACCCATGTAGTTCAGTACCTGCTGTTTTATGTTGCATCAGAAGGGGGACAAAATTTGCCAGGTGTCGCTCACGTGTATGCCGATCTAAGGATTGTGTATGATGGAGCGTCCAAGAGCCCGCTTCGCTGGCCTCTCTCCAAATGTCAGCAGTCGTCCAAACAGCATTTGATCGTTGAATTCCCAGAACACGGCGATTGGTAGGATTCAATCAAAAACACAGCATAATGCTCCTCATCCCTACGCGGAACGGAGAAGCCTGTTTCTTCCAGCCCTCATGTGCATGTGACCGCAACATCAAATGTGAGTTTACACGTAGATCGCATGGATGATCACCTTTCTTGAGAACATTGCTGAACCCAAGTAAAATAAATAATGAACATATCAGTTTGGTAGCAGACTCTGGATTTAGAGATGCTCGACACGTCTACTTTTGATTGTGTAGAAATTCATCAATGGAATATCGGGAAGTGTTCAGTTGGCCCCTCCGATCCATCCAGTTTCTCAATCTGAAGAATGGACTAATCGTCAATCCAGATGAAAAATTGAACAGAGTAATAAGTTATGGAAATACTGCTAATAAAAAAAAGTCAAAAAACATACAACAGCAGGTATTCGCTGGTGGTCACCCACCCAACTACTAATCTGCCGATCTGAGGCTTATGTATGGCAGAGCGGACGGGATGCCCAGTTTTCCTCAGTCTGTGGTCGTATGTGAAAGCAAAGTCACAATTTGCTTATATATACCTATTAGAGAAAGCCATATTCTTGCAGCAGGATAAAATATGGGCTGATGGGTTCCTGGGTCTTGACCATTGCCTCGACCCGGAAAATGAAGGCCTGTTCTAGACGCAAAGAGTATCGCTTTGAGGTTGAGAAACCGTCAGCCTCTTTAGCGCGGATCACTGCTGCCTGTCAGCCCCCAGGTATTTACCAAAGGAGAAGTGTGATGTGCGCCTGCAATAATTCATGGATGTTTGAGTATCCACACTTCAAGACTCGATCGTATGGCCCACCCAGCCGGCGAAGGCTCCTGATCAACGATGTGCTGTCAATTCTCTGAGGTATGCCTCTACGCAGTTCTTGTCTTTGTATTCTCGTTATGTATACCACACTTCTAACCAATCGGCGCTGCCCATGCTGAGGTTGATTGTAGGGTTGCAACATGTGATCTCACCATTCCAAAGTCTCCTGACGACACTTCTTGAGTATCGACATCTCAATCGCCAGACCCGGCCCAAATGACGTCGCTACGATCTGATCGCGCCCTATCCCCATGTTCCTCAACTTGTCTAGGACTATGAGAACTGTAGGGCTCGAGGAATTGCCTCGCGTTCTGTATATCTCCCGCGTTGCTCTAAGCTGATCATCGCTCAGCTGCAACAGTTCTTTGGCACCCTCGATAATAGCCTCGCCTCCGGGATGGAGTGCCCAATCAAAGTCACCAACTTCCAAAGCTCTCTTCCCAAGCCTTTCTTCCACTTCTGGCAATAGCGACTGAAACATCGGAGCTATTGCGCGGATGGCGAGCTCGGGCACGCTCCTAGTCAAAACCGTTCGGAAGCCTCCAAACAAGCTGTCAGTCGTCTACCAAATATCAAGAGAGAAGACAGGTTACCCAGTGGGTCTGCATAGAATCCCATGTGCTGCGCCGTATTCGGCAGGGTTGCGTTGCCCCATTCCAGAAGTTGGAAAATGGGCTCTGTATTGTCACCCAGCCCATAATCGTTACATAAGACTTCAAGAGTATTAGTGCTGTAGGAGCCAAAATTTGGGAATCGGGATCTCGGATACTCAAACAACGATCCCAGGACATGTCCCTGATCCGAAATCCGAGATCCTGGGTTGAACCAGATGGGAAAGAGTCAGAAGTCTACATACTGAACGCGGCGGCACCGTCAGAGAAAAGTGCACCAGCAATACAGACTGCAACTGGATCAGAGCACTTGACGACTTCGGCTAGATCGCACCTGACATTTGGAGTGCATAACTCGCAGGCAAAGGCAAGTATGCGTGCAGGCCGTCCACGCATTGACGCTCCACAGGCAATTTGAGCTGCAACCCGCATGATAGCAAGACCTCCGGCGCAACCCACGCCTTGGAGGAGTGTACGATCAACAGTCGGCTCCAGTCCCAGCTTTTGATTCACGAGGAGATCATATCCAGGATTGCCCTGGTTGGTGCAAGTCACACCAATCGTGTGAGTAATGTCCCCATACTCTCCCGCCCATTCTCTCAAAGCTTTCCTACAAGCTTGAACGGTCAAATCCACTCCAGCCTTTCGAAAGAAATGGTTAATATCAATAATAGAAGGAGGCTCGGTGTGATTGGTAAATCCACTGTCATAGGAACTAATTGATGCTCTTGTGTCGATTCCAGTAGTTCGATTTATTTGCAACAGCTTTTTCAGACTATTTGTGGACTTGTGTTAGTGTTTGGTTCAATTCTTCGACTGTTAGAGTCACGCTTACCCGGGGTTTTCAGTATCATGAAACTTGCTTGCAAACTGCTCCAACTTCTCTGGGCGAAGGAGATAAGGAGGATATTGACTACCCAAACCAGTGATCCAAAGGTTCGGTGCTGTCGAAATAGGAGTGTTGTTTGCGCGTGCAGCTTCCTGCGGTACTGGATCCATACCAGCAATGACTCTCGTACAGAGATTGAAGAGAAGCGAAGCGAAATTCCCCCACAACAAATGTAACGAGATATTGCTCGGTCTAGTCTTGAAGATCTAGACTGATCTGTTCCTTCGTTGATCCGGAAGCTTGGCAGCGGGCCGTGTGTCCAAAGTGGGTAATAAGTACCGAATTTTGGGTAGCGGGAGGCGTGGCATCTCTAGTTCCCATCTTCATTGGGTCCACACAATACTCATCTCATCTCCACTGTGGCTTCGAAGAACCAATACATCTCTTATGCTCGTCTACGAGGCTGAGGTTCGCATAGAGATAAGGAGCCCAGACTTTACTGATTTGGGGTGCCGGAGCAGTAGCTTGCTGGGAGACTTACGGATAGGTTGCCTCCGTAAGTAGAGACGCTCAGTACCGAGTCGAAATTGATCAAGTACGCCACCGAAATCTGCTCTTCAACATACTGAAAGTCTCAAACCTCAAAGCACTTCAACTGTCGAGTATCCTCACTTCAGCCCGGCGTAATCGCTCATCTCGAACACATCATATCGTCAGTTGCACGCAAAACCAGATAACTGCCGTTGCTCACAAGAGGGAGTAAGATTAATAAAAAGTAGAAACTATATTCACGACACTGGTCTCGAGGCCAAATGGTCAGCATCGGCACCAATGGTGCTTCAAGAAATGGGAGCCAGGATGGGGCTCATCTTGAACAATTGAATGCCACAAATGGCTACCAAGCTCTCGAGGGGAACTCTGTGCCTCTGGTAGAACCAATGGCTATTTGTGGAATGGGAATGCGTCTCCCCGGAGGCATTCGTGATGCAGAAGGATATTGGGATCTCCTATATAACCGACGCAGTGGGCGCTGCAAAGTACCAAAGGATCGATACAACATTGATGCATGGTATGGGCCAGGTAAGATTGGCCATGTGACAAGCAAATATGGTTACTTCCTCAGCGACATCGATCTGGGCAATGTAGATGCCTCATTTTGGTCGATGACCAAGCAGGAAATCGAATGCATGGATCCTCAGCAAAGACTCACTCTTGAAGTTGTGTATGAATGCTTACAAAATGCCGGACAAAAGCCTAAAGAGCTTCGAGGAAGGAACATTGGTGTGTACCTCGGAACATTTGACGGCGATTGGTTGGAACTTGATGGAAGAGACCCTCAACATTACCACATGTACAGACTGACGGGCTACGGGGATTATATGTCGGCCAATCGCGTCAACTACGAATTTGACTTCAAGGGCCCCAGGTCTGCTGCTGACATTCCCACCAACAACTCAGATCTTGCCGGCTAATCATTCCCAGTGTCACACTTCGTACTGCATGCTCTTCAGCTCTGACTGGGCTTTACGACGCTTGTCACGCAATCGCTGCTGGAGAGTGTGAGGCCGCAGTGGTAGCTTGTGCGAATCTGATCTTCTCGCCCAGGACATCAATCACGATGCAGGAACAAGGAGTATTATCCTCGACAGGCTCGTGTAAGACATTCGATGCGCATGCTGATGGGTACGCTCGGGGAGAAGCCGTCTCTGCAATATATGTGAAGAAACTCAGCGACGCGATTCGGGATGGTGATCCTATTAGGTCTGTTATTCGATCTACATGTATCAACTCTGGTGGTAAGGCATCAACTTTGACAGCTCCTAATACAGCCGCACATGAGGCTCTTATGAGAAGAGGTCATGAGCTTGCTGGTATATCAGACTTTTCTAGGACTGCTATGATTGAGTGTCATGGGACCGGGACTGCTGTTGGTATTTTGCATTTTACTTGCATTCCTTCGGTCTTTACTAGTCTCGAGAACTGACTTATGCTTGAAAAGGGGACCCAATTGAGGCTGCAGCGGTGGCAAATGTGTTTGGCGAACATGGGATCTATATCGGATCGGTATGTCTAACGGAAAGCTCTGTAGACACCCACTCATGAACTAATTGATAGGTCAAACCCAACCTAGGTCACAGCGAAGGCGCATCGGGACTTTCGAGTATCATAAAAATGACACTTGCTCTCGAGAAAAAGATCATCCCTCCCAACATCAATTTCACAATTCCAAATCCTAAAAGCAAGTATTCTCACATATTCGTCCACGTCTAGACTAATTGAGTCGCCATCTTAGTTCCCTGGGGGACTTCTAAACTCCAAGTTCCAGTTGTCCCTATGGCATGGCCTGAGGATCGCGATGAAGTTGTCGGGGTGAACTCCTTTGGTGTGGGAGGCTCAAATGCCCATGTGAGTAGATCTGGTAATGCTTCCCAGAATCCCGCCTGATATTCAGCAAGGTTCTTTTAGGGTCCGCAGAGTCGTTTGGTATACGCAAGACTCTGTCTAAGCCTTTAGTCAAGCTCCGACAGCCCCTTTTGCTCCCTCGTTTATTGGTATTCTCGGCAAAGCACCCACAAGCTTTGAACAGGATAATAGCTGATCATGAATCCTTTCACATTTCTAACCCTGAGTCACTTGCGGACATGAGCTACTCTTTGGCCATGAAGCGGGAAGTGCTTTCCCACCGCGGATTTTGCGTCACGGACGGCGAGGACTCATGGGAGCCATCAGTGACGCACCGACATTCACAACGGCAGCCCCCGCAGTTGGTGTTTGCCTTCACTGGCCAGGGGGCCCAGTGGGCGCAGATGGGTGCAAAACTTCTTGCCAACGTCGAGATATTCAGAAAAAGCATTGAAGGGCTTGACGCATTCCTAAGCACAGTTCCTGAGCCCCCAGTATGGAAATTGACAGGTACAATTTAATACCATCTACACCCTCTATTCATATCTGATTGGCTGATTGTGTACTCAGAGCTCCTGTCAGCTCCTCGAAAGTCTAGCCGGCTTGCTGAAGCAGAGATATCCCAACCATGCTGCACAGCGTTTCAAATCGCGCTAGTTGATGTCCTTTGCCAATATGGAATCAAGCCAAACGCAGTCCTTGGACATTCCAGTGGAGAAATCGCTGCAGCTTACGCATGTGGTGCACTTACTGCTAGAGAAGCAATTTCCATCGCCTACTACAGAGGCAAAGTGATGGCGGAGCTTGATTCGGCGAAGGCCCCAGGTGCAATGGCGGCGGTTGGTCTCGGCCCAGAAGCAGTTGCGCCATATCTTCGGCCTGGTGTCACTGTGGGTTGTGAAAACAGTCCTAGCTCTACGACATTGACAGGTGATCGAAACACTCTAGAGCTCGTAGTGCAGAAGATCAAAGATGCCGTTCCGGATATCCTTGTCCGCATGTTGAACGTAGACCGTGCCTATCACTCCCGTAAGATTTAAACCCGCTTTCCAAATTCTTCAACTGACTGCTTGTTCATATAGACCAAATGACACCTGCTACAGCCCGGTACCTAGAACTCATGGCGAGCGTCAATATATGCCCCTCGGACCCTCATATTCCGTTATACTCCAGCGTGACTTGTAACATTGTCACTCGCGGCGCGGATCTAGGATCTGCCTATTGGGTACAGAACCTAGTCTCCCCTGTCAGATTTTCCACGGCATTGAGCAGTGTTCTCGCTAACATTGTGTCCCGGAAACTTTTTATCGAGGTTGGACCACATTCGGCTCTCGCTGGACCTATTCGTCAAACGCTCCAGAGCCTGAAGTCCAAGGATGAGTATCTCAGCTTGCAAACCCGTGGATCGGACTCCCATAAAGAACTCCTAAAATCTGTTGGAGAGATGTGTCTCCAGGATTGTCCGGTCGATTTAGAGATCGTTACAGGTAATGGCAAATTCCTGCCGGATCTTCCGCTGTATCCATGGCACTATGAGGAGCCGCTCTGGGCTGAAAGTAGGATCTCGAGGGATTGGCGATTGCGAGAGTTCCCACATCACGATATTCTTGGCTCCCGTATCATCGAAAGCACTAATCAGAATCCGAGCTGGCGAAATGTACTTAGATTAGACGTTGTTCCTTGGATTAAAGAGCATGAACTTGCAGGAGAAATCATATTCCCGGGCGTTGGGTACGTCTGTATGGCTGGTGAGGCCATCAGACAACTCACGAAGTCAGCAACATTCACAGCACGACGAATACACATCAAGGCCGCGATGGTCATGCAACGAGGCCAAGACAGGGAAGTGATTACGCAGCTTCAGGTGATACCTATGACCAGTACACAGGACTCGAAGTGGTATAGTTTCACTGCATATTCACTCGCAAACGGTGTCTGGACCAAGCACGCTTTTGGGCAAATTATGGCTGGCACAGAGTATCCTCGAGAGACGCCGACCATTGCCACTTTGCCACGCGTACTCTCTAGGCGAGCATGGTATCGAAAATTCAAAGAAATGGGTCTCGAATATGGCCCTCGGTTTATGGGACTGAACGATATGACCTCTCATCCGGTTGAGCGCAAGTTTGTGGCCCATATTACCAATGACGTCCAAGAAGACGAAACCGCGTACGCCGTTCATCCAGCGACGATGGATACTTTGCTTCAAGCTATAGGACCCGCAACGTGCAATGGCCTCCCTAGAAAGTTTCAAGCACTCGGAATTCCAACCTACATACACGAGATCTATGTTTGCCCACCTTTGGCAAACAAAATGATCATCCAAGCAACTGCTGACGACGAACCTAAGGGTGCACTCTCTGGCAGCATCGTCGCTGTGTCGGAAGGCAAAGTTGTCGTTGATCTTCAGGGGCTACAGATGTCAGGAATAGGCGATGTCCAAGACCCAGATATGGATCCACATGCTGCCGTAGAATTGGATTGGCAAGAGGATTTGAATTTCCTGGATTTCGCTTCCTTGATATATCAAAAACATGACAAAACCAAGTTACATCTCAAGCTTGACGATTTATTTTCCGCCTGTCTGAAGGAGACATCGCAGCAGCTACGAGGCACTCAACCAACCAAGGATCATCTCTCACACTATCAAGAATGGCTAGAAGCTTTTCTTGTTGAGTATCCGTCCCAAAACTCGTCTACAGGCCAAGGCTATGTTACGATTGACGAGCTTTACGCTGATTTGCAGCATACTGAAGCGTCTGCGGCGGCCACTGCTATCTACAGAGTCACCAAACATTGTAGAGAAATCTTTAGTGGAGAAATGGAAGCACTGGATCTTCTTATGGAAGAGAATATCCTGCACCATCTTTATGATTACATGCAGAATTCCGAGTACGCCACCTTTCTTGGTTTGGTAGCTCATCGCAAACCGAACATGAGGGTTCTTGAAATTGGTGCAGGTACTGGCGGAACTACAGCTACGGTGCTGCCGAGCTTAAGGTCATCATATGACGAAAGGATGTTCCTCTCATACTCGTACACGGATATCTCTTCCGGTTTCTTCCCAGCAGCAAGAGAGAGGTTTAAAGACTTCGACGGTCTGGACTATAAGGTTTTGGACATTTCCAAAAATCCAATTGATCAAGGTTTCCGAGCCGAAGAATTTGACCTAATAATAGCCTGCAATGTACGTACACCTCAATGGATCTCGAAAAATGGCTAACATTTTCTAGGTTCTCCATGCGACTCCCAGCCTCCGTCGAACACTATCTCATGTACGAATGTTATTGCATCCTCAGGGCCGGCTCTTCCTTCAGGAGCTTTCACCAGGTAAGTCATGCTTTCCAAGATTCGGTCATGTCCTCTAACATCACTACCAGAGACCAAATGGATCAACTTTGTGATGGGCGTTTTGCCCGGGTGGTGGTTAGGAGCACCAGATGGTCGCTTTCCTGAGCCATACGTTTCTGCCGCTCGATGGACCGAAGAGCTCCAAGCTACAGGATTCGCAAGAATTGACGCCTGCAATCATGACGGCTATCTTAACAACAACATCATTGCTAGGCCGACTATGAAGCATCCTAGACCCCGAAATGTTACTCTCCTTTACTCTGAAAACGAAGGGACACTCAAACAAAAAGTTTCGAAATGTCTTGAAGCTGGCGGATTTCAGATCGAGTTGCTCTGCCTGAACGATCAAACAAGTTCGCCGCCACCACAACAGGACGTCGTTTCAATTCTCGATCTTGAGGGTCCTTTCTTCCACGATGTTACCGAATCAGGATTGGCCAACTTCAAAAGCATTCTCAGTCAGCTCCAAGGATCTGGTATCCTCTGGATAACGAGATCATGCCAGGTCGCATGTACAGACCCTAGATATGCTATGGTCATTGGCGTCGCTCGAGTTCTCCGTACCGAGATGGCGTTGAACTTTGCTACTGTTGAGCTGGACAATCTGGGTGAGGCAGCCATGCGCTTGATCCCAGCCATTCTTCGAGAATTTCAAGATTGGAAGGTTGAGGCCAATGTCGGCCCGACGAGTGAGTGGGCACTGGTGGATGGCAAACTCCTGATTAGTCGATACCACTATATCCGCGTGGCAGATGAACTGAAGAAGAAAGAGACGGGTTCTGCGGTCAGGAAGTTAGAATTACGCAAACCGGGGCTCCTTGACTCTCTTCATTGGAAAGAAGTGGAACTTGGTGAACTCGCCGAGGGTGATGTCCGGGTTGACGTTAAGGCTGTTGGATTCAACTTCAAGGTAAGAATACATGTATAGACTTGTGATACCCTCACTAAGCCATTACAGGACCTGCTTATCGCCATGGGCGTTATCACAGAGAAGTCATCCATCGGCCGAGGATTTGGATATGAAGGGAGTGGGATTGTGATAAGAACAGGACAAAGGGCCAAGAAATTCAAGAAAGGCGATCGAGTGATCATCAGTTCAAGTGGATCTTTCACGTCTACCCACCAAGTCTCCGAAACACTGTGCACCAGGATGCCAGACGGGATGACGTTCGAAGAAGGTGCAGCTATGTCGGCAGTCTATTGCACTGCAATTTACTGCCTCGTTGATGCTGCAAGATTGAGTAAAGGACAGGTAAGTTATGCACTCTGGAAGTTTTAGTAGTATCTACTCACGTGGCGTTTAGTCTGTGTTGATCCATGCAGCCACAGGAGGTGTGGGAATTGCTGCCATTCAGATCGCCCAACTGATAGGCGCCGAGGTGGGGTGTCCCATGTTGTCTCGAAAGAATGATTTACTAACAGGACGAACTCACAGATATACTGCACCGTGGGCAACGAAGAAAAAGTGGCCTACCTGATCAACAACATGGGTATTCAGCGTGATCACATTTATAACTCCAGGGATTCGAGCTTCCTTCCCGCTATTTTGAGGGCAACTGAAGGTCGGGGAGTTGACGTTGTGCTGAACTCACTTTCTGGTGAGCTTCTCCATGCTTCATGGAAATGCGTCGCAGAATTTGGCACATTCCTTGAAGTAGGTCGACGAGATTTCGTAGGCCAAGGCACTCTTGCCATGGAACCTTTCGAATCGAATCGTACGTTTATCGGGTTTGATCTCCTACTTTTCTCGACCAAACGCCCGGAAGAACTTGACAGGTAGGACTCCTCTCTTCGCTTGTGTCTCCCTCTCTCTAATCCAGAACTCTAGAATCATGAATAAAGCCATGGACTTCTACGCCCGCGGACTTATAAAGCCTTCTGCCGCTATCACGAACTTCTCCGCTTCTCACATCACGGAGCCATTCAGATACATGCAGAAGTCTCAGCATATTGGCAAAATTGTTGTGTCAATGCCAGCAGCTATTAAAGAGCTTCCATTAGAGACGGTCCGTGAGGATTTGAAACTCCGTGCAGATCGGGCGTACTTGTTCGTTGGTGGGCTTGGTGGGCTTGGGCGCTCCATAGCAACCTGGCTGGTTGAAGGGGGTGCGAAACATATCGTCTTCATGTCAAGATCCGCCGGAAATGTTCTTGACGGCGACCCATTTGTCAAAGAATTCGCAGCACATGGCTGTAGGACTACCAGAGTTTCGGGGGACGTTTCCAAGTATGAGGATGTTTTCTTGGCAATACAGGCTGCTGGAGAACCTATTGCAGGAGTTTTCCAGGCTTCGATGGTTTTGAGAGTAAGTAAAAACACATCACATATGTCAGGAAATTAGCTGATGCATGACGAAAGGACGCCGCTTTCGCAACCTTGTCCTGGGATGATTGGCAAGCCGCAATAGAACCGAAAGTACAAGGCACCTGGAATCTCCATAATGCTTTCCTTCAGGAGCAACCTGAACCTCTCGACATATTCTTTCTCTTTAGCTCCGCTGGGGCAATGAGTGGCCACTGGGGCCAGGCGAACTACAATGCAGGTAATACATTCCTGGATGCGTTCGTGTCTTACCGGCATTCCCTTGGACTTGCTGCTTCCACGGTCAACATCGGAGTCATGGAAGATGTGGGATATCTCAGTGAGAATACTGACCTTCTTGACTCGCTTCGGTCAACTGCTCAATACCTGATAAAAGAACCACAGTTGCTTGATTCTATCGAATTGATGCTGAAGCGTTCCCAGCCAACAATACCTGTTGATACTTCGTCCTCTCAACTTCCCAAGAGATTCCGGTACGTCCAGAAGTCGCAAATTGGGATTGGCTTGCGCTCCGTATTGCCAATCACTTCGCCCAGTAACAGGACAACCTGGCGTAACGATCCCCGGATGCTGGTATATCGAAACCTAGAAACGAATGGCGAGTCTTCTGAGCCATCTTCATCCTCCGACCAAGAACTCAGCCGGTTTCTCAAGGATATTGGGTCCAACATGTCGCTACTTAAGGCTCCAGAATCAATCAATCTGTTAGCCCGAGAAATCGGCAGGACGTTGTATGGATTTATGATGCGGACAGAGGAGGAGATTGACCTCAGTGCCCCCTTAGCGGTTCTGGGTATCGACTCACTCGTGAGTATCGAGATGAGGAATTGGATTCGGCAGAGAATTGGTGTGGACTTTACAGTGTTGGAGATCATCAGGTCTGCGAATATACAGGAATTGGGACGAGTTGCACAGCTAAAGCTCGTGGCAAAATATGAGGCAAGAGTCTGAAAACCTTTGGGTAATCAGATTTGGAGTCTTTGCGAGATCTAACTTCCAAAATAACAATCTCGACCTATGCGCGATCAATATTTCATATATGAATACCTTGCAGAGTAAGTAGGATGCCCAATCCAATACTCTGGAATCCTCGCTTGCATCCATTAAGCTGCAGACCCTGCTCGGTTGTCACGTCAGAGGAAGTTTAACAGATACCACCTATTTACAACTGACTTACAATTCACAGTGAACAACAGTGAACATTAATAGATGTGAATTATACAGAGTTGCAGCGGAAACACTCTGTTGAAGCCTAATATTTCCTGTCAGTTCTAGTTCGGCCGTCACAGCGATGTGGCTAGTTGATAGTTGGTGGCTGTTTGTTTACATTTTAGCGAAGGAGAGCTGAGGCGGCATTTGTTCTAGGGGCTGCATTGCATGGCGTTTATAGACCCGGTGTTTGCATACATTCCCAATCAATGATAATCAGTCTTGTCTCAACGCTTTGAGCAAAGACTAAGCCGAAATGCATAATTCCAGTTCCAGGATCCAGGCCTCTTAAGCAACGAGACCCACCACAAACCCCTTGTCGCGCTAAGTAACTTGAACCTGATTTTCCAGGTTTTAAAACCCACATTACACATTGCGCTTTTTATATCCCCTGATCCAGAACCCTGGAGCATTGCCGCGCAGTGTCCCAAGCAAGACCCTCTAAGTCTTTTAGCATTCTTTTGCGAGATAAAGCGCCTCGATGGCCTCTTCTATAACGGCAGCGGGGCCACCATTCGCCGCCACGATGAGGATATTGCGAAACGTTACCATGGCAGAAGACCTCATAGCAGCGTGGCCAACCCTGAAACCCAAAAGCTTGTCTTCTCCGCCAGGATTTACTGAAGCAGAGCGTCGTATAGTACTTGATCTGCCTGACGATGATACCGAGAGTGCCAACATCGCTGGGGCTACCAATCTTTCGCGCGATCAGCTTCTCGAGAATGCCGTCTCACATCGCGAAGACCTCACGACTGAGGAGATAGCAATTTTGAAGAATAGATTCTGGACTCCGAGGACAAGCGAGGAGTCTAAAGCTTATTTCAGAGGGAAAAAAGAGATCAGTAAAGAGGCAAGAAAAGAGGTTATTGAAGTCCGTGAACGCCTTGCCCCGCTTGAGGCGGCTGCCTTTTCTAACGCTGCGCGCGAGTTCGAATCAAGAGATCGTGCCACCTCCAATGTGAAGAAAGCCACCGCTGCGAATCGCTCGTTACCTTTCGCGAAGGAATGGATCCAAGGCTTGTACGAACGAGGACAGCCGGCTTGGGGTTATATATGTCTCTACGATGCTGCTGCTCAACGACTTAATCCTGCACGACTTGACGATTTTGGCTCGCGTCTGGGTGGTTTCTTCGACGATGCTTTAAAGTTCAACGGATCAAAAGACATCATCGGCGAGAAGTGGCAACTGTTATCGTTTAATGCGCCTGTTTCTGGTTTTGCGCCGCTCACAAATCGTAGCCCAGATGATGAGGACAATGTCCCCACAAGCGATGCGACCAATTACCAAAGGGCTACTGTCCTTCGGGAAGCTTTCAAGTCAATCATGGCCGATCCAGATGAGTACCAAGAGTCCGATGGTGTCCAAGTCCCATATTGGGGAAAGACATTCACACGAAATGTGAAGGATGGCGTTGCAGGTTCCGGACTTCTCACAAACACCTTCCTCGTCATCGATCCCGTGTGTATCGACCTAGTGCTGTCACAAAGTCCGTTTTACGACGACTTGCGCGTTCTTGCATTCGAAGCTGATTTTCCGATCGAGGGGCATGAGTATGTGGAAGGATATCAGGGCTTCACGTGGGTTAGGTTGGATCAATTGGTGTACAATTTCTACGAGCTACGAATGGCGAGAACTGAAGTGGCCGGGATGCAAGGAATCTGGGAAGCGTCTCAGAGGAGTAGGAACCAGGCCTTCGTCAGTATGAAGCCAGGAGAAGATCACTTTACAGGGTCGCGCCGGATGGCTGGCTTCACGCGTGACAGCGTACTTGGGAAAGACTTCTACGCAATGCAAGATGCAAAACGCAACCAAGGGGACTTGTTGGTCCAATCATGAAGATGGTCTCTTTCCTTAAGGGTTTGTAAAGTCCTTGACATCATTACATACATAGCGTAGATTGAAAACGCTAAAAGAGGCAAGTCCATTCTGCTAATTTCGTGTGACGAGGTCTCTCTCTGTGACTCGAACACATCTCTCTTCAGGAATCTGTTCCTGCAACCGCCTGCTCCTTCTCGAGCTTGTTATAAGGACTTTGAAGCGAATCCTTGGCTCCTGCTCAACGAGACTCGCGAACATGTGCAGAAGACTGAAATAGTCTTCATCCCAGCAATATTGCTCAAATTGAGCCAGATCATCGATGATACAACATATAGGCAGATCTGGTACTTGGCTGAGCAACAATTGGAACAAGGAACAGAAATCCTGCATTGAGAGTGTTGCTTCATCGCTAAAGTCTCCCGAAATGTTGGCATGCACCGAGGCCTGGGGCCAGGCATGGAGTAATTGCCGCAGTAGACTTCGAATGAGGCCTCTTGGACCTCGTAGTCTATCACTGGACGCTACGTGCTGCCCGCAGAAGAAGGTCAGTGCTACGCCTTCTGTTGTGTCCTCGAATCTCTGTGCCAAGCTTGCGCAGAACGATGATAGTGGTGATATTCTTCCGAACTTAGAGTCGAACTGGCCTTCAACAAATATAAAGTCGGCATTATCCGCACTTATCCAGGCTTGGAATCGCGGTATCGATGTTATAGCAGCGCCATAAGACTTCGAGGCTGGGTAGAGTTGATTGCTTTGCCGAATAACAAAGCCTAGGTCGTCAGCGCACTGTTCACGTGGCACGCTGATCAAAGTTATCAGATCCCCTGGGCGTAGTTCTGGATCTGATCGAGGCGCTGTAAATTCATCATCAGTCCTGAAACCCCTATCACAGTGCCCAGACTCTGCAGAGATAAAAATCGCTGCTTGCTGTGCTTTTGATTGTTGGTCGACTTACGAAGATGCTCGTGTTCTAGCCCTCGTATCATTTTGTTCCCTGATACAAGATCCTGAAGCCTCATTATTTCGACTTGTAATCTCTCAACGCCCGAATGAGTGCTCGACGTCACTTCATGTATCTTCCTAGTGGTGATACAGGTCTCGAATACAACATCATCCTGTAGGTCTCGTGCCAGGCTGTCGACAGTTAAGCTCCTTTTCTTGACGAGGGCCAACATTTCTGGAACATCGAATGCTCGAAAGAGACTTGTCACTTTGGCCACTATGTCCATCAGTGGATGCCATTGCCGAATTAAGAATTTTGTACTTGCCGAATGTGTCAGGCATTAGCATCTTAATTAATTGTGGTATGACTGTAAAGAGTGTAATTTTTAGGTCGTGTATAGATTTTGCCAGCCTGCTATCACTGGGGAATCTCTGGGCTTTATTACAAGCCACGACGATAATGGCTGGTATGTCTTCAAATACGTCCAGGATATCTCGTCTTACTGATTCCCTGTGTGCGGTAAGCTGAGTCGGTAGTATCAGCCACGAGCCAAAATGTTGGCGATCAGCACCTACATGAAAAGTGAGGGCAAGTCCACCATGGAGAAAGCATAAGTCATCCGGAATAGCATTCAAGAGTGGTACAATGGACCTCGATAAAGAGCTCAACCTCCTTCTGTTCTTGGTGAAGAATCTCCTGTCGCCTTGTTGGCTGAGATTCGCTGCTTCTGTCGCTTTCTCAAGCTCTGCCATGACTTCCTGCCAAGAGCACTGGATAGGGTCAAAAGGAAGCCTGCGACTGTTGAACTTCTCGTTTCCTCGCAAGGCTTCCACGAAGTTCCTAGTTTAGGTTAGTCGTCAACCTTCAGTGTGCTATATTGTTCATCTTACTTGTAACTTTCCTTAACACTGTCCACTGATAAACTTTCGTGCTTTGAAGCCATCGTTTCGAAAGTTGGCTGACTACAATAGGTTCACATAAGGCGTGGTTTCGTCTCTTCGAATCGTTATCTATGTTATGAAATCTTGTAGAATCATGGATGTAAGTCTGGTGATCGATTGTTCCGGGCTGTTGCGGGTGACCGAGATAAAGATTGCCTTGCCAGCCAGATTGTCTTGAGCTCTTATCTTTCAACTGAGAATGGCCAATCGCCAGCATAGAAAAGTCCGTGTGACCTGGAGATCTACAATTTTGCGAGCCTCACTCAGCCTCACTCAATCATATTTCTCACTCGTTTCGGGCGTGTTGAAAGAGCTACTGGTCAAACGTTCTTGGCGACCCCGAAGTACGCCCTGGTACTACTTGGGATTTTAGGCACCCACGCCCAAAGATGTCATTACCGCATAGTCTGCGTGAAATCGAAAATAAGGCTGTATGATTACCATATCTCTGACTTCTATTCAAATTTTTTCCATGATCACATTGCTTTTTTTTAACCGTAGCATATATGCTGTGTCGTGTTTTGTTGCACTGGTCGGCTCCGTTGCTGCAAATCGTCAATTTCACTCCCGTTCATAATATAACATGGTAAGTCTTGGGTTCTTGGAACTGAAGACTGACTTTATCAATGCTAATTGCCTCCTCAAGGCTTCGAAGATGCACTCCAAAAACAATCCTTTCGAGAACTCCGATATGGCCTCCGATTTCGACTCGAAGGTTGATCCCGAAGTAGAAACGGACGATGATGAGGGGCATCTGGGCTCGCTCTATCTAGGACAGATCAATATACTCCCAGAAGTTCGGAAGTGTGATCTTCTGAACTTCAAAAATCAGTTCAATGCCGCCGAGAAGGGGCTCTATGCCGTCGACGTCCTTGAGTCTGACACTTTCCTGGACCAAGAAGAAATCCAGGAAGAGCTTAGGCTACGGCGAAGCCTTGCCAAAAATCCTAATCTTGTCAAGAACAAAGGGCTTAAGCTTTCAAAATCAACATCTAAGCTCCCACATAGCATTCACACTGGACAGTCTGGGAGAAGGTCATCTCAAAGATCCGAATACGGTCGCCCGCCATCCTATCCATTCTGTCCAAAATCATGCAGCAGTCTTGGGGCAGCCGCCCCCGGACATTCATTCGTCCGTTTGGTCCACTCATCTACTTCCATTCGCAGGTTCTAGATGCGCTGAGAGAGATGGAACTCAAGTGGGCCCAAGAGAACGATGCTTCGACAGCGAACCTCATCTCCGCGAAGCACAAGGGCTCAGTCGAGGAGACGGTCCAGGGTGACAAGTCATCTTTGGATGATAGTGTAGCAGCCATATCAGAAATCAAATGCTACATACAATTCATGTCTACTGAGATCATGCCTCTGTATACCCAGTTTGACGACCTAGACGAGTCATCAAACCCAAAGGTCATGTTCCATGACCTGTGGTATTTGTTCAAGACAAACGAACTCGTGTATCGACCTGTTGGAGGCGGAGCAATTCAAGAGACGAACGGCTTCAGTCTTGGTCAACGAGCATGGCGCATTCATGGCACGCAAGAATCTGTGGCTGGTGATGGGCTGCAGGCTGCACACAGTCGAAACAACTTCGAGGGGAGCAGTGGGCAGAAAGCTTCTTTCAATGTTGACTGTTACTATATTGACTATACTGGAGAAGAATTCTGCGTCGTCACCGAGACCTTCGAAATAGATGCATATGAGGGTGAAAAGCCTGTCAAATCCCTGATAGTTTTTCCATACCGCTTTTTGGCAGATCACGAGGAGAGGCTAGAAAAGTATAAGGAGTACGGGCACACTTTCCTGCACAGTCTCAAGGAACGGCATGCGGCATACAACTGGTGGTCCGTCATAAAAACTCCTCGTGGAAATGCAACTACCGATATTGAGGGAAATGAGCTCAAACGTCCCGAGTACATTGATAGTGAAGTGATCGTCGACTTTGTCGAGGCATTTCAAGCATGTCCATCATGGAAACCAGTGCCATGTATTTTGAAACCCCAAGAGCCTCGCCGATTAACCATTGCTGACGACTTCTATACGTGTTGGTGGTCTGATATCCATCGGACGAAGCTTTTAGCAGAGACAAGCGAAATTATTGTACTTCAGGCTGGGATCAGTACGAATCAGAGGAACAAGAATCTCGTGGATGACAAATTCCTCGCCAGGGTACGGGAAAACGACAAGAACAATAGGCTTACGACTAAGAAGGACCTGAGAGAGGACGATCTACCGCTCCTCCCATCTCGAGTCTTCGGCTACGTCTTACGGTACCGAAAGTTTGAACAACTTGATGTACATGGTCTGAGCCCTGTGAAGGGATCGAGCGATGGCTTCGATTGCCTGAAAATCAATAATCGGCATAAGGATTTGATCGAGTCTTCTGTATGGGACCATTTCCAGAAAAAGATCTTGGATAAGAAAGATGGTGTCAAACGTCCTTCCCTGGATTGGATCAAAGGCAAGGGCAAGGGCTTGTTTATCTTGCTTCATGGAGTACCAGGTGTCGGAAAGACTGCGACCGCTGAAGCAGTAGCTCAAGCCAGTGGGAAGCCATTGTTTGCTATTACGTGCGGAGATCTTGGTCTAACACCCACAGAGGTGGAGTCTGCTCTACAGAGAATATTCCGTCTTGCCAACACCTGGGATTGCGTTTTACTTTTGGATGAAGTTGATACCTTCTTTTCTCAGAGGTCGAAAGGAGATGCTACCTTGACTAAGAATGCGCTTGTATCGGGTAGGTCATAAGCTCGATTTTCTGCTCTACTTACCGCACAGCATATTTTCAAGCTGTATCTGAGTTTTACTGACTGGCGATGCACACAGTCTTTCTCCGAGTTCTCGAATATTACGACGGACTTCTCTTCCTAACAACAAACCGCCCAGGAGCTCTCGACGAAGCATTCAAGTCCAGAATCCACCTCTCTCTTTATTATCCACAACTCGACCTACAGCAAACCAAGGAGATATGGGAGATGAATATCGATCGCCTGCAAGCTGTCGAAAGGGACCGATGCAAAGATACGGACCTTCAACCCCTCCAAGTCAACAGACGGGAAATACTACGGCTTGCAGAAGAAAGGTTCAAGAATCGAGATGGCAGTGTCCGCTGGAATGGCAGGCAGATCCGGAATGCTATTCAAGTAGCCTCATCACGCGCGAATTTTGATGCAAAAGAGGACAATATCCTACCTAGGCTGACTGCCGACCATTTCAAGCTGATATACGAAGTGACTGAAGATTTTGACAACTACTCGCAGGCGGCTGTAGGGAAATCACACGGCGGTCTTGCGTATGATCGCGGTGATCGTGCCGATGACTGGACGCCCGAACGTCAACAGTCTGGAGAGTCCCAATCCTACGGCCGCGGTCCCATATTCTCGCGGGGTGGAGGTCAGCCTTTTGGAGGTAGATGGGGCCATTCTGAGGCCTCTGTTCAGAGACAACAACCAAGTCTCCTTGCTGGTCGAGGCCGCATCAATGTTACCGACGCGCTGGGACAAGGTTCTGTCTCGCAAATATATCAACATCGCCAACCATTCTCAAACCCGGAAGAGGATAGGCCAGAAATAGATTACGGACCCAAAGAATACAGCTCTGTCATGAAAGCTCCATACGAGCCACAGATCCCCGACATATATGAGGGCTGGATCAATGGAGACACGGTGCCAAACAAGCCTACTGCAGATGGAGGAAATAAACAGGTTGGCAAACGCGAAATTGAGGACGCTGGCTCGGAGCTTGACTTGCTGTCGAAAAGGAGGAAGGTACGGGATGGGGAGGACTAGCAATAACAAGGAATTTGCATCATACCTTTATTCGTTCTTGCTCGAGAATTGAGTGTTCATACATGCATGCACTTCGACTCAGATCTGCTCAGAAGATCCTGTCACATCCTAGGACCAAGCACCAACAATGCTCCAGCTGAATATCCTGTTGAAACCATTCTCATTCTCAATATCTCAACCACCACAATCACAAACCTCAATATTCCTACCCTCACCATCTCCCACCTATCCTTCACAATTTAATGCCGCGCTCCGACCTCCACCACGACCTAACCTACCACTCTTGCATCTTCTAAAACCTAGACGAAGACATCGCCGAAGTGGTCTGTCAGGTGGAAGCGAAGTGTCAGGGTGCGACGTAGGCGGTGGGGGGTACGGATGCTGATGGGGTTGTAAGGTTTCGGACTATGTGGTTTGGATGTCCGGACTTGCAAGAGGGCGAGGGAGGGGGAGTCTTTACGGGTGGGTGTGTTGTTGAGGGGAAGGGATAATGGGGATGGATGTGTTAAGCGAGGATGGAGAGGGGAGTGTGAGGGGAGAAACACTGTGCTGGGACATATTTCAACGGAACGAAAGTCACCATTAGATGGCATCTCGAGCCCTTCTTTTCTCGTACATATAAAGCATTTTCTATCAGCTGTCTCCAGGCTGTGTCGTACAAAGCAGATAAGTGAAGCAATATTTGACATGCATCATCCGTTCCTCCATGCCCATAGCCAGCTTTTTGTCTTACACTCCTAGAATCTTCACATAGAGACAAGAGAAAAGAAAACAAGACGAGCCCTTCAAAACGCCCTATTCTGCACTCAATGCCATGTTATCATCAGTCCCTGTAGCCACTCAGTCTCGCGGAAACTTAATCGTCTCCATATATGCCCACTCATGCTGTGCGCGCATCGACCGGATGAATTATCCATCAACAGTGCAGACGTGGACGGAAGCGATTCCCTGGCTACTGAGCTGATTGGCAACAACACACTTCTCGCCACCGCGGACACGCCACATTCCACCGTCTCCAATGGAGAAACTCTGTGATCCCAGGGAAACCTTGACACGACCCTTGGCGATGGAGCAGATCCTGATGGCATCTTTATTGATCGAGATAGGAAGTTCTTGCTCACTACCGGAGACAATGTTGAGGATCTGGAATTTGGTGCCGCAGATGCTGATGCCGAGGGGTCGGGCTTGGAGGTAGGTGGATGAGAACGCGATATCTGGGGTACTTTAGTATTGGGCAGGCAAGTACAAATAGGGGAACATATCGCTACTCACTCTCCTCGACCTCACCATCATCTACTGAGCCATCCTTTTCGATTCTAGCTCGGAAGCGGCCAGATGCCTTCTCCCAATCCTCGGCCTCTCCTTCGATACGTCGTTCTTGACGGGACTTTGACTTCGATTTGGGTTTTGTGGGCGTGGCATCCGGCGTCGAGGAATTAATGCTGTTCGGGAAACTGGCAGATGCAGGGACGTAAGATTTAGCGGGTGGAAGGATCTTCTTTTTGCCCGTGAATGGATCTGCTTGCGAGAAGATTCCTTCAATGACAGTGGCCGAGGCAGCTTCCTTCAACGCAGTAACCGTTTGCGAGAGGGTGATGCTTTCTTGGCTTGCTTCGACTGCTGCCTCTCGATTGGTACTGCTGGTGGATTTGGAGTGGTTGACTTCCTTGCCGTGACTATCCTTCTTCTTCGACTTGCTCTTCTCGATCCCATTATGCTTGGGAAGCGGTACGATTCTTGACGACGAGAAAGTTCGGACTGGAGGCAGAATGGGCGATTCTCTGTGTGCTGAAGAGGTGTCACGCTTGGGAGCTGGAGCCGGAGCCAGAACAGGGATTTGTGCTTTGAAGGCGCGATCTCTGATCGGCTTCTGGGTATTGGGAAGAATCGGAGCTGCCAGGGCAGATCGACCAATATCAATGAGAGATCTGGGGTAATCGGCAATCGGGCTCATGGGAGAGGGTGGTGATGGCTGAGCAAGCATACCAGCAACCAGGGCCTCGTATATTCCATCGCCAGTAGACTCACTGCGAGTGCGGGAACGTGTAATGGTATCGAGAAGGGCTTCTTGTCTAGTTTTCTCTGGACTTGGGGGAGATGGCCCATTCTGCGGAATATTTTCGCCGTTATTGCTAGAACGAAAGATGGTCTTCTTTGACTTAATGTTGCCGTTATCGCTGTTCACGCCATGTTCTTCTTCGAGCTGTTCAAAGGCTGGAATCGAATTGAGAGCCTGTGACGAGTTCTGCGAGGATTTATCGATCTTCCGCTTCTTGTGCTTCTTTGATTTCTTTTCCTTCTTCCCCAGGGTCTCTGTATTGACAATGGCCTTGTTGGCATCGGCAATCTCATTTATCAGCTCCTCGTTTTCGTTCTCATTCTCATTGTCAAAGCTAGACTTAGAGGCCTTCCGCTTTTTGGGTTGAACATGGGCGACTGCTTGATCCTCATCCTCGGTCTCAGAGTCATCAGCACGAGAGTCTTGGCTTGTCTCACCGACCTGTGAAGCTTCAAGTCCATTCTTGGAATCAAGTTCCTGCAATATCTTGACTCGCCTAGCGATCTTGTCCTCCAGACCTTTGACATCATTCGCTGAGGCAGCCCTCAGGAACTCCTGCGACTTGAGCTTTTCCCCCAGTCTCTTGATCTTTTCGGCAAGTTGTCCGGCCGCCCTTTCTCGACGATCCTTTTTTCCCTGCTTTAACATCTCGCGTCAGTGTCTGGATAAAGTCGATGTTCCGAAACACAGTGTTGGATAGCTGTTGTTAAAAAGAGTAGCGGTTTTGAGGAGGATCAGGTATTTTCAGGAGATTTATGTGGTTACCTTCTTCTTGACTCGGCTCTTTCCACCACCTCTCAAATGAATACCACCATGCGAAGTAGCCTCAGCCATCATCTCACTACCCTTCTTCTTGCTCCTAGAACCATCTGCGACGCGTCAGTCCAGCTCCCAACCACAACCTCCGATCTGGATACCGCTCTACTGCTTCATCCCGAACAATGGCAAAAGCTCACCTAGACCTGTGTCGCCATGCATAGCACCGTCCATCTTGTCGTAGCTACGATCTACCTCGAGATTTGACGTTGTGGAGATGCGAAGCTGTATTGACGCCGCTGCTCGAGGAATTGCTGAATCGATCTTGAGGCTGATGTTTGGCGTCGACTGATCTGGCTTGGCGATGAATGGTGAAGGTGAAGTGCAAGCAAAATGTGAAGCCAAAGAGTGAAGTCGTCTATTGTCTATGTCCGCCCTTGACCTCTCGCAGTATCTTTAGCGAGATGCTCGCGGGACTGCGGTGGAGTGTTGTTGACAGATACGGAAAGTTGACAGCTGTACTGTGGCAAGTGAGAATGTGATTTGGCGACTGGGTGGTTGATATTCCAAAGAGCTTCGCGATGCTGGAATTCATTCGATGGCTGGCATGACGCTAAGATGGAGTTTTGCAACGGGTCGAGGGTCGAGTGGTTGAGTGAACTTTCCCACGAGGGCAAGTAATATTGAGTGGTCTTCGTTGGGAGTTGTGATTTGGATGGAATTGAAGAGTTGTGGCGGGAGGTGTAGTTAGATAAGTTGCATTTTAGTATCTTGACTTTGAATGTGCTGAAAGAATCTTGGTCATTGACATTCAACTCAACGTGATGAAATGTGGGCTGCCATGATGCGAGTTTGCCTGAAGTTGATAGATGTACAGGTAGTGTGTCTGGGTAATAGCTTTGTCTTCCATTTGGGATCTGCTGGAAGCTAGATACAAAGAGAAGGGCTGTAAAGTAGCCCTCACGCATGAACGCAGTGGTGCAGCGTGTATTTTCACTTGCAAGAGATAGAAGCACGGAAAATGCCAGAATATCAACTGACTCCACCAAACCCAAACAGTGGTGCAGTATGTGTTCTTCAATTGCAAAGACTTGAAAGAAAGTCAAATAAGCCATCATACAGGCCCCGGAAGAATTCTCCTTTCAAGACACCACAGCGATATGCAGAAAAAAGATGCAAGTCAACGTAGAGAAAACCGTATTCATCCCATCGTCAAACGCCAGATCCGTAAATCACTCCCTGTACACAAGCAAGCCTACTTGGCACTTCCATTCATGTTATCATCCCCATCATCATCCAGCTCATCCAATTCTTCCGGGTGGCCTAGCAGATTCGCAACATTCTTCATCTCGTAGTGCTTCTTGCGCATCAGCTCGAATTGACGGTGCTTTTCCTGTTCCTCAGCACTGAGCCCTACATGCTCTTCGCCTCTGACGTGCACAGCTTTCTTTTGTCCATGTTCATCCAGCTCATGATGCTGTTCAGGTACATCCTCCTCCGGCTCACCCAGGCTCAAGCCTGGAATATCATCCTCCTTGGCCTTGGCCGCCTTGCCAGGGCTGATGCCCGCTCTCGCCTTATCTAACTCATCGACCATAATCTCATCGGTATCGATCATGCGGAGTTCTTCCTCGTCTTCAGTCGGATCGTACTGCTTGGCATACGGCGTCTTGGGCTCATCAATCTTCATAGTCGAGTTCTTCTCCTGCTCCGTGAGGTACAAGTTTGCCTCGTCCCACTTCAATCGCATATTTTGTTCCTCAGCGCTCTGGGCAAGTGAGCCGTGACTCGACTGGCGACGGGATCCTGGGGGACGAGCAGCAGAGGAGGAGCGTCTGTGGCCGGCATTCTGGAGAGTGTTTTGGAGAGTGATGTCTTTATCAGAGATGTCGCGCTCGATGCCTGGGCGTTCGACTGGAGGTGGAGGAGGTTGTGTAGTGATAGCTGCTTGTTGGGGAGGCGATCGGTGGTAGGAGTTCTTGAGGATTCCTGGCAAAGTTGTCAGATTAGCTTGTGATGCTGTTGATGGAGGGGTCGTTTGCGCTGGAAGCTTTCTTACCCTTTGGTCGCTTGCTGGACGGGCTGGGAGGTGAGTGCACCCTGGGAGACTCTTCCGCAGACATTGTGATGGTCATCGAGGATTATTGTTTGTGTTTTGTTGCGTGGCGGAGAAGTTGGAAGAAATGGTGTTTATCTTTGACTGGCGATCACTATTGTCCGGCGCAGTAGCCGCTGCTCTAGATATTCCTCACAAAAAGCGTTATGTCACGATAAGACGGGAAGCGGAGATGGTCGAAACGATGAGTAGATTATCTCGTGTTTTTTTGTATCAGGTTCGTGGCTTTGTCTTGTGATGATGATCGTGATCTTGTCTCGCAACGCAGCTGAAGAATGTGTGAGAATGTCTCTCTTTGGATTGTCATGTGCGTCTCTGAAGAGGAGGCTGGGATGTGGCAGGGCGGGGTTCAGGTTCAGGTTCAGGTTCAGGTTCAAGGTGGTGTGAGGCTTGAATGCTCTCGGCGACGCCCCACGTCATATTACTCAGCAGAAAGCAGAGGAATCAATCGCAAAGCGTTCAATTGAAGATCAAACAATCGCTTTCCATTCAACCGATTATTATATCTTCACTCATAAGTCCGTCCTATTGAGTACATCCTCGGCCTGCTGCATGGCGACGTCGTGTGCTTCTGTTCCTCCAGTTTTTGAGCTACCCCGCGCTTGCCCACGGAAATCTGACAGCAACCACATACGGTATTACGGTCCATCCCACTGCATAAACGCACGTCATGCCGCAGAAGGTTCAACCATCGAAAGACTTCGATTGGTTTACGCTGAATAGCTTCATGTCTGTCGAATTACAATGCTCGACGTCATGCAGAAGCAATGTCAAGCGAGCGGGGTGGACTTGTGCTATCAAAAGAAACCGTTGTGAAGGCACCGTTGTAAGTTCACAGGTTCCTGATCTCACGAGGTCAGCTTTCTTAAGGTCGGTCCAGTGACCTGGCTCTCTGGGGGGGTATTGATATTTCATTAGGTCGTTGGAACGAGCGTCTCTAATATACATGTTTAAGTCTTAACCATTGCCTTTCCTTTCTAATCATATAACATTGCTCATTCGAACATCTTTCCGAATCCGGCCATATTTCCTAATCCTGAGGAAAGATCACCAAGACTCAGTCGTCTAAAGGGTTTGGGAGGAACTGGTTCCACCCTCTCGGATCCAGTCGGATGTGCTGTCCCAGGGCGGATCTTGGCGACTGGTTTCGATGGTGATGATGCTACTCGACTCGGCTTTCTCTCCCGGTACCTCGCTTTCGAGTCAACCCGTGTTGGTGGTGGGGATAAACGCTCAAAGTTCCCTGGCGGCCTTTTTCCAACCGTGCTGGGATGTTGATTTCTCTTACTCTGCGATCGAGTCACATATTCGACTTCGATCTTTCGTACATACTCGTCTAACCTCTCTTCGTAGTCGAAGCCGGGGCGGTCATTGATATGTGAGCCTGGCCTGCTCTTTTCGTTCGTTCTCCTTCTAGTAAGAGGAGGTTTACTCCGTGGTAATGGTGGTAAATTCTTTCTGGGTCCTCGTATCACAAAGTTCTCGGATGTGTTGAACGATGGCCGCCTTTGAAGACCTTGCACGTCTGCAACCGGTAGTAGTTGTGATATGGATGAAGTTCTCGAGGGATTCCATCCATGCGGCGGAGGAATTACAGGAGGACAGTATCTCAACTCTGGACGGACCAGGATATGTGGATAATCAGCAGATCTAAGAAAAGTCAGTTCGAGTATCCAGATTCAGATATTATTCTAGTACATACCGGACAGACGATAGTGGGGACCTCCTGGAAAGGTTGCTGATACTGCTGCTTGGAGTGACCGTCTTACTGCTTGGTCTTTGGCGAACCGGACGCCGCGTTACTGCCCTCCTCGGCATTGAGACATGTGAACTTCGATCAGAAGTGCTCATATATTCCGAAGCACCTGAAGAAGTATCATACGACAACGAAACCGCTGAGTCAGAATTGGAGATGCTTTTCTTTTTCAAGCCGCTTTCCTTTGTTAAATGGACCCATTCCTCGCCCCAACTTCTTGAATCTAACCGGCTCCGCCGCGACATTGACAATAATGGTGTCAAGGGACGTTCTGGAGCTTCACTAATGTCCGAAGGTGCCTCAGGGAGAGGTTTTGTCTCTGTGCTTGATTTTTGAACCGTAGCATCCCGAGGCTTCTCTCCAAGAATGGGACCTGCATCAAAAGATGATGCTCGCGAGACACTGTGGTCTAGTATATCGTCTCCGCCAGGGCTTCCCCGGAAGCTGATCTTCCGCGATAGCAAGAAGTTGGGGATCTCAAATGGATATTTGCACGATTCGAGAGCCGTCAAGACTACACCTGTGGCAACACTACAATCGTCAGCACAAGCATATCCTAAAGATATCACTACTCACAAACCAACTATCGAAGCTACTACGTCCGCAATCTGCAACTTGCATGTCCGAGATCCAATCAAGCACGCGCCCGGCTTGGCCACAACTGCGCAAGCTGTTAAGAATACTACCATCCAAAACACCAACGCAAGACGAGCTAATATAAAACACGCAGCGTGGAGCCTCGATTGTGGTGGCCTCACCAGCCCGACAGGTTCGTTATCCTTCGCAGCCACGCAATGGATGAGGACATAAATGATCGACAGCAAAGACTACTTCAGATCAGCAAATTGCCCTTTCGTTCTTGCATACGGAGTTACTCACAGCTATCAGAGCCAGCGCCTGAAGGGCATTTGTACTCTTCGTCCTCTCCCCACCAGAAGACAATACTGCTCCCGCAATACCTAATCCGACCAAGCTTACTGCTCCCAACAACGCCACGGTCGCAAGCACAATTCCGGGCCTCAAGATCCGCGAGGTCCTCGACGGCGTAATGAAAGTCGCAGGCAACGCCGTGCTCAACTCCGGATAAGAGCCCATTTTCAACGCTCTTCGTTCATTCGGCTTCTGCGCTCTCTACCTCGCGTCGCGATGTTGTCGAGAAGGAGATAATTTTGCGATCAGAACGACGGTCCAGAACGATGATGTGGTCGAGAGTGAGGATAATCCGTTCTGTTTACCTTGCCCGTCTCAGAAGACCCTTTTGCCTGTTCAATCTCAAACGCGAAGGGTGCGAGGGACAGTTAAGCTCTTGCAAGACTATATCACCACCAGGGCAAAATACAATAAGCAACTCGTCTTCAAGAAACAGGTAATCAATTAGAATTGATGGTGTGTGAGCTGACGTGGTGATGTTGGAGAAAAATCTCGTGAGTTTCGGTGTAGTGTCTGGGTATCGAAGGAAACAAAACGAAGCGAGTGATGATGATGACGGGTGAAATAAGGAGGAAACAAAATGCATTTGAAAGACACCCTTCGCAGAAGGCTGGAAAAAAGAATCGAATTGAATGCTTGGAGATGTGCAGGAAAAGTTGAAAACAGGGCTGGAAATTCCCCTTCCCAGTCGTGAAGCATCATCGCGACTCACGATGGGGATAGGGAGACGCGCATTCTCGTATGTGGCCACGACGGCTGCATTCCTCAGCGTCGCTGGAACATCCCACCCTCTGCAGCAAAACTATCAACTCCCGCGCAAACACAACCATCGTCATGAATGTGGAACAATATTCATGGCCAGCAAGGACAGAATATTGGATTCTTCTTTCGTGGCAAAGGGGTGGTGGTGTTCTGGGGATGTAAGGGTGTCGAACTATTGGGAAGGCTGTTTGTGCTAAAAACATCAAGGGAGCGTTCGGATAAAGGTTAAAGTGCCGGTGTCTCGCATACCCGACCACCCCTACAATTTCATCTTGATTCAGCCGCATCAAGTGATGAATGACTGAACATTGAAGTGCGCGGTCGGGAAGGGGATTTCCCGGTTGTGGGGTCATGAGTTGGTGTGTTTGCAGGTGTGTTCGCCTCCTGCTCGGTGCTTCAGAATCGCAATCGCGCATTCGATTCACATCGTCCATCATTCTTGGAATTATTGCTGGTCAACTCAAGTTGGTTCTATCCATATTCTCTCGTGTTTGTGTTTCACTCTTTGCTTCCGTTTTGCGTCCCGGCGTACGGCCTCGATGCCGACCTGAAGTCCTCGAGGGAAAACCATTCTTCCGAAGTGTCGCTCAAGCTTGCATCCACGAACACTCACAGACTTGCAGCCTTCGCTCCCATGACTGAATTTTCTTCCATCCCGAAGAACACCTTGAGGATCGTCGCATTTATTTGGTCTTGAAGTAGGTCGAAGAACTTCTGATAAGCACCTTCCAACACATTGTCGCCAGTACAGCAAAAATTCTACAAGATATCGATTACAAGCAATACAGGGCCGCGGTCGAGTGAGATCAGATCACCCATGATTTCGAGCGCCTAGTCGACTGAGTTCATGGTATCGTCGAGATCTGAAAGCCTACCAAGTCCATGCTCAAGTAATGTAGTTGTCATTAGTTCGTCGTTCCTTGACGTCCATAATTGACAAATCTGGCAATGCAGCAATTCGATGAATTGCTCCCGCTGTTCATAGGGAGCCCCATGCTGTTCAGTCTTACTGCAGAAGTATGCTGCAAGACGAATTTCGGTATTCCTCGCCATGGCAAAGAGCTAAGGATATAGAAGGCACAGGGAGGCGAGGATTTTCCCAAAAATTCCTGTTGCGCCGCATGTAATTGAGCTTCTGACTCCATTTGTTTCATCTCATCTCGTGTTGCAAGCTGCGAGAAGAGCTTATCCTTCAATCTGGGCAAGTGAATATTCACTTTCTCTTCAAGTGTTTCACTGAAATCTTTCTTCTGTCAAAATGTCTTTTGGTTCTTCGAGTAATTCTCTTTACCGACGAATCACGCTTTTACCAGCAATCAAGCTGGCTGAATTGAGCATTCCTGGTTGACTACTGGCAGGCAACTCGTACCCCAAACATGACAAGAACAAAAAGCAATATGGGACGAATATCACGATCTCAGCTCCCCACGATCTCAGAGCATTCCCTCGAAACTCGCCGTCAGATGACCTCGAAGGCTATCATCAAAACAAGATTCGGAGAGCTCTCCTGAGCTCGCAGGCATTTTCATCATAGATCGAAGAGGTTGCCAATACATATCGTGGGCCGCTGACTAGCCCAGGCAGACCTCGTGTGACAGCCTTTTTTTTATGGTGTCATCCTGAAATTGACCACGCCCTGTGGTAACGTATGTGCTTGCGAACGCGCTGGCAGGCCATCAAAAATTGCAGACGTAGCTCTGATTTCTGTGGTCTGGCTATGAGTTGGGAAAAGGTTGGGAAGGTGTGATCTGGGAATATAGGTATAAGTAGTTGCACGGCGCTAGGACGATGTGATGTGGGAATTTTTTGTAAGCGTCAGCGTGAGTCAGAGAGATGGATCACGTGGTCTCGTCGAGACTGAGCGTGAAGATATAGGCATCTTCCTTCGTGTTGAGGTTGTTGAACAAGAAACGGCAAAATCATGAGAGCTGGTTATTGTTGATTCTAGAAGCATGGAAGCTTCAGGAGAGCTGAATCTTTTTATTGTTCGCCCCGGAAGTCAGAATACGCCTAAACACAGAACGACTTCTCTTCGACTCGAATGCACAAGCGTCGAACATGGACTCAATAAAGGTGCTCAGAGGACATAAATAAACACAAAAAGTAATCAAGTGATCTCAGAATCCCAAGCCAAAACCGAAGCAAAACGCCCCAATACCCTCGAGCCTTAGCTGGGAGAGAGACCTTTGCGCAGTCAAGCCGGGAGGGAAATCATCATAGATCGAGAGGATGCCACCATTCCGAACGGGCCGCTGTTTAGCCCAGACAGAGCCCCTCAAAGCAGCATTGAAATTGGTATATTGTTCAACACCGTTGATACTGTTTAACTTGGAAGTTGATATCGAAGGGTCTTGAATTGAATGCGGGACGATAGGCCGGGACAGAACTGTAGACGTAGTTGTGAAAACTGCTGTCTGGTGATGATAGGGAAGGTGAAGATTTGCCTCTAATGTTAATTCTCTGGATGGCACTAGTGATACGCGAATTGGAAACTTTTGAGGGTGAGTCACAGGAAGCCTGTCACATAAAGCTGGAAACTCGGATTTGGGTTGAATGGTTCAGGAAAAGGCATTTGGGTGATCTGGAGATGGTGACAAGTGTAGTGAAGGAGGGTTAGCTATGAAAGCTATGCTCTCTCAGTCCAGTCGGTTGCTTCTAGGATTAGAGGAAACGACAAATAGCAGGTAAAGTTCTAAATAGCGACACAGTCATACCCAATAATCTCAGAAACTCAAACCACCGCATCAATCACAGCAATCCAACTACACAAGATCCGCATTGCGGTCCTTCGAGCAATCTTCATGCAAGGTCAACGCAGTGGGGAACTCATCATCGATTTGATAGACAAAGCCATGCCATTAACACTTGGAACGCCGACGATACCTGGCTTGCTCCCAAAGACGGCATTGATTTCTAGAGGTCGGCATAGTTTATTGTGTTTTGGGTGAACAATTCCTGTGTTGGTGTAGAAGGAAGATGAGTCTGGAGGTAGAGTTGGGTTTACAAAGCGAGATCGTAAGCGGAAGACGCTAGCTAGCAGCGACTCACCTTGCCGAAAGTGACTAGTAAACCTAAGAGGAAGCCGAACAGCATGAGCTTCTCGATGATGGGAAAGGTTTTGCCTATGTTGATAGGTGTATTCATATTCCCTCTGGAGAAAGTGTCGCCAGCCGACGACTTCTCTGGCGAATTTATGTCCTAAACTCCAATGCTAATTACCCGAACCCGACAACATATACCAGCAGAGCACGAATACGCCAAGCGCGAACAGAATCAAATGCATCAAGATTCCATGATTTTATCCGGAACTCATGATCGAAGAAACGCCACTCGTCCTCCTTCCAATCCGTGCAAATTCTCTATCTCCATCCGAAAGCGCCACGGTAGCAGCCGCCTTCTTCACGGCCTCTTCATCGACAATCCTCCCCAACCAATTTTCAACACTCGCACCACCCCTCAAGTCCTCTAGATCTCCTTCCTGGAATGCATCGTCCCTCTTTCGTATCGCATACGCAAATGTCCCTCGACTGTGCCGTTTCGCTTTGATCGTCTTCAACTTGACCTCCTCCAAACCAGTCTTCGCCTTCCTCGAGAAAGCCTTCTTGAGATGTGGTATGAATGCCGATTTGTGGGACTGCATCGATTGTCGTCGCGATTTGACTGTTTTTATGTCGCCGTCGTCAGGCGTTGGAGTCTTGGATATGGTGCTAGAAAAGGTGGACGCTAGGCCTGGAAACACTTTACGGATGAAGGGCTTCAGGCAGGGCGCTGAGGCGCAGAAGAGCCCGGTGCTGACCTCAACTGATACCCAGATTCCAACGTTGACTCGCTCCCCTGGCCACGCCGTGAGCGAGTGAACGCGGGGAGAAAGGTATAGGGCACTTACACGAGAGATCGCTGCTGTTGATGTATTTTAGGATTGATATGCATCGGAAGATCGCAGCGAGGATGACGAGAAATCCCATCCCCACAACAATGTAAATATAAATTTTTTGTTGGCGCGGAATCTTGAGCGGTCCTGTACTCCAATATTAGCTGTCGTGCCACCATCTCTCCTTGCAGGATACGTACTAATTTTGGGGATCACGAATACCATCAGTGCAAGGTCGATGGCGATATTGCAAGATGTATTTGCGATGAAACTTGGTGCAAAGGGGATGCAATTTTTCTTCCCTAGAGACCAGACATCCGACACTGGCGAACATGAGAAAACTATGGTGAACTCCATTGCAATGGCGAGTGCTGTAATGATTCCGAGCAGGACATATATGAACCATTTACTGAATTTATCATGGAAAACCCTCAAGTAAAAGGCGCAAATTCCGAGCTTCGTCGTACAGATGACGAACTGGAATACTATGCGGTTGGCAAAACCCAACTTCTTCATCGATATGATGTCGGCAGAAGCGAGGCCGTCCTGGTGATGGCCACCGCCGAACTCCACAAAGAGGCATTGTATGACTGCAATAAAAATGCTACCGATCTGGCTTTGCATTAGTCCCGACCTATCTCGAGTAACGGATATTCCCACCCATGAGATACTTATTAGTGTGTCGTCAACGCCCCAACTGCCCGAAAGAAATTTTCTCGAGTACAGCCTTGCGATCACAAAAATCGACGATATCACATGGGGTATAATTGACCCTGCTAGAAGACTTGCCACCCTTGATTCGGAAGGATTCTCAACATTCTGCTCATGTATTAGCACCAGCTAGGCATGTGTTTGGTGAGCAAGAAAAGGATATATGTCCTCCTTCGTAGAAGTGAATTATGGTGGATCAACTCACAGATGCCATGGCAGCAGTCCCGCCCCAGATGTCGATTTCATGTCAAGAGAGAAGAAGTTACATCTTGAGGAAACGTGGAGAAGATACACCACGCATCTGAGTTCTGGATGGGGGCTCGCACGGCCTCGGTGCTAGTTATAGCCTGACGGGACATGTTTCGTTGCAGAAACTGACAAATCACAGACGAAGTTGGTCTCTTGGTTAGCTTTGGAAGATGTGATGACCGTGTCAAGGGCCGACTTGGCAGGTCGAGACGCAATATTCCCATCCATTGATTGACCACTGAGTGTCTGATGATTTGCTCGCTTGCCGGCATTGACCCGGCAGTGAGATTCTGCTCTGCGCCAAGGTCCATAAACTCCCCAGATCTACGTCGGACAATGCCGCAGATACGCAACACAAGGCTTGGCTGTACGAACTTTATTCTGAGAATGGTCGAGCCGAGCGCCTTGTCTCAATTGAGTCTTGGCTACTTCAGGATATGTTGGATCGACGACGACAGCAATTCTCAGCAACGACATACAGTAGTTTCCCCCAGAAATTGCAAAACATGTTTCCGCTGACGACTTATCCCTCGATAAATTTTTGTGAATGGAAGCCGTTCTGGATTTTTGGGGCTTCTTAGCCTGCATTAAATCCAAAGCTGATTCTTAGTGCTACATGCTACATCCCCAGGCCTACTGAGGTGCGCAGACCCGTCCACGGAGAGCTCACCAGCTCATCCGAGCTGACTTCGTCGTGCAACTCGTTTATAAACCTTCAAGTCGAAAACTTGAAGATTCCGGGAGCGATGGAATTGGCTGTGGACCAAGCTTCTGGCAGGCAACCTTGAAACAAGGCCATCAGATATTCCACGTTGCAGCTGCACAACTGGATTCCCTGGAGCTGTATTCGACAACCGTTTCCATCTCCGATCCATGCCTCCTTCTCTTTCTCGTACATCGTTCCCGGTACACTCCATCGCGTCAATTCTATGACAGTCGCATTTCCCGGCGTACAAATTTCGCATCCTTGAATGTCCAATATGCAGTAGACCCAGACTACCATTGCGGCCACACATGCGGCCATGTGCGCCACAGGGTCAAGTGTCCTGATCGTGAGACCCAAACTTGCATCATGATGGGCGATGTTTTGGTGTGCGACCAGAACATCGACTGCGTGGCAAAGAGACCATCTAGCGGTCGGCGTAAGTCCCCACGCCTTCATCTCGGTCAGCCGCTGCTCTCGCGCTTGACGATGAATTGAAGAAGCTTCCTCAATAGGACCCAGTCGTCGATCCTTGGCTATATTCGTAATCGCTCTGACTTCAGCAAATATTTGGAGGCTGAAAAGATGATAGAGCATAGTTGTATCGAAGAGAAGGCTCTTTACACGTGCTATGACGATAGTTTGCCATCCGGGCTGTGGTATATGTCAGCTTGAATGTTCTGCCGTCTGCAGACACCTAAATTCCGCCAAGTTCGACTACAGATCAATGTCCCGAATTTCGGAGAATGTGCTCACCGGAGATGTGTCTTCGTAGCCAAAGTAAAAGCGCAGAGGGAGACTCTTCTCTTGTCCAAATTCCGCATTGTCGGAAAACTGGCTGAGCATGTGGTCCAGTCTAGTCTTCAAATTATCTAACTGTCTCCTGATGGAGTCTTTTTGGAGCACCGTTGTGACTGGGCATTCGCTTGATATGCACACCTTCCATATCGTAGTCTGCATCGCGCAGATACATATCTGGATATCTTCTATCAGCATGGGCTGTTCAACACCTGGTACTGGGTCAAGTGCGCTGTCGGTAATCATCTTGTGTATGGACTTCTGACTGCGATACACTGGCTCACTCGCTTGGCGTTCTTCCCCTGTGCCCGATTAGCCATCGCCTCTTGCCGGAACGACTTCGTAGCTGTGTGAATTATGTTTTGGGCGATGATGAATGGTACGTACATATATGTAGCCCGTCAGCGTTGTACAATCCAAAGGTGGATGGTAGTGACATGTGAAGCTCCTCAGGTAGCGTCGTCGCGGGCTGGAGTCGAAGCACGCTCAAGTAGGCATCTATCTTGAAAAGATATGCTGCCAGCCTTGAAAAATGTCAGGTACTGGCATCTTCTTCTTAGGGTTCTTATTACCTTTGACGAGAGCCTGACTTGACTAGTCGCATAGGAACAAAGTACCCAGGTTTCTCCTAGATATCGCCATGTCAGTGTCCAAGCGCGTGATTGCATGAGTTAAAAATAACTGAGAATCCTCCAGCGCGAGATGGAAGATTGAATGGTCTGCAATTTGAAAATACGCACATCTGCCCACGCAGTCTCTTTGTTGAAGAAACCGACTTCTCGTAGCCCAGTAATCAGAACATTCCGAAGCATGATCGCGCTGGATATTGCACTATCATTCTGTGTGAGAGTAAGCGTCTGTGCATTTGAGGTTGCCCAAGTCCATCCGTACACCATAATATAAGGCGAATATGATATTGAGGAGGGCGGACTGACAAAAGGCAAGTGACAGAGATTGCTCGAGCCTATCTCGAGATGTGATTTTGCACTTTCAAAGATTAGAGTTGTTCTTTCACAAGACCGAGCTTCACCTACCAGCCGAGGAAGAAGTTGTTCTACAAGAGCTTCATGCCTAATCGGACAATTAGCATAGGATTTCCAGGATCTCGTGGTTTGCTGAGATCTTTTGTTGGTATGAACCGTGATCATAATGCAGCTCAATAGTAGACAATTCTTACCCTTTCAACTGTCAGTATATACAGCCCTCAGCGGTCGTGGTGCTGAAGGAGCAATGAAGTTCTTGACTACTCTGGATAGTTGACTTACATGTGATTGCAAACGCTTTCGATTCGAAGCTTCCCAATAACCAAGCTCCGATCATCTTTGCAGACGACACCACAAGCGTATTCTCACCTTCAGCTTCAAAAGAAGGACGATGAACTATTGGCCAGCGATGATGGAAATACGTGAAGTAGATGTCCAGATATTCCGCAGAGGTCGCATCTGGCTTGCCGGTACCATTTGATTCCTGATCTGGAAGTACTTTCACAGTCGACCAATCAACCAGCCCGGTAGGCCCATGCAGCTTGAACCCTTCTGGAACTTTACGGCCTTCGTTTATCTGCGGTACCTGGGTGGTCATTGGAGGCTGTACTTCCGCACTGTCGATGGCCATAATTGAACCCCCATCCATCTCCATTGGCTCCGTCTGCCGTGGATTTGAGGTATTGTGCTGTTGCTGCTCGTTTGCTTCCTCCGTTGATTGATCCTCCACGCGATACCTGCACTCGATACCTTTCTTTACACAGGTTGAACAGATCTCATTACCATCACACTTTATTTTGCCTGCCCGGCATGCAAGACATGCTCTTTTGCTGCGTCCAGATGGGGCTGGCTTGAAAACTTCTCCATGCCGGGCCAAATGTCGTTGAAGAGAATCGCTGCCTCGAATTAGCATGCGAGTCATTTGAAAACAACAGAAAGATAACAAGATACAGGAACGCCCGAAAGAGCAGGTAAAGGCAGAGTGATATTTCGAAGTCACTTGCGTCCATAAACAATCGTTTAATGGGGAGGCAGTTTCATCACGTGATTATCCTCGAAGCTTCTGAACATAAACAAAAGCGATGCAAGACAGCAAAGGTGTAGCGGGATCTTACTTTCTGTTAAACTCTCTTCCACAAACCCTGCAAGTCAAGATGTTTTCCGGATCATGGGTCTTTTCATGACGCGATAGATGCTCCTTTCGAGAGAAAGACTTCCCGCATCCCTCGACGGAACACACATGCTGACGAGAGTCCATCACTCCGGAGTTCATCTAAATCCCGGTTTCGATGTCTGAAATGTCTCCGTCACTCTGATTGATTCAGTTAGAGCCTGTAGCGGATACATGCATGTGCACTGGATGTGGGCGATGTAGCAATTGACAAACTCTCAGGAGGGAGCCGAGTCGTCGGGTTTGCGTAGGGGCGGAATACGATTCCAATGAAGTCGGCCTGATTACGGCATCGGCCATTGAACAAGAATACTATGAAACCAGGTTCTCGGAAGTATGAACGGAGATAGGGATCGCTCTAGTGACAGATGCTGCTGAATAAGGAGTGTTGGAATTTGATGTTGTTGATGTTGAGTTCTTGAGTTTCTGGTGTTGAAGGGGAGCCGGTGGGATCCGAGAAAAGCTTAGGTTTGGCGGATCCTGAGTAAGCCACAGGGGACATTGGGGAGTATCTCGCTTGTTCAGCCAATCTTTTACTGACATCATCGTGTTTGGGGTCATCCTCCATTCTTGGTCTATGGTCGATTACTAGTTACCAGGTACCAGCTCGGACGAGTATTGATTCTTAACTCCAGAAATGTAACTTGAACAGCTAAGTATGTGGGAGATATCAACCACATACAATTACTTACCTATGAATTACATGAGTCTTCAGGGATGATTCCATAATCCAGTGAAACCACCCGGAGGACGAAGAGATGGACATACCACAGCTAATTGATGCCTCAAAGTGAGTCAAACAACTATAATAAGGTAGGGGCTATTCTCTAAGCAAGTGTTTCGTCTTATCACATCACAATTATTTATCAAGTTCCTCATTTTGATACTCCAAAATTCGAATTACATACATTCATATTTGAGACCCTCATATCTATCCGACAGTCCAAACTCCAAGTCCCGATGTCTTGCATCAAGAATGTTGTGGTCGTTGGAGTAAGTATTGAGGTGGCCCATTTCCCATAAATTTCCGCTAACTTTGGCGAGGCCGCTGGTGACCTTGGAACTCCCGTACTTAAGGCCATCCTGGATTCTGGCAGATTCAACGTTACCATCCTCACACGTCCAGAATCCAAGTCGACATTCCCCGCGGGAGTCAAAGTTGTCAGAGCAGACTATGCATCTATCGATGCTCTTACGTCAGCGCTGAGAGGTCAAGATGCCGTTGTCTCGACTCTTGGGACGGAAGCCATTCTTGGGCAGTCAGTCCTCGTCGATGCAGCTATCGCCGCAGGGGTCAAGCGCATCCTACCCGCGGAGTTCGGATCAGACTACAACAACCCCAAAACTGCAGCCTTGCCAGTCTTTGGCTACAAGGTCGCTATCAGGAAGCATATCGAAGACAAAGTCGCAGCCGGGGCCGACATCACCTACACCTACGTCACCAACAATTTGTTCTTGGACTGGGGTCTCAATGTTGGTTTCCTTCTGGACTTAAAGTCACCAGAGCCCAAGCTTTACAATGGTGGAGAGTATGTGTTCAGCACAACTACTCTTGCCTCGGTCGGACAAGCTGTAGTCGGTGTCCTAAGTCATCCAGACGAGACGAGGAATCGATCCGTTTTCGTCGAGGATCTGGCCATCTCACAGAAGAGAGTCCTTGAACTGGCACAAAAGGTTGCACCTGAGAAGAAATGGACGCCAGTCAATGTCAACTTAGATGACCTGGGCAAGTGGGCTTATGGAAGGTTGGCAGAGGGCGATTACTCACTAGATGTGATGTACACATTCATCAATCTCGGCGTGTTCCAAGATGGGTACGGAAGTCGCTTTGAAAAGTTAGACAACGAGCTCCTCGGTGTCACTGGAAAAACTGAGGCAGACGTAGAAGATTTGATCAGACAAGTATTGGCTGGAAAATAGATCGCAACTATGAAGCTTTCTCGCCTGTGTACTCTGCGGTGTGCAGTGCTGTAATGTTAGTGAGGCTCTAGTTATACACATGATCTAGCTTTCAGTCTGTTTTTGTGTCCTTGGCTTGAGCGTGAAGTCCCGAGATGTCCAGTCATTCTTCCTTTCAGCCTCCTCTTGTTGGCATAAATACAGATGGGCCAAGAGAGGGGCTCACATGGATCTTGCGGATGAACTCAGCTCGCCGGATGAATTTCCAAAGCGAGTAATCTAACCCAATGGTTCTAATAAGGCTACCAAGTTCGGTTCCATTGTTCCTGGTCTCTGGATAGTAATTTTACGCTACGATATTGAAAACTTTTATCCACACTACTACCCCACATTTCGATCATCAAGAGAAAAAGGACTGGCATGATGGAAAATTGTTTCAGAGAGGAAGCATTGTTGCGTTTCCCAATCCAATGCGGAGACTTGAGAGATACATTTCCCTTCAGACTTGGTGCCCACGAATTGGTCGCTCCGAGATAGTGATTCCCAGAGTCTTTTGTTCTGGTCTCTCACCCCGAAGACAAAATGATCTTCAGTTGGTTGACGGTTCTTCTGCTCCAAACAATCCACCTCGCTTCCTCGGAGACCCCGCTTCTACCCCGCCAATTGCAAGAACTCGATCCCTCCAACCTTACACCAGAGGAGGCATTACTTTTCAACTTTACCAACCCAGCACTCGCTCCCAAGGGCCGAAAATGCAAAGTCTTCCCTGGCGATCCAGATTGGCCATCCAATCACCAGTGGCAACTCCTAAACAAAACAACGAATGGTGCATTGATCAAGACCATTCCAATAGGTGCTCCTTGTTTTCAGGGTCCTTTGTACGATGCAGATAAATGCAGATATGTTGTATCGCAATGGGGTAATTCTTCTCTACAGTAAGATATATCATGCGTTTCCACCACTGTTCTCCTCTGGCATTGTCTAAGAAAGTCACAGCATGTCCGATCCAACGTCAATGATGTCGCCTCTTTTCCAAGGCCGGACTTGCCAACCACCTAGCATCTCACCAGCCTCAAATGGAACCTGTACAATTGGTGGCTACCCTTCGTATGCCATCAACACCTCCCGTATCGCAGATATCCAGCTTGGGGTCAATTTTGCTCGGAATGCTGGCATCAGATTGGTGATCAAGAACACGGGTCACGACTTTTCCGGAAAGTCTGGGGGAGCTGGTGCTTTGAGTATCTGGACTCACTACTTGAAGGATATCGAGTACATCCCCGAGTTCAAGGCAGATGGTGAGAACGGGTATGTGGGACCTGCATTCAAGTCTGGAAGTGGGGTACAGGCTTGGGAAATTTACGAAGCGGCGAGTGCGAAGGGTTTGGTTGTTGTTGGTGGAGAAGGTCGGGTATGCTGTCGCTCACGATCTTCCGAGATATAGATTGACTGACATGTCCAGACTGTCGGAGTAATGGGTGGTTACATCCTCGGTGGAGGTCACTCACCACTATCTTCACTTCATGGCATGGGGGCCGACCACATCGTCTCCCTCTCGGTCGTCCTCCCTTCTGGCCGTTATATCACCGCAACACCCACCCAGAACCACAATATCTATTGGGCATTATGTGGAGGAGGCGGTTCAACGTTCGGCGTCGTAACGTCCGTCACCGTGAAAGCCTACCCAGATATCCCAGTGACCGTCTTTCAATTCTCCTTCACCGCCAAGACATCTACCATATTCTGGGCCGGAGTCCGAGCCTTCTTCAACTACTTTATCCCCTTCTCGAACGCAGGGACCTATTCATATTTCTGGGTGTTCCCAGGCGCCGTTCCCACTTTCTCTATGAACCCATTCTTTGCCCCGAACTTGACTATTTCTGAGACACAAACTCTTCTCAAGCCATGGTTCGAGGACCTCGCTGCTCTTGGAATAAACATCACTACCAAGCCTGCCAATTACCCCAACTACCTCACAGCATGGCAAGCTAGCTTCCCGCAGGAAGGTGTAGGCGGCGACTCAGGATCGACTGGATCACGACTCTTTTCTCGCTCCAATTGGCTGAACGAAACACTCTTGAATGCCACTTTCGCCGCATGGAAAGGAAGTATCGACACCGGACTCTTCACAATCAACTTCAACTTTGCCCCAACTCTTGCTGCTGGAGGATATCCAGATAACAGCGTCAATCCTGCTTGGCGAGAAACGGTCATGCATTCCATCCAGATAGCATCGTGGTCCAGCAGTGCAACCTATCCGGACATCAAGAAGCAGAGGGACTTGTTGACGGAGAGGCAGAAGGCGTGGATTGAGGTTAGTCCTGGAGCTGGAGCGTATCTTGGTGAAAGTGACAGAGAGGAAGCCGCGTTCCAACAGAGTTTTTATGGAAGTAATTACGGGAGGTTGGTCGGGATCAAGAATGAGATTGACCCTGAGGATGTTTTTTGGGCGAAGACGGCAGTGGGAAGTGAGGCGTGGCATGTGGTTAGCGGTGGCCCAGTAGATGACGAGAATGGGAGGCTGTGTAGGGTTTGAGCAAGAATCTGCTGTTCTTGTAGAGCAAGTAAAGGAAATCATTCTTTCGCAATCTGCTTCGGAATTTGTGGCAGTTCGCTCGCCCTGGCCTTACTCTTCACTTTCAACGTGCCAGTCCAGATGTTGTCTGGCACAAGGGATTTTCGAACAGCGCCGTTGAGGGTTCGCAACGAAACTCATGGTATGTTTTTATGCCCGGCCTAACCTGGTTGGTGTCAAAGTGTTCGATGTTGCTCCGAAGTCAGCAAATTAGGCAATAGGCGTTGCCATGTAGCTTTGTTTTTCCCGAGCTCATTGTTCGATCTTGAAGTTCGCTTATTCAAGCTGACCTATTTGGAGATGAGAGTCCGACAGTGAATGGAAGCAAAACTAGAAGTAGAAGCTTATTGAAGAAAAGGGAATCGAAATATTTTTTAACATTTCTCATCTAATACCCGCGAGTGGAAAACGAATCAGAGGTCTACCAGACAGGTGGTGACGTTCTGGCATCGCGTCGGAGGTGCTGCAGGTAATTTCCTACCCGTATCAAATCACGTCTCCTTTTCATACCTTGAACCATTTTTCCTCAAACATACCCGACATACAGCATCTATGCACAGAAAAGCTTGAAAGAACGTCTTGCAACGATTTGGTTACCGAAAGCACTTCGTCCCACAAACCATGGAATCAGCGACTCTGTGATCCCGACAAAGTTTCGGTCGAGATCTTAAGAACTGATGCGCTCTCTCCTCAGGTCATTGATTCTTGACATGACTTGTCCTTTTTTTATGTTAGCAATACCTTCCTTCTTGCTTCCCCAAGGCTTTATCTTCCCCCATCAGAATTATGAGATAGCAGGATTCATCTTTCCTAAGATTTCGATATTAGCTCTCGCCACCCACCAATAGAACAGCGATTTCTGCACAAACAATTTCCAGCCACTCAACCAGCCTACCTTCAATCACGAAAAGCACTTTAGTCATTCCAGATAGGTCCATCCTGAATATCAAGACCGTCTTCCCTTTCTCACTTGCCACGAAATCCATCTGTCACACATTCTAGAACATTGCGCAGAACTGCACAAGCCCATTCCGAGTCCCCTATCTACGACCGACTATCCATCCTCCCAGCCTCACCTGAATCACAGACTAGCTATAAAGCTGTGTACACCACGCCAGCTCATCGCGATTTAACCTATTTGGGTAAGTAGCACATATCGGGGAGTCTGCTTGGCCGAAAGCGGCCTCGTTTCCGATGCAGTGCCAGTGAGACAGTGATGAATGACAAGCCACAACACTACATGTGTACGAAAGAATATTTGGACGAGAAGGATGAAGCGAGAGGGATAAATGGACAGGCTATAAGTGTCGTCGGACATACCGAGTATGATTTGGAACTCCGTGCTGACTGGGCTGGGACTGGGCTTGCAGAAGAGGCGCCAGGGGTTTGTTGGCTGAACATGCAATTTGCCAATCCGAAGTCTATTCGTATCTCACCCAATGAACGCTTATATAAAAGTTACACGAAGCGTCTAGTTCGGGATCTCGAGGCACCTCGCCTTGAGCTTCTTCCCACGAAAGTCCCCGCCTCTAACTCCCCCACCCCAGGTAGAATTGTCTCGCCCTCTCGATATGAGTTGACGCCTACCAATGCCATGGCATTCGAGTCCTTCGTCTTTGCAGCAAATTCGTCTCCGATCTCATGATCGAGGATAATGTCTTGATCCAGGATCAACTGAAACTCGGGCTCAGGGACACCCCGCACCCTCCGCACGGAGATGGTGATAGCTTCCATACAGAGAAGAATGAAGAATGTAATCCCGCCTGACCAAGCCATACCTGCTAGACCGTCGCTCACTTGAATGCTTAGAAGGTTAGCCGATGGCCGCAGACAAGATTGAATTGACCTACCCAAGCTGTTCCCACTTCTGGTTGACGATGACTGTATACCCGTCAAGTGCAGCAACATCAGCACTGGTATCATGTTAGTAGATTGCATGTCACTGAAGTATCTCAAGTAATTTCCAAAGCCAAAGTGATTGCAATCTGGAATGGTGGCACATACCGAGCAAGTCCAGCAGTCAATAACATTCCCACCCAACCGGCCACGCCATGAATAACGAAAATCTCGTTAGTATCAAAGTAGACCTCACTGATATCCTGAAACAGGGCGACGAAGAAGCTGCCAGCTATGCCAAAGATGGGAGCAGACCAATATGGAACCTAAAAAGAAGATGAGCTTGATAGTTAACAATGTGCTTGGGGACTGTCTCACATATCCAGCTGCAGGTGTGATGGCGACAAGTCCCGCGACTGCGCCATTGCAGAACCCGACAACGGAGAACTTGCCTGCATCCACTTCCCTTCTGGAAGCGGCGACGTACTCGAGAAGACTGCCCATGACAGCACCGGCACAAGCAGCCAGGTGAGTAGAAATGCAAGCCGAAACAGCTCGTAGATTCGCACCCAGAGCAGATCCGCCATTGAATCCAAACCAGCCGATCCAGAGCAAGGCTGTCCCAAGGACAACACTCACAGTATTATGTGGCTTGTATGGTCGATTCAAGGAATCTCTATCGACTTGCTGAAGGCGTGGAAGGCGAAAGATTGTTCGCCTCCATTTGAAGAAAATGGAGTAAACTGCGGGGGTCGTTGCAGAAACAATATGAACAACAGTCCCTCCAGCAAAGTCAAATACACCGCTTGTCTCCCCCTTCCAATAGTTGGACCAGCCGACGGGATTCCACGACGACCGAGCTATGGGGTCGTAAACGAAAGTTGACCATAAGAAGATGAAGACGAGGAAATGAAGGGGTCGGCCTTTGCGAATCGCTGCCCCACTAACGATAGCTGCGCTTTTCATCGTCAGCTAGATCTTTGAAGCAATGCGCGAGACTTACGCGAAGCAAGCAAACATGCCTTGATAAAACGCGTACGATAATTGTGGAATCTTGGTGCCGGACTTGTTGCCCCACGGAACCGTCAAATCGCTGTGGAAGACTACACTGTCGGCCCCACCCCATATCCTGTTAGAGCCACTGAAAGAGATTGTATATCCCCATAGAAACCACTGACAAGGTTCAGCACTACCTTCGGAATAAATCTGGATGATAGCTTACCTGTACTCCAATCAGAGCTGTCGTCATCATGGAGAGCCACATCATGGAGATTGCGGAACATCTCTCTGATATTCCAGAGTAGAACAACCCGAGTCCAGGGACCATGAGGAGAACGAGGCCACTTGACACCATAACCCATGCTAAATCGCCGCTCTGGTAATATGACGTGAGCTTGAATGATCTGGCCTCAAGACTAGAGAGCATCGCTCACCGAATAAAATTCATTTGGGTTCCTGGCTTTGAAGTCCTCTGCCGAGATATTCAGACTCGAAGCACTGAAAGCAGTGACCACATCGAACCTGTATGTTTGCGACATGATGTAACTATACGCAAGTGATCGTTTGAATGAGAGATTTAAATGGGTGAGAGAAGACAACTTATGAGAGAGACAAGTCATAGCCCCCACGAGAACAAGCAGGCTGACTTGATCAATACATGCTGTGCTGCCTTTCAGCCCTCGAGTGGGACGGATCCCCTGGTTGAATCCGAAGTGGCTGGCCACCATATCCCCGGCTCGCCATGACGAGCAAAAGTACCTTAAACAATCTAGGTCGATACAAAAGTGCAACAATGCAAAGCGACTCGAGATTGAGACAAGGAAACCAGGCGTGATAACGCAGGCCATATAGCAGGTCAAAAGAATGGCTTGAGACCCTCGTGTCTTGAGACCCTAGGGCAATCGCCGTCCACCGAAGCTTATCGACGTGGTTTGACTTTCTAATTGGACCCTTTGCTGCATGTTAGTCGCGTGTTGGCTCAGCGGGTACTACAAGTATAGGTATTGGTAGCACCGCGAGTTCCACAGCTGAACATGACTTGGCAATGCCCTCACGAGCGTTCAGCAATTAACCCACCTTTAGATTTTGCATGCCAACTACACGACATGAAGGCAAGGCGGACGGACAATGAACGATGTTCGGCTCAAGTAAGAGCTTTCGACACGAAGTCCAACTTTACCACGATCTTACCAAGGATTTTAAATGGCGATGGTTCGTCAACGCGAGCAATGTCCACGATTATTCCCGGAAACTTGGGTCTCAAATCCTCAACGACAGACTAGGACTTTCTCAGTCTTCGACGTCACGGATAGTCCAAAGCAAGGGAGTCACGGAGAGAGCTTTGCGAACAATTATCAGTACCATCCCAGGAGAGAGCGACAATAAGGTGCCGGACCTTATAGTCGATAGTCGCGATCATGGTTTTGAACAACTTCTTGACCTCGCAATTGCCTGCTGGGAGTACGAATGTCCGATCAATGACCAATTTCGGGACTTTGCAATAGCCGTCCAAAAGAAGTGGACAGCATGCAACACTGCCGAGTTTAGCAAAGGGGCAGCAAGGTTCGAAAGGAAAAAGCCGATTGACTGGATGTTCATCGCACTAGTCTTCGATTGGCAGGACATATTTCAAAGTATGTCTGTACGTGTGATTATAAAGTACGATCCCAAGGGGTTCCCCGTGGAGGATAACGTTGATTTGCCGTTCGAATTTAGAGGTAAAGGCACCCTCCACGATTCGCGAGTGCTGGACTTACTCATCTCCAGACCTGGTGGAACAGACTCGGCGACAGAAAGCGACAAGAAGCTACAATTGCATAAGAGACTCCTGGATATCTCTGTATGACCCAGAAGGCACGCATGCCATGAGTATGAGAAAAATACACGAACACTTCGAAGATCCGCGACTTGGTATCGACCTACGCTGCCCAGCCCCTGAAGACCTTCACGAGCAAATTGATGCTGATGGTCTGCTTCACGAATTTGGAACAGTATTGGGGAGACAGGAAGGGAAGCCGTCAGAGCCGCCTCTGCTTGGACTTGACGTCTCCAGCCCTCCTTCTAGGACACGCGGAAGAAGTGGGGGATTTTCTGCCATCGCTCGGCTGACAATACATTCGGGATACGAGAAGTCGAAGAAAGTAGCCAGGAATAATGGACTCTCGAGAAGCGCGAGCAGCAGCCAAGGAAGTGACAGTGGAGACTCTTGGAAGCAAGCACAGTCGTCTCTCGAGTCGAGTCTGAAGCACTGGCGAGCTTGCAACCTCGCTGGGATCCCTCTCTCGGACTTTTTCGATCTGCGTAGTAGGCACATACAACAGCCAACCTCTGAGCTGTCCCCCATCGGAAGATATCAAGAATAGCTGGCTTTACCTTTGTGTGAACAGCCCATCGTTGGGAGGTATCATGCATTTAGGATATAGTTCTGCGATCCTTTTCCCTGCCGAGATCTAGGTCTAGAAGGACGGTATTTGATGGCGATACACTTGGGGCTCCAAACGGTGTTCCTCTGGGAGTAATGATAATTCGGTGGATAGCCCTAAGCGCATTTGGGACCTGGAATCGGCATGAAACCAGAGTTTTTCAAGTTCAGCAGTATTCTTTTCTTCCATTCACCGTCTGCAATGTATGGAAGGTCCATATATATAACACGGCATGACTGTGTGGGATAGATGTCCGGCCAATTTGGACAAGGTCTTATCCATGTTGCAGCTGCTTCGTTTGAGACATGATTCTATCAATTGCCACACTGGAAGGGTTACCACATGGGCGATCTGCGTCAAGCAGCATTTGGTTCGAGTCAGGGCAGATCTAGGTCAATCAGTCAAGTATACTCATTGAAGTGATGAATTTGTAATCTTACATTCATGCCTTTTTTGACAAATGGATTGGAACGAAAGCTTTGCAGCCTCGCAAACACTGCACGTGCTACTATATATCCACGCGGGTACAGCATTACCAGTTGTTCGGAGCTCCGAATCGACGTGCCTTGATTGATGGCATTAATAGCCAATGTTACAGCGAGATTTCAAGTGATCTGTTGTGATAGATATGATCGTCGCTGACTAACACTTGGACCCTTGTGCACCGGTCGCTGAATTTGGGATAGTGTCATGCCGCCTCATAGATTTTGGTCACCGATAAGTGCTCAGCCTCGGCGAATGGGCTCAGCGCCCGCATACGTGGTCGTCCTCAGCAGCAGCCTTGAAGCATATAAGACTCGGATGCCTGCCCTCAATGGAGAACCTCGACAATTGCGAGGGAAAAATCAGTAATGCTGAAGCAATGATCCCGAAGATCGTGGCAGAGGAACCTTCCTCAGTCGGTAAATGGCTGCCTAGCGATGAGGAAGTTGAAACGATATTGAAGCGAAAGCTCGCAATCCTGGAGCACTTCGTAGCGTATGGTATGTTCAGTATATCTTGGTAGTTTTGTATCTTTCTGACGTCCTCAGATGGTCGTCCGCCACCCGCCATCGAGGAACGGTGTCAGAGGTTGAGGCAGAGAATTCGGTCAGTGGAGGACGATCTCGCAAAAGCTGGTACGTTCTATCTGATTTGCACGACGACCGAATCTGATTTTAAACCTCAGGAAAGTTAGAAGCTGCAATCCAGTATCTCCAGAACGCCCCGGAGTTGCATTTTCCAAAGGTCACACGATGTCAATTTCAACGCTGGCTAAATCGCGATACCCCACCAACCCCTCAAATGCGCGTTGATGCAACGAGAATTAAACACTCGAAAAAGAGAAAAATCTCGGACTCAGACGACGGATACCATGTATTTTCTGCCTCGTCGCAAAATCCCTCACTGGATCCATCAAGTGCTCATTCAAATCGCCTTCGAACCGATGACAACGAGAAGCATCCTTGCCTTCGGTGTAGGATTCTGAAGAAGAAGGTGTGTTCATCGCCGAATCACGATTCCTGTTACTAACATAGCTAGTGCGATTCTCTCGAACAGTGTAGACATTGTCCAAGCCAGAGCTTTGACAACGAGAGCGACTTTTGGAAAGTACTTGGCTGCTTTCGGGGCCATCTGCGCGAACTTTCTGCTGTATTTTGCCCGGGTGAGTCTGTTGTAAATGGATGATCTATGGAAGCTAATCCTCCTAGCTTTTTCACGATCGACTCAAAGGACTTTGTCGTACCGGACTGGTGGGACAGAGACAATCAATTTTGTGCTTACGAAGTCGAGAGTCTCTGATCAGAAGAAGAGGCGAATGATACACTTGATTCGGACAAACGACGACTTTGCACGATTCTCGGAGTCATCTTGGGAAGACACAGCACGACGAGAAACGCTAGGGCTTTCGGGTAGCTCATCTGTCCAATATGATGAGACTGCTGAAATGCCGGCGATGGAGTTGGAGGACCACGAAGCTGCTTGGGCAGTGCTTCAAGTCATTTCGATGGAACCGACATACATGTCCAAGACTGCTTACAATCTCTTCACTCTGTTTTCCATGGGAAACGCTTTTGAGAAGTCAGACCCAGTAAGCAACATATACTTTTCGTCGACCCTCGCGCTAATAGAATCGACAGGCATCCTGGGAGATGTTCAGTTTAGCGAAGCGACTGCTTCGCCAATCTACGGAATTGTATTTACTAGAGAGGCTCTGCGCTCAAATAGCTTCTGGTGACATGGTTGGCAACATTCCATTTGATCGCACAAGGTCAACACCAAACACACTTGTCCTTGTCGACTTGAAAGAGGACGTTGAGACGTTCCTTCGCAGCTTCGAAAGGGCTTGTTCAGCCAGAGCCAAGCTCGGTGGGACTGCTCAAATTGCTTGCTTCTACGCACTCCTGGTTTTTGGCATCGCGAAATCCATCCTTACAGATGCCTATTCGATCAGGACTAGCTACGAAGAGCCCAATCCTTGGAGCGAGGAAGAAGCCACCAAGATTGCTAGCGGATACAAAGCACTAGTCAGTGTCTTCTGCTGGTCTTCAAAAGCCGACGTTGTCCTCCAAGATCCGGCCGTTGTTCATGATGAGGAGACTCGTGCCCAAATCTTGCAAATACGGAGGATGTTACGAAGCAACGAATGGGATACTCTAGGGGTGAAGGGCACTAAAGAGTTTCTCCTGGGCCTTGGTGCATGTTTGCTTCCACATGGTGTATATAATGGATTCTTTGCACAGAGATATGGGCTCAAAGCTCTCCCGACGGCTTGTATGAGGGTTGCAGCTGTAAAGAAGGCGCATCAAGTCTCGAGTCGTAGGATATCACATCCTCCCGAGTCCGCAGAACAACCTGCCACCTCTCCGAATCAGAAAGCCAGTCCAGCGTCAGTAAGCACGCTGGATGGCACGCTGGGCCCATTCTCAATTTTCGAGCGAATGTCCTCATCTGCGTCGCCTTCAGCTTTCAGCGAAGTCAGCTCCCCAGCTGCACTGTCACCGAGAAAGCTCCCCCAGAACAACAGTATATCGGAACCACCAAAATACACTAACTCAACTACTTCGAGTCCAACCACTTTCACGTTCGTGGCCCATGGCGGAGGTGAAGCTCATGGTCCAGCCCGCACCCACGGTGGCAGAAAGGGAGCACTGGCACCCGCGACTTTGAAAAAATCAAGAGAGGTCAGAAGAGTGGGGGCATGTTGGAACTGCTGGGTGATGAAAATGCCTGTTAGCTGCCCTTCCTCAAACCTCTCCACACTCTTCTAACATTACTAGTGTTCTGAAGGTTCAACCTGCCAAAGATGCCAGAAGAAAGGCACGAAATCGTATCCGCGATGCAACCGAGCCCCCTTTGCTTCCTATACTGACACCATGTTCCCCGGTATGATACATCGGCATAATGCTTCTGAATAAACGGAAGACTGATGAATGTAGAATGGATCATATCGGACTTCACTCCGGAGGCCATCAGTTCCTACCTTTCGACCAACACCCGCGGCTTCACGTCTCAAACCATAGACGTAGACGTCACGTCCTGGGCCGACGCTTTCAGCGTAACACTCTCCGTCAACTATTTCACCCCCATTCCAGATGGCTCGACTCAGCAGACGTACAATGATCGAAATGGGCAACCACTTGGTGTCGAGTCGCTGCCTGTTGGGATTCTCGACCTCGATGTAAAACAACTCGGCGACGAGACACTGAAAAGGATCGACGAAATCATTCAGAACCCGCTATTCCCCGTTCAGATTCTCGGTCATACCAGCTCAAACGTGGCAAGCACACTATTCGAGATCTTGTTCGGCTTTTATCATGCGATGCCAGTGGTAAGAAACCCACTCCTTTTTCTTAAGTATCGATCCCTGACATTGCATAGAAAGACAAGCTCATTCACGACTGCTTCAAACTCATCGCCACAATCCGCTCCGTGAATCGTCCCGTCATCTTCACCCCACCTTCAGTAACACGTATGTTATCCCACCTCAAGATAGAATCCTCCGCCGACCAGCTGTACTCCTCGCGCATCCTCAACCGCCAGACAAAAGCACTTTCATACCATATAGGTCGCCTCATGACAACGAGAGTCCTTACACAACTCGAGAGAACCATGCGCAGCCGCGACAAATCTCTCTGGCCAACCTGCTTCGCTAGCGTGCTGCTGCTGGCGTATTGCATGGAGCAGATGGAGGTCTTGGCTGGTGCCCACGTGCACGCTGCCAGGATGGGAGATCCAGAGGCACGAGCTGCGGTCGAGAAGGAGCCGGAGGAGTATTGTGAGGTGGTTGACAATGGGCCGTTTGCTCAGCTGTCGCATTTATTTCATGCTTTGTATCGGACTGGGAGGGCGGATACTGGCGGATTGAACCCGCTCAGAGACGACTTTAGGAGTCGCGATGATGTTGGTTTCGATGATGCGGCGACGAAGATGATTCGTGACGTGAGGGTGAAAGTCATGAATAATGGTAGGCTCTGCCGTTTCCGTAATCTTGAGATTCACTAACGAACTGCAGTTGAAATGCTGAAGGAGCGGAACAAACCACTCGATTTCCATGCTGGCCAGGAAGAACTAGTGAAGGGCAGCTCTGGAAGACTGATGGCCAATTTTTTGCTGTCATTTGTGTAGATAAAAGCTACACCCTGAAAACGATGAGAACTACTTGCAGAGGGTGTTTGAAGCGACGAGCAGGGAATGAGAAGCTGGGAATGAATGAAATGAGAGATGAGAAATGACTCCTTTTGAATGCGATGGTATTCGGACCACCAAGAAATGAAATATTTTGGCATAGCACCTGCAAATTACCCACTCCTGAGAAAGTTAGTAAAAATATCAGGTTAGTCAGTCTGGTCGGTAAATCAGTGAGCGAAGGATAGCCTCGAATTGGCTGGATATTCAGATCAACATCCTATGCCGCCCCAGACGTACCAGCATTCAGGATACTTGCATATAAAAGTCTTTCATATGAAATCAGTCCTTGTTAAATACTCACGTCTACTTTCGTGACAAGGCGAGAACGCCACTCGCTCGCGCATACATTGAAGTCAAAGATTGAGTTTACCTAATCTACGAAGTCTCAGAACAGTGTCTGGGAAAGCCTAGTTTTAGAATTGAGCCGCAAAAAACCTCCAGCCGAGACTGTCGACCTGCATGCAAACGACTTCGCTTTTCGTGCCCCTAGTCCCGCAAGTAATTCGTAGCGTAACTACCGTATACATGCTTGGAGTGATATTTCCGCTTGAGAGTGTTGATCGTCTCTCTAGTAGGATCTTTATGAACCATGACAGCGGCGGCCTTCTCGTACCACAGAGAGTCGTCACTTTCTAGCGGTGCACTGCCATATATGGCCACCTCTTCCTGGTACTCGGAGTCTCCATCATGGTCGAAGCTTTTTCCATGCTCTCCACCGTCGCTGTTATCGCATCTGCCTTCCCGAATGTCTCCGGCTTGGACCTGGTCTTCGCTGAAATCCTCCTCGCTGACGTAACGTAATGATAGACCATCCACTCTGCATGTGGCTTTGATCTTTGGTAGCTTCCACTGTAGTCTGTGCTTCTGTCGCATGTCACCCAGAGCTCTGGTAGCATACTGGCGTACCCAATGAGCACGTTTTTCCATTTTAGAACCGCCAGCTGGCTCCCTGAAATTTTTCGACTCGTAGCAGAGGTGGGTGCCGTCAAGTAGGTCTTCATTTTTCATCTCGTTGAGACCAGAAGTTGGGTAGAATACGATTGTAAGGGTTTCGAGCTCGAACTTGGACCAAAGCTCAATAGGCGCCGCTCCAAAGACGTTGATGTCGACTAGCAGCTGACGAATTTGAGTTAAGCCTTGGAGCTGCTGCTCAACAGCTGGTGGAAGAGCCCGTGTCGTATTGGAAGTGATAATCAGATCAACCAATACCTGAAATGAGTCCCATGGACTACCACCCATGTAGAATTGATTGTAAAGGATATTGATATAGCACATCCTGTCTCCTGGCTGCTCGGCGAAGTACAATCTTCCCTGGTTATCATACTTCCGGTCCTCGATGGTCTCCTCGTAGTGCGCACGGTATAACATGAGGGCGTAGATTTTCTTCCCCTCGGCTCGAGATTCTTTGCAGACTCTCATGGCGATCGGAGCCTTCCCGTGAATTAACGATCGTTGAGGCTTGCTCATCGTCGGCTGGATACATGGAGTGGAATTTTGGCGCACTCCACTGTCCGAATAATCCCAGTAGCTGCAACTTGCTTCCATGTTCACTAGAATGAATGTTGATGGATCGTCCGTACGGCAGAGGAGGTTCCAGATGTATAATCGCAGCTCCAAAGGCAGCTTGGGGAACTTCGTGAAGGTATAGGCAGGCACAGTTCGTTTTCGAATATCTTCGATGCCTTCGGACTGAGAGCAAATTAGCATGGGACTACTGAAATGGGCCATTCGACATACTTTGATACGTTGCAGGAACGAGTTACTGATTTCGTCTTGTCTTGCCACAGCCTCCTTCTCGAAGGCCTCTTTCTTCATCCGCTGACTTTCTTCAAAAGCCAATCGCTCCGCCGTCATTTCGGCTTCGAAAGCAGTCTTGCGGTTTACGATCTCATTCTTGATTTTCAATTGCCCGTAGTATAGCTCTACTTCAGTCTTCGATTCGGCGGGCGGCTCCTGACCTTCAACGAGCCATCGATATTTTAGCCTCCGGTCGTTCCAGGCCTTCAAAAAGTCGTCTGCCATCGTCCAATGTTCGGCAAATGGTGAAGGGAATTTTGTTGGTGAGAGTGAGGCGTTATTCGTATTTGCAAGAATGGCTGCAAGCATGTGGCTGTCGAAGGTTATCAGGAATGGCATCGGGTGGGAAAGATAAGGTAGGCTGCAGACGCGACGAGGCTGCCCCTCAACGCGCTCTTCGACACCAAGTCATGTGATTACCCGGGACATTGATATTCACTTTCAAAGTAGCAGCCACTTCAAGAGCATGGCCGTATGGATGGATCACTTCCTAAAGTCCAGCTGCATCGGTCGTATAAATCGGAAAGTTGGCATCGAAAGCGCCCACACACCGCCTGAGCGTCTCAAAAATTTCGAAATCAGGAACTTGCATTTTGTTCTCTACCTACTTGAGGTTTGTGGATATATAAAGGGACGACTAGGAGGGTACGGTTCTCCACTTTCTGTCTCACTGTCTGAAATCCAGTTCCAAGTCTCTATATACTCGTCTTCCCACCACTTGTCTTGGCTTGGTTTGGGTATTCTTGTAATAATCTTCCTACTTGGATGATGTTCTTGCTTCAACAGCTTGATCTCTGCTGGCGAGACAGTCTGCTTCATGCGCGCATCTGCTTGCTCAAACCAAGCCGAGTCGGTATCTTCTTCCTCGTCTGTGACCTCTTCATTGGCGTGGTCGCTGCTTGTATCATCCGAGTTATCTTCAGTATGTTCCTGCTCTTGTTCAGTAGAATCTTCCATGTAAAGCGCAACTGCTTGCTCATATTCTTCCAGATCTTCCGTCCAATGTTCTTCAACAGTATCGTCAATTTGATCACCAGTCAGACGGACAAGCACTTCTAGCTCGGGCATTCTCCAATTACGACGCTCGTCGCCAGCTACCCGTAGAGCTGTAGAAGCGGCTGATAAGACCCAGTCTGCACGCTTTCCGTATTTGGAGCCTTTCTGGGGCTTTACAAATCCAAGGTCTCTGTCCGGTATCGCTTCTCGGTCATTGATCGCCTCATATGGGTATATGCCAATCGTAAGTCTGACAAGCTTCGGAAACTCTACCCAGACACTTGCTGGAACACCCGCAAATACATGAAAATCTAGGGTTAGATACCGAATTTCGAAGAACCTGTCCATATCTCGCTGCACCTTCGATTGAAGGGGACGGGTAGTGTTCTTTTTGATCAAGATATCGATCAAAACCTTAAAATCATTCCAAGGGTACTCCGCGAGGTAGAATTGATCGTATAAGGTGTTGAAATACGCCTCGGGTCGCTGTGCACGTTGTCGAGCACCACAGAATCTCATTCGCGTGTGTATGCGCTGAGCAACCCTGCGAGAATCGCGACAGACCCGAAGAGTAATTGGAGTCTTCTCAGACCTCCACGTGTTATGCTCTCGAATTATTCGACTGGAACCTTCCGATGCTCTGCCTGCCAAGGCACCATCGCTGTGGCTGGGGGAGACATCGTAACGCATTGCTAGGATTTTGCGGATTTTTGGGCGCCCGCTTCGAGCTGCCATAGACCATATATTCTCTTGTAATTCGATTGGCAGTTGTCGGAATTTTCTGAACGTGTAGGCAGGGATTGCATTACGTCGAGCTCCTTCAAGTCCTCCTTCCTACATGTCATCAGTAATGTCATTCATAACACAGAACGGAATTGCTTGCTAGTCCTACCCAAAGTTTGTACATGAAAGGATATATAGCATCCGCATGAATCAACCGCTCCTCGGCCTCAAACTTCCTCCTCTGTAGCAAGAGGGACTTTTCGAATGCTTGACGACGCTGTTCCTTCTGAGCCCTGAGGGTCTCTTGCTTTTCAAACATACACAACTCTTCATTCTGCTCCGTCGTGAGAGTTTGGTTTTCGGCATTCCATGGGTGCGACAGAGCAAACCAATCGACTCGTGAAGTTAAAGGATCTGCCATTGTCGGAGGCGTCTTTCGAGATAGCTAGTGCTTGGTGTTGGTGCGAAGTGGACGTGTTCCCATGAGGTCAGAACTAGCTCCTCGTGAAGATAAGCAGATTAAGTCCTTGGCATATCCACCAACGAGGTCTTTGGACCTCCTGTCTGCCTCAGCATCTTAACTACACCATTACAAGATTTGGAGAATTCTTTACAGCTTCTTCACAGCTCATTATATTCCGATATCCTTAAACAAAATATAGGTACTTTCAATGTCTCCTGTGTGCAACTTCAGACCGTAGAGGTCCATCATTGTCCTTGTTCGAGAGCATAAGCCTTTGCACCTAAATCAGCTCGTCTCTGTTTCTGGCACGATGTTTTTCCTTGGTATTCTTGAACTTCCTTGAGTCTTTCCATTGTATTTTGATCGAAGAGTCTGTACATTGCTTCACGCTGCCGAGTAGTATAGTATGGTCCGTTCCTGTTTTCCTGCGGGACTGATCACTGTTCCTGGTTGTCCAGCAGTCATTTTTTTGGGGGGTGCTTTGCGATATGTCGCGGAATATTCTGTGGCCATTTATTTCCCGGTCAGTATTGAGTCGATCAGAAATCCGAGATCAATGGATGCTCTCGATCTATTTCATGCCCAAGACAGCGTTCTTCGACTGACGGCAACCACATCCCTGGGAAATCATCCCCCATGATATATCATACCTGCAAGTCAAATTGTCCACTGTAAATCAGTAATTATCTGATAGTCATTTCCAAGCTCCTAGGTGCAATCTTTTCTCCTCTTTCTGGTTCCAGTCAATTGACAACCATTCCGCGACTGCTGATGCAACTTCAAATTTGCTCTTCAATCTGATATTCTGGCTTGGAAGTCGATGACAAACTACAGCCGCTTATTTTCCACAATCCACCGACGATGCGGTGTTGTTGAATAGCAAGGGGAATCTTGCTATCCTTCCATCGCCATCATGGCGAATTCTTAACGAGACTCGAAACGACTCTCCTGATATCCAATCGCCCCTGAGTCGGCCCCAATGAAGCTTCAAGGTTAAAATTAAGGTGCCTATTCGAGGCCCAAGCTCAACCCCATGTCAAGAGCCAAGAGCGCCAAAAGACCTCACGATCTTTCTGATTGGTAGTTTATGTACGAGTGTGCGAAGGATGCGGGCTGCGCCGCTGATGGTTTGATGAGTTTCTTGTCTCGTTGAAGTTGTCTCTCAGTCTTTCCTTCACAGCTTCCAGATTGTGTTTGCTCTAGTTCTACTCCTCCACTGACATGGCATATGTGAGGATGCTGGCTACGGCCGGTTTCTTTCTCCATTTTGTCCTTCCTGTCATTTCTCTACCAACAATTTCTGTGCTTGGCGCAAAGTTCTTCGACTCTGATGGCAACCAATTCTTCATCAAGGGTGACACTCTCTCTCAGTCGCGCGAAGATGAGAAATGCTGAACCTTAGGTCAATCACAGGTGTTGTCTACCAGTTGTCGAACACTTCTCCTTATGATCCATTAGTCGACACGGCACAATGCAGTAGAGATGTAAGTACTCATGAACGCAGGTGCAGACTATGGACTAATCAAGTGAAGGCAACACTAATGAAAAGTCTTGGAGCGAACACTATACGGGTATATACGGTGGACTCAACATCAGATCACACAGGCTGTATGTCAGTATTTGAAGATGCGGGCATATATGTTCTCATTGATTTGGGGGACCCAACAAATTCGTTCAACAGAGTAGGTCACCAGTACTACTCTACACTGAGCGAGATCTGATCAACTTCCTTAGGTCGACCCAAAATGGACGGATGCTCTGTACAACCATTACACGGCCACAATAGATGCGTTCGCGGGTTTCGAAAACACATTAGGGTTTTTCGCTGGGAATGAGATAATCAATAGTCGCGACCGTACATCGTTGGCTCCGTATATCAAGGCAATCGCTTTAGACATGAAGACATACAGGGACGGAATGGGGTATCGAAATATACCTATAGGCTACGCAGCAGCAGATGTCTCGAGTCTCAGGCCAGCCCTTCAAAATTACTTGGCTTGTGGGGCAGAAGGCATTGACTTCTTCGGCCAGCATGACTACAGTTGGTGTGGCGATTCTTCCATGGCAGCGTCTGGTTTCGATGGACTTTATACAAATGCTTCAGGCTATAACATTCCCATTTTCGTCGCCGAGACTGGATGCATCGACCCACAACCCAGAACTTTCGGAGATCAGGTCGCTTTGTTTGGAAGTTCGATGAACGACCGTTTCTCAGGAGCTATCGTATACGAGTGGGGTCTTCATGAAAATGGATACGGCTTGGTCTCTTATTCCGGAGGAGCAGCAAGCGGAACGCCAACTCCCATTTCTGGCGATTTCAGTAATCTGAAATCTCGATGGTCGACTCTAACACCAACCGGTACCCCGCTACCGTTCTACAATATCAAGACAGTGACTTCCACGCTTGCCTGTCCAAGCTCTACGGTTAGTGTTTGGTCGGTTAACGGAGAAGTGTCGCTGCCGACTTTGGGAAGAGCAGTTGTTAATACAAGAAGCTCCAGCTCTTCTTCCAGGTCAAGTACAGCTAGCCTCACGGGACTTCCTAGGCTGTCCGGGGTAAAATCCTCGGCGACATCCTCCTCTACATCCCCTGGGCTTTCGGATGACACTTCGAAAGCTCTGGTAGATTCAAGTTCAAACTCAGGACTATCGAAAGGAGTCACTGCCGGTATCGCTGTTGGAGTAGTCTTGCTTATTCTCATTGCAGCGGTAATAGCCTTCTTACTCTGGCTTCGAAGAAAGAAGCGCCAACCTCAAGGACCCCTCGATCTCACACCCGAAGGCCTGGAAGTAGGATCGCCTCCGCCGAAGCACGAACTAGACAGCAATGCAATCTTGGAGAAATTTTCTGAACAGCGTTTGAATTCTGAACTGCCAGATAACAATTCTACGAAATTTTCGGACGGTACGACACAGGATTCTGCCTCTGTGCCCAGCACAGCTCTTACTTCTGGCGCAGTAGAAGCCCTCCCAAGCCCGCAAGCGATAGACGGCGAGACGAGAGCAGCTGCAGAGCTGGCCACTGTGCCAGCAACACCAAGACCCGAACCAGCAATGTCGACACTGTCACCTACTCCAATTACACGAAGACCAGTACCTGATGCAGTCACATCTGCATCTTGGGCTAATGCGCCATGGCATTCTTCTCCACTTGAAGAGTCGCCCAACGCGCAGGCGACGCCCCTCCTCTCAGGAACCGACGAACAAGACGAGCTGCGAAGGTTGGATGAAGAAGAGAGATTACTTGATGCGAAGATCGCCGAATCGGAAAGGATACGAGCTTTGAAGGAAGAAAAGGCCGCACTGCAGGCGAAGCGGGCAGAATTGATATCAGCGAGAGAGAAAGGGACGAAGTCTTAAAACTCTCCCGAACAGCAGGAAGGTCACACTGAGAAGAGAGGAACACCCGTGGGAACCAAGAATGCCTACAATCGCGCATTTATCAAAGGACATGCGCCTGAAATACGGAGTATCCGGAAAGGTCTCAGGATTCGAAGGTATATGGTCGCATTCGAAGAGAGGATGTAACAACCGGTCTCTTGCCTTCCGCCCCTCACTCCACGTCACCACAGATAAGGACTCAGAGGTCCAGATTGTCACTTTATCACATATGCGCGCTGCCGCGGTCTTGTTAATTGTCGGCATCCCCATGCTTGCATTTGGAGCTAGTACCTGGATCGGCCAGGCCCCGAAATGATACCCCGCAGTCGACTCATCTCTGACCGCCTTCACTCGATAGAAGCTGGTAATAAATGCTATGGAATCGAGTATCAATTCCTCTTCACAATTGCTCTGATATAATAAGCATACTCAAAATGTATTAGAAAGTTCCTCCAACCAAGAAATGCTCTCTTCAGTATTTCGGTCCTCCTTAATCTTCAATTGATGCTGTTGCATGACATTGGCCCCCAACTTTCCTGCTCTGTTCATAGTTTCAGACACGATTGGAAGTGCTACTACTCCTCAGTACCTGGACTCGAAATGCTAACCGTCATCGCTTCTATGCGATATTTTCTCATCATATCCACCTATCACAAAGCAGTTGGTTTTTTCGTTGTCTGGTCGTGTTCATCTGATGTCCCGTATCTTGATGGCGAACTTCCCCACTTTCAGATCTAACTTTACAGCGATCATCGTCACCAGTGCGGATCAGGGATTATAGCAACGTTACTTCCCCTACTTTTAATTTACCACGATGTAAAGGTACAATCAGGGCCCCAGCTTTTGGACTGAGAGTGGCTGCAGCGTGATAATATAATATGTATCAAATGCGCTTCTCCACGTAGGTTAGCCCATCCTGGTACTCTAAAACAGCAGCAATGAGGTTCACTTTCCTGACAGCGGTAGGCATCTTGCTTCCGCTACAGATCTGTAGGTTTTCAGTTCCAAAATGTCAACCAATCATTAACACAATCCAGCTGCGCGATGGATCGGCATTCCCACCGTTCCCTTTGAAGCATCCAGCTCAAAGGGCTCATTCTCCCTCAAGCAATTAAGATCAATCGTCGTAGATTCTAAATACCAGAATGCCGTCAACGACCAGGGCGAGACTCTCATCCCTCCCACTCTCAAAAGCTTCGCCTATACTTTTAGCGATGATTTGCTCTCATCTTTGGATCTCAAAGTTCCAATCAGCACCGGCAAATCTGCTGTGAAAAATTCCATCTTCTTGACTATCGGAAATTCTAGCGATTATCTTGATGCCGCTGGAAGACCTACCTCGGAAGGGTATTCTATCGAAGTCACCAAGCAAGGAATTGTGATTACTGGGGCGAGTCCGCTTGGTGTTTGGTGGGGAACGAGATCGATTCTACAGCAGGGTGTTTTGGGGGACAAATTGAGTCTGGGAAGTGCTACTGACTCGCCAGGATGGGGAATTCGGGGAACATTCGTAAGTCCTGAAGACATTTACATATGCAGTAGAAGCTGACAGCCCTCGAGCTAGATGTAGGAAGATATTACTACCCAGCGGATTTCATCATTGAAATGTGTTCCTACCTCTCATTCTTCAAGCAAAATACGCTCCACCTCCACCTCAGCGACAGCATGAACCTCAACCCAGACCTCACTTACCAGGAGAAGCTTGACTACTACTCTGCCTTCCGACTGAACTCCGACGACCCTGCTGTCGCCGGTCTCAACAAACGCGCCAACGAGTCTTACTACCACTCGGACTTCGAGAACATGCAGCAGAAATGCGCAAGCAGGGGCGTGACTATCATCCCAGAGATTGAAGCCCCAGGTCACGCTTTAGTCATCACGCAATGGAAGCCCGAACTGGCTCTCAGCACCGACTTCACCATGTTGAACATCTCAAACCCCGAGACGATCCCAACAATGAAGACAATCTGGGACACTTTCATGCCCTGGTTCCACAGCAAAACTGTCCATCTCGGCGCGGACGAGTACTCCAGCTTGGAAGTCGCTGAGTACAACTCATACGTCAACACGATGCACGACTACATTCTCTCAAAATACAACAAGAACGTCCGCATCTGGGGTACTTTCCGTCCCGGCGCTGCAACAGATGGTTCAGAAGTCGACACCGATATCTCGATTCAGCACTGGGAATTCTTCGAGGACAATCCCTACTTCGACTACATCCAGAACAATTACTCTGTCCTTAACTCCGACGACCAGTTCTATATGGTAGGAAAATGGTCAGGCTCGTACCCGCAGAGCTTGAACATGACGAGAATATTCCATGGAGCTCCAGATGGGGGTCCGACGGCTCCGTATATCTTTGACAAGTTCAATGCGACGAATAATCCGCCCCGGGATAGTCCGTATGTGCTCGGGCAATTGCCTGCGCTATGGAACGATATGGGTCCGAATAGCACGTCAGTCATTGAAGCGTACTATTCTCTCCGCGAAGGTCTCCCTGCACTGGGAGACAAGCAGTGGGGTGGTGACTTGTTGATGGACGAGTACTACTCCGTTTTCGAGACCTTGCAAGCTGCCATCCCAGGACAGAATCTAGATCGCCGCATCCCGTCGAGGAGCAGCACCATCCTATCTTATGATTTCTCGAGCTCGAATTCCAAGACTGTGAAAGATAAGTCTGGAAACGGGTATCATGGAACCATGAACAGCAAATGCAGCGTCAAGAGCTCGGTCTTGACAATGAAGAGTGGATGTGAGGTCGCCACGCCACTGACCTCCAAAGGTCGGAATTATACCCTCTCATTCTCCATCAAGCCCACTTCCTCGACGCCAGGAACGCTCTTCTCGGGCTCATCATCGACGCTTAAAGCTGGAAACGGTAGCATCGACAATGTTATGCTTATTACCGGTGGCACCCCATATATTCTCAATTACACGCTCCCAGTCGGCGCTTGGACAGATGTCAAGCTTGTTGGGATTAACAACGCCACGTATCTTGCAGTCACGCCTGAAGGGAGCAAGGAGACGGTACATGAATTCACGATTGTGATTGGGATTTACTCGAACAGCTTTGTGTGGAATCTGCCGATGGCTATTGAGGCGCCGGTGGGTGCTATCGGAGGGGATGGGTTTGAGGGTATGATGAAGAATGTCAAGCTGATTGATGAGGCAGATGGGAAATATGCGGCAATGGTTGCTCCGCTAGTGATTGGCGTTGCGCCGTATACCTGATTATCGTGGGAAGAAAAAGCCCTCCATGTAATAATTACATGAACTTTACATGCCAGTCCTTTCGTGAAAGAAGTGAAGCGGATCTACTACTCCTTCATCAGCCATTGGTCTGAGGCTAGGTGACACAGATAATTAATCTCTCTTATCTGTTTCTCCTTCGTCATCCTAATTCCATCTCAAAGTCTGTCGTACCAAGCTTCTCTAAGCCTCTCGACCGCGTCCGTGGCCGGGAATCCGGCGTACTGTACCCAAGGTCAGAGACTCGCAAGGTCTCAATCAAAATAAAACGTAAAGGAAGTGATCTCAGAAACCCACACCCTCGAATGACCGCAACACTCCATTACTCCGATGTCCGAACATCATCGTATCTTCATGCAGGGTTTGTACAAGGTGGTATCATCACCGACCAAGAGAAGAGCAACCATTGCCCATTGGAGCGGCCGACTCGCTCTGGCTGCATATCTTCAGACGACATTTTCCATCTCCCACGAGCGTAGGAGATGCCTTGTAACGACTTAGCGGATTTGGACCTGGCGACGGCGAGGGGAAGAGGTTGAAAAGTGGAAGGTCGCGATGATATATAAAGTACCTGGAGGTGGGGCGTGCCAGATGAGTCATCTCTCTTGAGTCGATGGTCAGGTGGTACATAGAAAGGCTTTAGAGCTGGATATCTCACACAGGTCATCTCATCGAGCTCCTATTGACGATCAGGGAAGAATGACCTTTTATTCGTAGCTCGAGCTAGGCTGTTTCGGTTTCTAGATTGCAAGTTTACCTTCCTCCTTCGTCTTGCTAAATCACGCGACCAGAATATCAAGCGAGAATACACAGTAAACAAGCATTCATTTTCATTCAACTTCTTGCTAAGCTCATCTGCCTGATATTTACAACGGGACAACCGAGGAAAGATAAAATTGCTCAAACAGCTGAATAACTTCTCGCTTTCAATTTTATCATGAAGTCATGCTGATACGAGAACCAATATGTCTTCATCTTATATGGCTGTTCCTTATTCACGATCTCGATCTCGAATGCCCGAATCATCTGAGCAAGGAACTTGTGTATCTCAACCTGTTCATATCAAGTCAGAAGCTGTAAATGGATAATTGAACGAGTAGAGTAGACGATTGAGGAACCATACCAAAGCGATGTTCCGACCAACGCACATTCTGGGGCCGTTCCCACCAAAAGTCATGTTGTATGATTCGAGTTGTCTGGCTTTGGCTTCGCTTTCAAGCCACCTTTCTGGCTTGAACTCATTTGCATCCTCACCCCACACTTTCTTGTCTCGATTTTGCGCCAATGGACTCATGCCGATAGGTGTCTTCGCCGGAATGAACTTGCCGTCAATGACAAGACCTCCTTCTGGAGTGTGACGCAGAAGCTGGCCAATGATGGAAGGTCTGAGGCGTAGAGCTTCTTTGATGACGGCGTTCAGATACGGTAGCTGTTGTGTCTGAAGATAGGTGATTGGTGTTTCCGAGCCGTCCGTCCTGTAGAAGTCATCGACCTCTTCTTGAAGCTTTCGATACACATCAGGCCGGGAGCAGACATATTCGACGCAAGATCGCATGCCAATCGAGGTGGTATCGGCGCCAGCACCACTGCTATTGTCAGAATTCGGACTACTCAGGAAAGAAGGTGGTACCCACACAAGATTCAGTGCTTCGACGAGAACCTCTGCGAAACTTGCAGGCTCCCCATCGTGCGCTTTCATGTTGACGAAATGCCCCAACATGTCGGGGTGCTCGAAGCCATCCGTTTTCTCTGTCATCCTCGCAGTCACCCTATCCGCACTCCATTTTTGGAAGCCTGAGATCTTGTCTTTAACCCCAGCAAGTGCCATCAGTCTCAACGTCAAAGCATTTCGGAGAAGCTTCATCTGGCCCCAGTAGTGGCCCATACACTGGCTCCAGAAGAAGAGCTCTAGAACGCTTGACCGAATGTCCATGACGTCTGCTGCATCATTCTGGAGATGCTCGAATGGAGCGCCAAAGCCAAGGACGCCCACAGCATCGAAAGCAAGTGCACCGGTCCAGTCTCCCAGATTGATAGCATTCCCAGCCTTAGCCTGCAATTTCAACTTCTCAACCATGAGGTCAAGCAAGCCCTGGATTGGTTTCTCGTACTTCAGTATAGAAGTCATTGAGTAGGCTGCAGAGACACGCTTCCGAAGGAATGAGTGAAGCTTGCGGTCTCGTGCGGAAAAGAATGCTGGTGCTCCGATTGGTGGATCCCATACAGCATACCAATGTGTCTTCATGGCGTTCTGGCCATGTCCGTACAAGGTCTTGATGCTGTTCTGGTCGACTATTGAGACTTCATTGGGTGCAATACGGACGACTGCACCGTAGCGCTCATGTAGCTCAAGGATGTCATCGTGCCATGTTCCTCGCCAGGTTCGATCATTTCTCCAGTGCCCCGTGAGTTTTGCGAGGACCGGTCCAGGAATGTTTCGAAGTGGGTGGATGGCAATTCGATACACCATGAGGCAGAGCAGGGAACATATGAAAATCAGGAAAAGGTTCTGCACCGTTGAATATGCCCAGACCCTCATTGGTAAATCAGTAAGTTGATTCAACATTTTTGATCGCTCAAAGACTTCTTGGGTTGTGCGATCATGCAATACGGCGGGGGAGAAAATAAACAGGATCCTATGATATTGGAAGGATATTTAACAAGCCACGGTATGGTGGGGAGAACGGGGTGAAGGTCATTTGCAAACAATCATTTTTGGGGCAGCAACATACTTCCAATGCATCCGGATCCTGAGTGCGCCCAGGTTTCAAAGGCTCATAAATCGTGCTGACGTGGTAAAGGTGGAGAGCGCTAATGTAAATGGAGACTCTGGGGAAGTGTGGAGGTGTGGGGTCCCTGTAAAGCGACAAGCGCAGCGGAGATCACTTTTGAGACTTTACGTATCCCGTAGGTGCTGCTTGCTTGGTTGAGGTCCGAATCTGCAAGCTGAGATGCGAAGAAATTGACCCCGCACCCAAGCTGTCCAAGTGATGTCCCGATCTCCAGCCGTTTTTTCCTTCTCGCCACGAGATCTCCATACGACTATCTAGAAGATGTATAGTTTTATACCCCAAATTACTAGTAGCATTGATCGTATCAAAAGGAAGTTCAACACTGCTTGCTTGGATGATGGCTCAAGTCTTGTATTGCTCTCGTTGCAGCTTGTCCGAAGTTGCAAGACTGTTTGATACTCTGACAGACTTGAGATGTGAACAGTTAAAATGGTAAACGAAATGTTGATTGATATCTTGTAGACAGGCTTCCCAGAGTCTCTAATGGCCGTTCATGAATGATCCCCACATGGTGGACAGCTCCTCCAAACTAGAAGTTTCTGCCAACTTGAAGATCGAACTTCGTCGTTTCAAGTCCTCACTATCCTTGCCCGTAGCGAACTTCTGTCTCTTGCCATTAGCTCCATAAACCATTGCTCCTCCACCTTCCGCTGAGTACTCTGGAAATGGCTCTCCCCCAGCGACGAATTTGATAAAGTGTTTCCCGAATGCCTCTGCCGAGCTCCTTTGAGCCTCATCGAGGAACTCATTGTAGTTTTGGTAAAGGAACGCAGCGTCCAAAATGTGGGTGGCAACTCCTTGATACCTGCCTTTCCAGGGGTTGGGCTCATTAAAATGGAAGACATATGACTTTCCCGGGAAGCCAGATGCAATGGTGACCAGTGGTGCATAGAAGCCAATGTCGTGAGCAAAGTGAAGGACATTATCCATGGCAACATCTTGAGACTTTGCGCTGTTGTTTCCGATATCGTACTCTTTCAGAAGTTGCTGCTTGGTCTTTTCGTCTGTCAAGTGTCGATTCACGGTTGCGACAAAGGTATCCTCTATTCCAGCTTGTCGGTCATGCAGCATGTAGAACAGAATGCTAGACTGTGTAAGGTCAGAGTCTCCCACGTTGAATCTATGGTCTGTTTGGGGAGCTTACATCCATCTCACAATCTCCCATCATGACACTTTCGCACCATTCTGTGCCTGGCATCGGAGAGTCCTGGAAGGACCACCTTGAAAAGGTGGCTGCTGATTTGATATACTCCCCATCGATTATGGGTAGCATTGGAAGCTGCTCTGCAGCAGTGACGAGCTGTTCGATGCTCGCGTCTTTTAGAGCCTTGAGCTTCTCGTCTGTCGTCAACTTTGCTGCAAGCCCTAACTTGTCCATCACGATATCACATATGCCGCCAGCGACAGAAATGGGAACAGGTTTCATCAGAAGAGGTGTCCCTCCCATAGCGATGATCCTGTTGAAAAGTTGCTTCTCGGACTCCAGATGAAGGAAACAAGAAACTGGTATATTTAGCGTTTTCCTCAACTCAAGCATTGGAATTTACCAGTACTCACTTGCGCCCACGCTCTCTCCAACCACAGTAATGTTCTTGGGATCGCCGCCAAAGCCTTCGATATACTTCTGAACCCATAGCAATGCAGTCCTCTGATCTCTCAAACCATTGTTGGGTTTGATACCACTATCGAGGAGTTCTTGGGATGCCAGAAAGCCTGGCAAACCCACGCGGTAACTTGATCGTCAGTTAGCTCATGACTTTCCAATAGATCAAAGAATTCTACTTGATGTTGATACCGATCATAGGGCTACCCTCTCTCATCGAAAGCTCGACGAGTCGAGTCGGATCATATTGCGGCCACGAATTACCACCAAGACTAAATCCGCCGCCGTAGATAAACACAAAGACGGGAAGAGGTTGTTTCTTCTCCTTCGGTGTGACGATGTTGAGATTCAGACATTCTGTAAGAGAGAATTTGAACACGTGGCGGGGTAATTCATGTTGGATGAAGTTAAACTCAAAATCGCACGATGCAGGATTCTGGACGCATAGAGGACTTTACACGGCTCAGCGATTTTCTCAAATTTGACTCGTGTACAATCACTCACCCATAAGTGGTTGCATCTATCGTTGAGCTCCCGGGTTTGGTGAGTAATGTTGGCTCTGCGAACCCGTGCTCCAACTCGGCATATTTGATTCCTCTGTATGCGATAGTCTTTCCCTGATCCAGGCCAGTAACCTCACCTAGAAGGTGATGCTTTGTTTCCGCAGTCATACTGAAATGGAGGATCAATCAATTGAAATGATGTCTAAGCTGTAAGTCCTGAGAAATCCAAAAGTTCGTCACTTATATTTTTTTTTCTCGGCATGAGGAATTAAGTGTAGGGTGTTAGCCACAGGGGACCTGTGGGTATCACTGCGGAGGAAACAGTCCCGAAAATCCGGATTGACAAGCAGCTCGGCTTTGGCGGACTCTGAGAGTACCCCGCGTTACGCTAGTTCACTGTTTGAAGCCATCTTCATCGTTCAGGTTCTCAAATCGACTTTCAGATAGCGGTATTGGGGATGGGGATGAAGGAGACTGTGAATTGGGGTAGCGCCACTACCCCGCACCTACCCCAAATTCCTCCTTTGGGAACACTGACACAACTCAACCCTGCTTCTTTGCGCCACCTTCAGGTGCATGCTGATCCTGCCCCTCAGTATCTCACCAGTCTCGTCTTTGACCCTTTTCGTAAAAGTTGTGTAATGATGTGGGGATGAATGGACAGTGACATCAGCTTCGCCTGCAACATCAGCGTGATGTTTGTCCTGGGAAAGCTGGGAAAGGGGTAGCGACGAGCTCGCTTGCTTTTTAGCGAGGTGGTTCCCTGGAGAGGCCGCCTGAGAAAAAAAGTTTCTGTACAGCTTTCTGATACAATCGTGGATTTCTTCAAGACATATTGTCACATATTGCAATATGCACATCCAGGGGATGATCAAATCAATGCTTTGCGGGGTGATATACCCTACAGTTTCTATACCGTCAACCTTTATCAATTCTTCTTGTTGATATAGAATAACAAACGAGCCCCACATGAATTGACGATCCACACTCATGCGTCTCCTGCTGTAATCGCAATGTGTGTAATAGAAGGCACGAAAGTCTCCTTTTTCCCTGTCTCAGTCGAATCCGTATTTTGGTATTCTGTCCTGAAGTCGTGCATGATCGATTTTACACCCTGAGCACATTAGCGGGTTAACCTGTTCAAGATTCCAGGGAGCATCGTCATACCTCCTGCATCGTTCTACTGAAGGCCCGATCTTCCGCTGCTTTCCTACACATGTCAAGAAACTTATCCTCTTTCCGGGCGCCAACGGGATCTTGCCAAAGCCTCCTGAGATTTTCTGTAGAGACGGGATCAATAATATTGTTGTATTTTTCTCGTCTCACGACATCGTATCGCGAAAGAATATCGTCGGTTGCAAGACCTTGATGGATGCCATTGAGACAGTCAAAAAGATTGCCAGCATCAACAAGACCGCCTGTCAGACCAAGGCCGCCACTGCGGAAATGTCAGTAGATCGCGAGATGAAGAACATGAGGCACTTACAAAGGATTGCACAAATGCGCAGCGTCAGCGACCAAGAGGAAGCGGCCTTCTCGAAGACTCTTCGCACATCTCTGATGCACTTTGTAAGGACTGATGCTGACAACTTTGTACTTGTCGGGATCTGGCCTCCCAGGAAGAAAACTTTTGAATTTCATGGGCTGCCGAGCAACGTACTCTTCACGAGTGAGGCCTGGGATGTCTCCGTACGTGATTCGTAACAACCCATCCTTCTGTATCTTGGCTAGCATGTACCAATGTTCTTTATGGATGATAAAGTTGGAGTCTTCCCAGCTGTATGCAGACACGTCGTAGTAGACCTAGAAATGAACACGATTAGACGAGCACATTTACTATGGATCTTGGGGCTCACGTTTGTAGCCACGATCTGTTCGTCCCAAGTTCTCCCTGGGAATTCCCAATCGCCGAAAAGAGACTTCCTGATCTGACTATTTGCCCCATCACATCCAACAATGTAATCAGCTGAGATTTTCTCCGTCCCATTCGGAGTCTCGACCATGACCCAAGCTGACGACTGGTCCTGTCCAATTGTTTGGAGAACTTTGTGAGACCATCTCACTTCAGCATTTGCCTGCTTCGCGATATGGTTCATGAGGATCTTCGTTAATCGATTTAATGGCAAGCATACAATCTTGTCCTCTATCGGTAAATCGTTGGTTGAAAGGGAGGCTATAGAATTTCCGTCAATGTCTCGCCATGCCACGCCATCTGGGAGAAAGCCTTCGTCTATCACTTCTTGTAGCACACCTGCTCGGCCAAGCTCATAAGTTGCTGGAGAGGCATAATGCGTAGCTCGAGGATTCTCGTCGAGCTTCTCGGCTGCTTCGAGGATAAGGACGTTGATGCCCTTCTTTGCAAGAAGTAGTGCAAGAACCAGTCCTGCTGGTCCGGACCCAACAATTATAATCTATGCAATAGTTAGAGCACTCGATCATCTGGATCCTTCCACCAACCTTTCCAATAGCCATGGTCACGATGTAGAAACTGTTATGAAATATGCCAACAATGTTTCTTTTCACTGTGGTCAAGTTCTGGAGAAACGTGAATCGAGTGTACAAATGACTGAACCTTGGCTCACAGAATACTCGAGTCCTTTTTACTTGATCATTTGTTTGGGCACAACCGGAGTTTGACCCCAGAAATTGTGGGGTAGACATGCGGGTGAGCAGACCCTGGGATACATCTTCCCCAACCAAACGGGGTCATGTGGGGTCATCGAATGCAGCCTCCACGGCCACGGCCTCGGTTTGATGAAAGCGAGATCGTGATTTAATAACTTTGTCGAGGATTCACCAGTAAGACACTCGTCTTGAATTCAAGGCCTATCTGCAAAATCCACATCCGCAACTTCTCTAGAATGGCACAGCTTCAAACTACTGAGCAGGTCGAAGAGGCTCTCTCCATGCCCATTCGGTATGCGGACCCTGAATATAATTCAACGCACCACAAACTTTTCTCAAAATCTCTCATCAATCCACTGGAACCTGTGCTTCCACCCGGAGTCTCGCAGGCAGACTTCGATGCCGCTATTGTCAAGTTCAAAGCTGTCTTGGGGATGGAGAATGTGTATGTGGGGAAGGCTCTGGCGGAATACATCGATCCGTACGAGCTTCAAGAAGATCCATCGAGGAGGAAGGTACCTAGCGGAGCTGTCTGGTAAGTTGGCCATTCTAAATTTTCAAGTTCTGTGCTGATATATAAAAAGTCCTGCAACCGTGGTCGAAGCGCAAGGTGTTCTGAAGATAGCCAACGAGTTCAAGATTCCGTTGTGGACATTTTCTCGCGGCAAGAATTTAGGGTAAGTGCACTTGATACCCTTTGGAGCAATAATTGTTGATGATGAAAAGCTATGGGGGACCAGCCCCACGACTCAACGGCTCTCTGGCTCTCGATCTGCACCGAATGGACAAGGTCATCGAAGTAAATGAAGAATTCTCATATGCTGTAGTCGAACCAGGTGTGACGTTCACAGACCTATACGATTACTGCAAGCTCCACAAGCTTCGCGTCTGGCCAAGTGTACCTTCTTTGGGTTGGGGTAGTGTTATCGGGAATGTAAGTCTCAACATATAGAACCTCATCCGCATATCTGATCTTGATGTAGACCGTCGATCGTGGGACAGGTTTTCTACCTACCGCAACACATCACCAAAACATTGCTGGTCTTGAAATACTCCTTGCAGACGGTGACATCGTTCGTACTGGACATTTTGCTCAAGATGGCTCTCCCTCTGCTCATCTCACGAAGTTCACATTTGGTCCTTCCATCGAGGGTCTGTTCATGCAAAGCAATCTTGGCATTGTCACCAAGATGGGAATTTGGCTCACTCCTCAACCACAAGCTTACTTGTCCTGTGGATTCTCGATGGATGAGTTCGAGGATGTGGAGACAATGGTAGATCTCTTTAGCGAGATGCGTCGAAATGGAACTCTTCCCAACACAGTGTACATCTCCAACATCGTGGAATGGCTTGGCATGGTTGGCAAGCGATCAGATTACTGGGACAAAGATGAGCCAATTCCGGACTGGAGGGTAAGGGAACTTCAGGAAAAGCTCAACATGGGGTATTGGAATGCCAAATTTGGACTTTACGGCCCGAAAGGTGTCATCCAAGCACAGTACGATGAGTTCAAACGGGTTGCAGCAGTGAAAGCTCCCAAAGGAAGGCCGTATGGTGAAATGTTTTGCGGTAAAGGAGATGAGCTTCTGGAAGCAAGTGATGTCGGAGAGCCTCATGGAGGGCCCTTTGTTGGAGTTCCGACACTGTGGAGTCTTCCAATGGTCAATTATCGCGTTCCAGAAAATGGTAAAGGCATCGCGGGTCATGCCGACTACTCCCCAGTTCTTCCGTCGTCTGGCAAAGCAATCCTCGAGTGGGCTAGAACATCCAAAGCGATTTCAGAGAAGCATGGGTGGGATCTTTTCTGCGATTTCTTCATGCATGAAAGGCATGCCATCTTCGTCAACTTCATGACTTTTGATAAATCGAAGCCAGAACACTGCCTGGCAATCAGTTCAATCCTTGCTGAATGTTACAAGGAAGGTAGAAAGAGAGGATTCAGTACGTACCGCACTCATATCAACTTTATGGGTAAGCTTTCCCTGGGTACGTTGGTACATTGACACATAATCCTAATTGGCTCTGAAGATTTGAACGCTGAAAGCTACGACTTCAACAATCACGCCTATCGACGATTCGTTGAGAAAATCAAGGTAAGTGAACGACTGAAGAAGACGGTAACCTATTCTAATAAAATGTAGGGTGCAATAGATCCCAACGGTATATTGTCTCCTGGCAAGCAAGGCATATGGCCAGCGGCATTTCAAAGCTTCCGGGATCCGAAGGGGGATCTTGCAGACCCAAAGTCCATAAAAAGTGGACTGAATGATGGGGTTGCAACTCACAAATTATGAATGGCTGGTCCTGACTCAGTGGAGAGCCTTTTCCGAGTGGTGGCTCTTTATCATCCTGTAACAAGCCGTTTTTCTTCAGTTGAAATGGGACGATGTAAAGTTGTAAATGTGTTCTTGATCATACGCAGGAATGAAGCAGCAAAAGTCGACAAGGGTAGATAGTAATCATAACTCTCTCCGAACAAGTGTGCAATCGCCATGGTTTAGCCCGCTAAGATCAACCCCGTCCCCCGCATGAATTCTCCCCACATGAGATCTCGACCGCGCCACCGAGGCACACACTTACGGATTGGAGTTAGAGCCTTCTCCTCACCCCGCGCTGGTACTTGGACCCTGCCTCTCATCACATCCCCAACTCCAACTTTGAGAATACTTTGGTTTTGCCAACGATGGCTCATGTTCAAGGCACAGATGTTTTCCCTTTGGCAGAACCCGCCGGCACTAAACGGAGGTTCGTATGTCGGACTTGTTCCCGGGCTTTCAAAAGAAGTGAACATCGGACCCGACACGAACGGAGACATACACAAGAGAAGCCTTACCAATGCGAGACCTGCGAGAATCGATACATGCGCAAGTGAGTAGATTTTTTGCAATTATATACAGAAGGCCAATTACTGACTCGAAACAGAGATCTTTTGGTACGGCACCAGAGACTTGTACATGGAGCAGAAAAAGCGGCGCCGAAGGGAAAAGCCAATTCCCAAAAGAATCAGGACAAAGGTTTACCAGCAGCATGCAAGACTCTCACCCACTTTCGAAGTGATCCTCACCTAACTCGCCGTTAGCTCTACCTTCTCCCCAGTCTTCTTCCGCGACTCATGTCCTTGCCGATGACAATGCAAGTCCTAACACCAACGGCATGACAGCGACCGACGATACGTCCTCGAGAGCGTTCTCAGAACATCTACAACATAATGTCGAGCGGGACACATTGGCAGACGGTCACGATGTGTCTATAATTCCCATGCAATACGAAGAGATTGGCGCAGAATGGCCAGCCTTTGCAGATCCGTTCTTCGACTGGCCATCGCAACAAATGGCAGACTTCGCTCTCCCACATCTCGACAGCCACCTCATGGACGGCTTCTCACCTTTAGAAGAGATGTCGAGTATGTTCAATGGCAGCACTGATTTTCCAGTGGACTTTTTGTCCAATCTCACTGGCGAAAATCGAATTTCACAACCTGCTGCTCAACAGAATAGTTCCATTTCCTTAAAAGTCAACCGCCCAGTCCTCCAAGCAACGAGACATTCCAAGCCACCTTCTCCGATCCGCCTCACCAACGAGACCCGTGAGAAGTTCCTTAAAGATATTTCAGGTCAAGTATCTCCAGACCTCATGAAGCTAATGGCGTCCTTCGCTACCGTCCTGTACGAACGATGTCTTCAGAGATACTTTGCGATCTTCAATACACATTCGCCACTTTTTCATCTCCCTTCGCTCGATCTCGACAAGGTTCCAGCACCTCTGCTACTATGTATGTGTGCCATTGGTGCGATTTATCGTATGGAAAGGAAAATTGCCGCGATATTTTACAACGCTGCTCATCAAAGCCTCGAGATCATCAGCTCGCTTAGCTCTGGGGGAGGACCTCCTCTGCAAGGACTGCTCCTCCAGGACTGGATCAAGCCCGTGGAAGAGAAGGTTGATGAATCATCGACTCCTCCGCTGTGGATTAGCCAGACAAAACTACTGCTGGCAATGTTCGAGAGTTTCAGTGGTGATCCAGAACTGTCAAAGATGGCGATTCACAGGGTTGGCTTTTTCGTTTGGGTGAGTGTTTGCGTACGTCTGTGCAGGCTTTGCTGACACCAATGTCAGGATTTTCGAGCTCGCCTGATATGGCTTCAATCGCATCCGATCGAGCGGGATGACTTGTCATGGGACGCATGGGTTCAAAGAGAATCCGTCAAGAGGTACGGCAATGTCCACACCAAACTCAATGAATGGTATTTCGCTACACTTCCTGACTCTTGATATCAGACTCATGTACGGATACATATACCTTTGCAACCTGCTATCAATGCTCTACGGTTTCGCATCTGGCTTCTCGATGCTAACCGACGGCCATGTCGAGATGCCCTGCCATCACTCCCTCTGGGACTCGGCAAATGCAGACACCTGGCAAGAGAATGCGAAAGTCCGAGGTCTTGACTCGCCATTGCGATTGAAAGATGCTGTGTCACGACTACTAGATGTAACACTCTCTCACGATGTTCCGGAAGAATACTGGGAATGGGATCCGTACTCATGCTGCGTGGCCGTGAACGCAGTCTCAATCTATGTGTCGCACATGACACAGGGCTTGTATCTTTTGGGCGAGAACTCGAACTTTGGAGATGCGAACCAGTACCAGGGTTCGGATATCACGACTCAGATGGAGACCGCCATCAGTAAATGTTTGCTCCTGATCAAAGATGCGAGAATCAGAGCCGATGAATCGTACACCTGGGACGACACGGAAGGCCCTTTGCTCTTCAACTCCTTGGCTATGTTGAGAGTGAGCTACTGCAGAATTATGACGAGAGCAGAATCTGCATCTCGTGGCATGCTCTTCCGCATGAATGACAATGAGACCGAACAATCGATCTTGCAGTTCTTGTCGGAGCCCATGGAGTGGACTCGGTATCTGAATCGTGCTGTCTCTGTCGCCCTGGAAGGTATTCTAATACCGACGAGGATTGGAAAAGGGTTGGTGAGGAAGACTTCGGCATTCACGTGGGCTGTTGAACATGCTTTTGCTGGATGGGATTCGAGTAAGTTTTGATCTGTCTCTCCAGACGGAAAACAGAATTGACGATGCAACAGTACTTCTTCTGACAAAATGGGTGCATGCCAAAGAGATGCTTCAGCGTCGTGGTATCACTCTTGATGAAGCCGATGCGAAGATCATACAGCGTGTACGCGATATGCTTGCTGAAGACATCGAAACGAATGATGTTGATACCTCTCTCGCAGCCACATTGACACGATCATGGGCAGACTTCTACGACGACACGTGGATATGGGGTGTCACTCCCAAAATGGGCAGAACTTTGCGACAACTCGCGAAGCACTACGAGAGCAAGGCCAAGTGAACAAGAAAATCAACAAGAGCATAAGGAAAAAAATAGAGAGAATGATCTCAGAATCAACCAAAGAGCCTCAAACACCCTGTCTCGAGACGCTCTGGTTACATGTCTACAGACATGACGCCGAGCACGCTCCAGGGTATTTCTTCACCGATCATCAGGAGGCCAACCACATCGCGTACAAGGACTGCCGACGAGTCCAAGCTGACCTCAAGAACAACCGAGACGGCTTCATCATTGGCCCATGTGATGTTTCGCGGTGTTGAGAGCTGCAGAGAAAAAGGAAGAGCTGACGGGTGGACGTTGATTAGCTAAAAGAAAGAAGCATAAATGAAAATGACGGAAGGGTTTTGTACCATGAGGGCAAAGCTAAAATGACAGGGATTGATTCACGAGGAATCGCTATGACTCAGAATCAGTCAAGGTGAGGAGATCTGAAGGATGTCCCGAGTCCCCCGGACTTTGTATATGAAAGAGAGCAAGGTTTTTGGGCCAGAGCCAAAAACGTGAACAACTGAACTCCGAGTGGCCGAAAAACTTCGTGCAAATACGATATCTCCATCCTCGTTTCAATTTGTAAGTAAAATGCCAGTGGCTCCATTTCCCGCGCCATCGAGACTTAAGGTCCAGACCTCTGACAAAACTCGATTCCACTTGCTACCGTACAAGAAGTCCACTCTTCAGAAACCGCAAAATGGCATACAAATCGAATGCAAGATAAAATAGAACCAACTAGTGATCTCAGAACCATCACTAAAGAGCCATCGATCCCGTGTTCCAACCCTCTAGCACCAAGCGGCACCATCAGGTCTTCACACAGGACCATGTGTTGCTCAGAGCGAGTATCATCAGCGATCAGATCATTTGCGCGTAGGCCGCCGTGTAGCCTTGATCAATCAAACATTTCCCAGAAAGAACTAATGCGGCATTTCCAAAACTCACATAGGGCCGGTGAGTGTATACTTTCAAGTTTTTGCGCTGAATGTGGTTAAGAATGGTGGAAAGAAGAGAGGAACCTGGTGGGAAAGGTTTTACAGGCCGGGTGGCGCTAGTGTGTAGGGCCTGGGTACTGTAGCGTGCACGAGGTAACGCTTGGATTTTTGGAGATTGAAGATATGTACCTTAAATTTGATACCGAGCTGAATACCATTGAGCATTTTACTGGTTGTGTAGTAAGCTTTTTAGTACTTAACGTGATCAAGGAATTCTCAGATACACACTATATCTACGCGTAGGTTCTCAGGCTCAGACCCATTACCACCAATGGTATTTAAAAGCAACAAGTCAAATCCACAAGGACTGATCTCAGAGCCGACGCCACAGAGCTCCAGCAATCCAGCCATGTGTCATGTACAAACATCTGATTTTCATGAGGGAGCATCTGAGGCGCATTTCATCACCGATCATAAGGATCCAACCATACGCGCTTTGGGCCACCGACTAGCCTTGGTAGGACCATCATATAGAGACGGCATTTTGCCATCACATCCCCCTGGGGCTTGGATGGTGATGGACCTTTAGATAGTGTTTCTGCGCGTGTGTGTTTAACACAGCCCGTTCCGTTATCGCAATTGACGCTTTGCATGAGGAAGCAGGATTGATGATGCTTCAAGGATTTTATTCCAAGATACCTACACTTATTTTTGGTGTAGCGCGGGGTCCGACAAGCGATAAGGGAGTACTTACAGTAGCAACCTAGCTAGGGCAATACGAAGGTAGTGTCACATCGATGGAGCAAGTTTATTCTTGGGGTTCTTAACTCTTGATAATAAGGCTGTTTACATCTTGTTCGACATGATTCTATAGAGGTTCTGGCCAACATCCAGTATTTTCTACTAAAGTGGAGTAGATTGAGTCCTTCTCAATCCAGAAATAGGCAAGTAAACAAAGATCAAAAAAGAAGGATCTCAGCATTAAACAGTAGAAGAAGCCACCATGTTCCATTTACAAGCAACCCTCGGCACAAGAAACTCTCCCAAAGTGTATAATCTCCTATGTCATATCATCACAGATCGGTAGGGAAAGCCACACACATCTGGACCGCACGACTAGTCCTGGCTCCCTTCCCGAGGTCAGGTCGGCATTTCCTCCGCCCATTGCGCGACGGGAGCGGCTGCTGGCATTGTGTACTAGGAACTCCTTCATGTGTTTCAAGTCAAGCTCCCGGATTGAGCTCTCAAAATCTGTGGTGTGGGAGGAGAAAAGGAGAGGAAGGAAGAGCAACGGAGGAGAACCTTAACTCATATACCACTGTGGGGCACTTTAAGCGATGAGTCATAAACAAGTAGGAATGATGGGAAGAAGGTGAATTGTATGGAGATAAAGTGGCAAGTTCAGATCGACAAGGCTTGCTCTACAAATCATGTCTATTTACCTAGTGATACGCTCACCAACGATCAAAAGCCTCACAAAGAAGCGAATCAGGTACTCACTCATCTAGTCTCACAGTTGCCAAGCCCAGACCACGTCCCGATTTCCAGGCGAGCATCTAGCTTGAAAGTCCTATGCAGGTTTGCAACGACATAATTAATGCATGTCTCATGGGTATAGCTGTAAATTATACACATATGATAGGTCCCCAGATAGATATAGAGCTTTTGGGTGCCACTTTTCACTAAATTTGGCTTGTATGCCCTCTCTGCTCCTGGCAGCGACAAGAGAACTCACAGAGTATCGGTAAAAAAAAGACTCAGGTTCAGAAAGAGAGAACAAGAAGTAGAAGAAGTGAATCATCTCAGAAAAGCTACCAAGCCTTTGACTACCCGTTAAACATCAGCATCCCTAAATACTGATGCGAGGGATGTTGTGTGTTGTCTCAGGTGGCATCATCATCGATCAATGCAGCAGCCGTACACACTTGACCGCTGAGTAGTCGGCTTGCGGAGCATATCAGCATTAATTGTAAATCTTGGCGCGCCTACTCTTGTGTGTGCAGAGGAAGAAAGAGTTCCGAGGAGGACCTGAGTAAACAAAAAGATTAGTGGCCGCTACTTAATAGTGTCTACTCCGACTGGTCACCACTCTAGATCGACGGTAGCTTGCCTAGACAAGAAAGGCTCGACATATTCAAATAAGTTAGTGGGGTTCTGACAGTTTACTAGTTCAAGCATCGGGTCACGCTTTGCGGTATCAAACAAATGAATTAGAATTTGATCTTAGCACCTACACCAAAACTTCTCATCAACAACCAGATCAATGGCCTTACTGAAGTGGGTTTACTTGAGAAATATCATTACTGGCTAACGAAGCAATTCGTGGAACCATTGACCGCTGACGTCAGAATTGCTTGAATATCAGCATTGTCTTCCGAATGCCTTGTGACATGGTTGTATGAGGAGAAAGAAGTGTCAAAACGAAATTGAGACAGTCAGACAGTTCAAGAGTGCGATGCGCTAGCGGCGCTGGCCACGCTGGCGGGGTAGACGCGGCCGCCTCTCCGCCTGAAATTACCAAGCGAGGTGTCAACAATCGGAGGAAGGGCTTTCGACGATGTTTTGAGCAATTGTTGTTGCGTAGATGAGGAGACAATTATAGCATTTTTGGAGTCCCTTTTCACCCAACAGTGGAGTTGATGTAACGAATAAACTCTTCATTAAAGCTGCTGCCAGTCTGCTGGGCACTGAGAAGTTTTACCTGCTCCGAAAACGAGTGACTCTCGCTTATCCACGCTTTCGGCCTTAAGCCTTTGTTTGCTGATCAATAAAAATACACAGATTCCAACACGTGAAGATTAAGCCAAGCAACATTATCGCATAGATTTGGGAGACTTACGATCTCGCAGGTATATAAAGATGATCTGCTCTACCCAATGTTGAATTTGCATCAAGCCTCTTTCATTCGGTTTTTGTTAAATTCTTACTGCATCCTTGACTCTTCGCACGTATTTATTACATCTCATCATGTCAGGCAAAACATATCTCATCACAGGAGCGAACCGCGGTTGGTCTTTCTGTGCTCGTCTGCCTAGGTGTATCTGACCCTCAAATTACAGGTATCGGCCGCGGCATGCTCAACCACTACATCGCTGAACCAAACAACACCATTATTGCAGCCGTCCGGGACCCAATCACCTCACAAGGCCTTCTATCTCTTCCAAAAGGCGCCAACACCAAAGTCATCATCGTTAAAATCGATTCCGCCTCCAAAACCGACCCCTACACCGCAGTCAGCACCCTCCAATCCCAAGGTATCTCCCACATCGACGTCGTGATTTCCGCAGCTGGTATCGCCAAGCTCAACACCATCGAAGACATACCACTCGAAGAATTCGAGGAAATGCTCATGGTCAATGCCATCTCAGTTATGTTGCTATACAAAGCGACTCTACCTTTGCTGAGAAAGGCTGAGAGGCCAGCCAAGTTTGCGTTCATCAGTGCTGCAGGAGGAAGTCTGAACGATATGCCGAAGTATCCGTATCCGAATATTGGATATGCTGCTTCGAAGGCCCTAGCGAACGTGTTGGTAAGGAAGATGGGAATGGAGAATGATTGGTTGATTTCGCTTTGTATTCATCCTGGGTATGTGAATGATACTGAAGGATGGGAAGAGATTGCTAATATTGGTAAAGCTTGGTACAGACGGACATGGGTAATGTTGGTGCGAAGGCTTTCGGCTTGGAGGAGGCGCCGATCACACTTGAGGGCAGCAGTAAGAATACGGCGTACATCGTAAGTCATGCCAAATGGATGGAAGTCTTCTACCTGCTAACCAACCAAGATCGACAATGCTACTAAGAAGGACCATTCGGAGAAGTTCTTCAATGAGACCATTGATCAAATTCATCCCTGGTAGCGCTCGGCTCAATATGATTATCGAATGAGGATTTGGGGTATGAATTTACCTCGTGAGGACAGCACGCGCACAAGTTTCGTTGTAGATAGCAATATTCGTCTCTCAAACTGCTAGTTTCAAAAAATTCGAACCTTCAGGTCATTTCTAGGTGAGGATATCACCTCCCGATATGACCCGCAGGGAGAAATAGCCTAGACTGTCGAGGACCACCTCCATAAAGTCAACACTCAGCATGAGATCACAACCAGGTAAGGATCTTAGCCTTGGCCCACCCAGGCATACCTGATCGAAAGTATGAATCGCACCCTTTTGTTCCACACAGTAAGACTCATTCCCCGAAGCAGACTGAGAGCGCAAACAATGCAGTGAAAGGTTTCAAGCTGTTGTAGATGACAAAAGAGAAGAGAATTTGAGCTCAGAATCCCACACCCAAAGCCACAAGACACAGAGCCAAGAGCACTATGACTTATACTCTGTCTCCGTGGAGGGGCTCAGAGCTATATCGTCACCGATCAACGAAGCCAGTCACGTCTTCAATTGCCACCGTCTGACGACTGTGCCGTCGTGAGACGGCATACCACCCTCATTAGCCAACATGATAATTGTTGTGGGGTTGACTTTTGAGTGCTAATCATGTTGACTTGTATTGTGGAGGAAGAAAGAGAGCTTCTGGGGAAAACAAGGGTCGATCCAGCATTGGCGGCGGGATGGGTCATGTCATGTCATGGGATGGAAGAAAAGTGCCCTGTTTCCGTAGGACCGCGACAATTCCTCTCTCAATGATTTATGTGGGGACGTACATGGGACACATACAAGAAGTCTTCACATCAGGTCCGAAGTGATAGATGCAAAAGTCCCTTCAAACATCTAGAGCTACGAATCCGGCCTTTCGTCACTTCCAAGCGAAACCACCTGGGGGCTTTTCATCCTTAGAGGAAGTCATTCATTCTAGCCTTTTAAGCTTTATCTGCAAAAGCACAACTTTGGGAATTATCCATAAGCCTTCCTTCCACCACGTAACGCGCCATGCTTCAGCAAAAGCTGCTTCATCTCATGGGTGCGTGCCCAATATAGTGGCGACTCCATCCTCTCATTGCACAAGTTCGGATCAGCACCTCTCTCGAGAAGGACCTTCACGACTTCAATGTGGTCTCTATATACCGCTACATGGAGAGCGCTGGAGCGGGCGCGTCCGCCGAGTGTGTCGATGTCAGAGTCCTTCTCGGTAAAGAGGATGAGGCGGACTACATCAACTAGTCCGAACGATGCTGCGTACTGAGGGAAGTCAGCTATGCGTGGTAATACTCAAGCGCTTAAGGCTCTCCATGATTCTTGTTGCTGAATGAAGGTATCTGCACATACGTAGAGAGGTCGTGTGTTGAGCACATAGTCAAGCGGCATTTCAGGGATAAGACAACCGACCCAAAATGCATAATTGCCGCCATTAGGCAAGGTAGAAGTATCAAAGAAAGCCTGGACTGTTTCCCTTGTCTTGACGTCGAGGTAATCATCTTGGTCACTTGGCAATCTCTCCAAGTACTCTGGCCAACGATCTATGCAGTGCTTCAGAAAGGGGTACTCTCGCAGGTTTTTCTGATGTCTCCCGTGAGTGTGGCCTTTGGAAAATTCGGGATTCATGAAGTAGCCGATGCAGGTCCGGGCAAGGAATTGACGGGCCGATGTTCTTGAGAAGTGGAATTTAGCTGCGCCAGTAGGATTTGGTTGAGTGAGGTAGTCGGCTACAGAGGCGTGAGCGAGTCTCAGTATGGATGTTGGGACCTTGCTCGGCCACCGTGGAACGTGCGAAACAGTGACGAGAGACGAGCAGCTGTTGGTATCAGCTTCAAATATCTGTAGCACCGCTCATAGATTGAAAGTCTACCCAGCATAGTGAATGTTGGAGGTTTACTCACATTGATAACACATTTCGGGGATCAAGTAATCGAGAATCAGGGTCGAAGCGCGGAGGGTGAGACTCGTGATCAACAGCAAGTATCTCAACAATGTCTTCTAAAGTGAGTGGCTCAACTGTAGCGGTCAGGGCTTGCAAGATCTTCATGACCTCCACCAGATGTTCTTCATCAATGCCCCCCAGGATCTGGTCGTAAGTTTGGTCCAGATTCTTTGGCAATCCTGCAGTCAGAGCTTTACGCACAGCCGCTACAGAAAGACATCGATTAAGCATGTCCAATTGGCAAACGACCCATTGAAACCTTTACAAGCATCAGCAGAAGCGATTTGGCCAAGAAGCAGCGTTCAACTCACATGCCACCTTCTTCCCCAAGCAGCTTCTCCTGGATTTGCAGTCGGATGTCTGGAGGCCACTTCGAAAGCTTCTTATCATTTTGCAACTTATCCGCGACATATAACACAATATCCTCGTTCATGATTGCATCCTGAAGACAAATCTTGTCTGTCACAGTGTCGATTAGCGACTCCTCGATTTCAGCCAGCTGTCGACTTGTTGCGAGTATGTGGACTCGAGAAAGATCCCAGTTTCGCATGGTGTGGATGAATGCCAGAATATCTTCACAGTCTGAGCTTTCGTCAAGTGCGTCAAAGACAATATAGATACTCTGGAACGTAAGAATCAAATTCTGAAGGATCGCAGTGAGTGACTCGTCATCAACGGCTGTGTTGCCACTTTGGTTTTCTTTGTACGCCTCGAGGAGTACTAATGGAGTTGTAGTCGTCCGAGATGATAGCTGAGTTATCAGAGACCGGATCAGAGAACTGATGTCTCTCTTTCCGCCATCGTTAAAGTCGAAATAGAAATATGCAACGGCTGTCTGTGGCATGTTCTGACAGTACAGAAGTAATTGCTCGATGAGCGTAGAGCTAGATGATGGTGAGAATAAATCTTCTCGTGAACTTGAGAAGTACGTACCAAAGTACAGTCTTCCCACTACCAGCTGCTGAGTGTCAGCCCAGTGTCAAACACCAAGGGGCATCACCTACGAATCCCATAGAGCCAAAGGAATGAGTTCGGACTTGTTAGCCAATGCTCGTATTGCTTGCTTCTCAAGAGCCAAGTCCCGGTATGAGCTTGACGCTTCTTGCGATTTGCGACATGATTCGTGAATGGATCAGGTGCTGCCAACCAAGCCTTCATGTCCTGTCGAGTCTGATCTGTAGCGGAAACTGAGCACACTTGGCGGGAGCTGAAGTTCAAGGCGTCAAACCTGTACTATGCTTCTCGAAGATCTCCGTCAATCCATCGACTTGCTCCTGAATGGCCAAACTCAATGACCTACTCGACGTTAGGACATGGAAGCAAGATCCATCGCTTTTCCGAACGATGGAATGAAAGAAATTCACACGTCTGATCGGCCGAAAGCGCCAAAAGCATCATACTTTTTGACCTCTCCAAGCCCTCCAACGCCTTCTTAACTTCAGCCTCCTTCAGGGGCCAAACCAGTGATTTCCTCATTTTTCTCCAACCCACCTCCGGCTCCAGTTTCTTCTTCAATCTCAACAACTCCTGTTGGCAGCTATTTAACGTACCCCCATCTTTGGCAAGGAGCTCTATCGTCGCCAATTTTGACGCAGTGCCATCGGATTTAGCCTTCTCGATGAGAGCGAGTAAAGCTTCGAGGACATCCTTGAGAGAGTTGAGGGAGGAGGATATCTGGAGAACTTCTCGAGACGCAGATGACACTCCTTGACGGTAGTCGTAACAAATTGATATCACGGTCGTAGTTACCTGGAGCACAGCAATCAAAGTCCCGGTTATGCTGATAGGGTCCATGGCTGGCGATTCAGCCTTGCGAGGGGACAGTCAGCCCAACCTTCAGGTACGCTTTTATGGGCTTGAGGCTGCATGAGTGCGTCAGGTGACTTAGAGATTGGAAGGATTGACCAATGAGAATAAAAGAGGGTAAATAAATATGCAAGTACGGCGTTAGGTGTAACTCGCTGCTCTTGGGGTGTGGAGATTTGGATGGGGTGCTCGTTTCCCATTCACGCGTTACCTTACTCTTAGGACATTTTGCAGTCTTCGTTCTGCTAGCTCGTGAATCCACAGCAAAGCTTGGGAATGGGACAACTGTTGTGTTACTGTAATGTGAGATTTATTCATTTTACCGAACATAACCTCATTCATCGCTTTGGTGCAAGAGCAACGCAAACCATAACTCGACGAAGAAGAGTGCCAGCAGGCTCTTCACGCTATGATACAGCAAGTAAGATCCGCCCGCCGTTGCTAAACCTTGAAAAGAACATTCATTCCGCTTCGTGTCGCTTTTTCTCCGGTCATGCAAACCCAATAGTATACACAGAAGGAATTCGTAACCCAAAATAAAACCGTCGCTCTAAAACTGAAGATAGCTCTAGATTCGCTGACATGCAGTTGTGTGTATAGACTCTACTTCTTGTCTGAAGAAGGAGCATTATCAACATCTCTGTTTCCATTGCGTCCTGGTGTAGTGTGGTGATTATTGTGCTGATTGGACTTCTCCTTCCGAGCATCATCGATCGCCGTTCGTTGTTGGATGCTGGAATCATGACTCTTCCATTCGACCTTGGTGTCAGGTGGGAAGCCAAGAACACGCTTCATCGTCTCCCTAAGAGCAGAGCATGTCAGTAAATGCCTGGCTCGTGTGCTAGGGCTTCAGGACGTACCTAATTTTGAGAACCCTCCCGCCATCGTTGCGGGCCCAGATACTTAAGATATCTTCTCCATTTCTGACACTCAGAACAGCCCCGCAGACTTCTTCACTCGCCTCTGCGAACTGATCGCCGATTAGTGCGAAGAGGAGGTCCTCCCAGTATCTGTCTGCGACTCCTTTCTTTAGTCTAACGATCCACTTTCCGCCCTTCTTATTCTCATCATCCTCCCAGACTGGTCGGATGCCTTTCTTGAATATGTGATAGTCGGATACCAACGGCAGAGTCGAGGGGCGCTTCAAGTGACCGTAGACAGTAAAGAACTCCTCCATGGTTTCGAACTGAGCCATGGGATGCAGGGTTTTCTCATACTCCACAAATCCATTCGATTTCGATATTGGTGGCCGGAACCATAGTGCCCAACCATGTCTTAGGCTGTGCGAAGGTGGTGGTGTGGGAGCTTTGGAACCCGCGAGGGACGTCTTCGATGTTTTCGCGCCAAGGTCCTTTTGCTTCTCAGCGGTTGGAGTTTTCGCACCAATCGCACTGATATAGTCCAGGCCGGTCGTCGCCTTTGGCGTCTTTGGATTTGTCGTGAACTTTGAGAAAGCGCCGGTGCCAAATCCAAATGCGCCAGCAGCACCAGATGTTGGAGATGCGAGGGATGTAGTGGAGGGGGACATGGCGCCGAAAGGATTTTTGTTGCTGTGGGATGAGTTCTCTCCGGCCCGTCTACCTATGGATCCAGTATAGCTCTTGTTCGATTCATTCGGAGGACGAGCGCCGTTCGTAGCAGGAGTCCCTGTGGACGTGGACAAGGAGAGCTTGCTGGTGCTGGGCTATGATCAGTCTTGCGCTCCTGTAGGAAAGAGTAAAAAGAGCATACTTTGAACGGCGAGTCCACAAATCCATGGGGAAGAGAGGGCCGGTAAATGGGATAAAGCTTGGTTAAGAGAAGTTGCAGGAACCGTTACGCAGAGCTGCTAGAGGGTGGTCGGTCGTTGATAGCTGTGTGGTCTTCCTAGGGATTGAGAGGAGCTGTGTCTGATTCGAGAGTGGGTCGACAGAGTGTGGCAGGCGCTCGAACGGCGATTTGGAATTTGGAGGTGTTTTGGATGCTTGAGGATATTGGTATTATGTGAATATTTGGGTATTAAGTTCAATTGTTGTTGGAATTTGGGATGATGTTTGCGGTACCAGGAGAGACCAGAGGCAAAACTAAAGGCGGCGGGGCCTGAACGGTTGGCTGGAAAGTCGCTTGGGCATATCCGGTTAGACTCAGCTGTCTAGTGCGTGAGGTAAAAAAGCGAAAGGAACCTCGAAATCTGCTTCCTCTTCTTTTCTCTTCAACAGCAAGACCTCCAACTCAAATCTTCGCCAGCTCGATCAATTCCACACTCAGCTGGCGACTCCGATGCGTGGTCAAGATCAAAGACCACTTTAAAACCATCGTCACGAGGGCCCCTATCTACTTTGTAGGTAGCGCGTGCTTCCATGACAAGATGATGACCTTCTGATGGCAACACGAAGGAAAACGGAAATTCATTTCTCACTGATCAGACTATTCCTTGTATCTTCCTGTACGTAGCTTTGTTTTCGATCAAATTTGAGCTCTGCCGAAGTATCAAATGATGATAACTCAACTCTGGTAATACGAGTTCAGCCCTCATGCTTGCATGGTCAGCGGTCGAACATGAGATGCAAAGATTGGCAATTATGTCTGACTGATATGCTTGCGAGCCTCAACGATTTGTAGTCTATAAGTTGCCGTCACTGACGCCTACCATGCTCAGAACTAGTTGACCTTCTTGGAACTCCGATCGCAGAGCAATTTCAAGGTTCCCATTGATCATATAGATCACGTGGATGTGCCAGAACTCCACTTGGGCATTACCCCCTCATTCTACAGTCAAGGCAGTATTCCTGTGTTGCAGCAATTCCAAGTCAGCAGGCTGTTCTATGCTCTGTGGTCATTCTGTTCACACATAGTGGAGGTTTGCTTTTTGACAGCAAGAAATGTGCCTGTTCACACATCGACTTACCAATCTCGCAAAAGAGGGACCAATTTGCCACAGTACGATCGCTCTGCTTTGATATATCTCTTTCCTCCCGGCCCGAATGACCAGGCTATCGCGTTCATCTCCTCCTTGTCGTAATTTGGAGCAGTCGAGAAGAAGGTGGCTAAGCGGCTGCCAATTTCTGGAAACGTGCCTATTGGAAGCTTCAAAGCATAGAATCCCACGCGAGAAATTGTTCCGGTGCTCAATTTGATCGTCACAGCGAACGTGAAACCAGTTGGGTTGAGGAACTTCCGCATTTCCATAACCTCTTCTTCCGGTAGTGCTGGGCAGTCTGCAAGTGCGACGAATTTGGCTGCTTGCTCCACGTTGATCGGTCCTGGAGCACGAAAGTATATGTTCACTGTGCCGGAATGGTAGTCAACGGCGACATGACGAACAAGCTCTAGTCCGAGACTATGGAATGTCGGGCCATGTCTCTTCAACTCCTCAGGGACGTGGTCTGCATTCAGGATATCGTCAATTGGCCTCATTCCTCCCATATACACCCAAGCCTTCGTCAATCCAGTCCCTGCATCGAAGTCGCAGGATTGCTCTGGTGTGCCTACACCAGTGTACAAGGCACTCCAAGATGTAATCAATATTCCCATGATATTATCCTTCTCGATGAAACCAGCTTTCACGGCAATAGACACAGTATCAACCGGCCTTCGTTCGTAGAAACGGAAGTTCAAGGCATCTCCCGGTCGGTTCGTCGCCCTCCACAAAACAGCTCCATCCTTGAAATTCTGTGCGTAAGCTTCAAGAACCGATCGTATCGCAGCTTCTGAGTAAGGTGCGCCGATAGCTTCAGCAGTCCGTTTAGTGTCTTTCAAGAACCTTTGCGGGGAGAACACCTCCAGATCGTCACCGCTTTTAGTGAACCGGGATATGAGGTTTCCCATGATGATCCGAGCTCTAAGAAAGGATAAACAGCTGGTCTTTTGGTCTGAGCTTTTTCTCTCCGGAAGGAATCCGGGCCTTTCATGTCTTATAGCCACAAAGTACGGAGCTACTTGTCCACTTTTTCTCATGCGGAACGGCCCATAGCCTACTACGGTAAGGTCTCTCATGACTGCATCGTGGCCCAAAATTACCCGATCACTTTTCATTGTCCTACTGTAAGTTCTATCGGCGAATTGGCTTTCCCTGTTAATTCTGTAGCTAATCACGAGAGTGATTGTCCAACCAAGACCCCGCATTCCCAGCAAGATTTCCCAGCAAGCTCGCTTCCGGTAAATCCGGAAAACCGCGCGACTCAAGTGAGCCTTTCATGTCGGATCTCCTATAGATAATCCGTTCCGTCGGTCAAACAAATGTATTCGAGCTGCAAGAATGGCATTTCCTTTCCCCCATCGAGCGCCTTTCCCGCTGATAAAGGCGCCATTCCCGGCGGCACGTTGCGAACTGTTGGACTTCCAGTTATCTTTCTGCAGGGTCGCATGCGCGAGCTGCATGCTTGGAAACATACTTACCTGATGTGGACGGTTCTCCGGGCACAGTGCCGTGGCAGCAGCCAGCAGCCAACGCAGGTTGACCCACTTGCGTACATTGTATCTTTAAGAGAAAGCGAATCATTGTGTATCTTTACCGAGTCTGCAGCACACTTTCCTGTCTTGTTTGCAATATTATGCGTCGGTGACGGCGTGTCCAATTGGCTGGGTCTTTGGAGATCTTTGCTCTACAAGCCATAGTGGTTCCGAACCTTCTGAGGACGTCAGTAATTACGTCGAGCAAAAGGCATGCTATGGCAGTCATATCTACACCTTTGACCAAATTATGACAACATGGGTGACTTGCTGTCAGGCTCTTCGTACGTTAACTTCCTCTTCCGCGCCAGATGGTTTGTATCGGTGGTCGTGTTGCTTGTTCTGTTCTTCCAGCATTGGATTGCATACATCCTCGTGTCGCTGTTTGCCTAAGCACCGCCAGAAATAATCAAGCCCATCTGCTCGGAAATGAGCTCCCAACTCTTATCTGGCATTTTTTGTAGCCCCATCTGATCCAGATCTCGATGACAAGCATTTGCACCCCCAAAAGAGTTCCTGCACCACACGATATTGCGAGTATTTGAGTTTAGATCGTGCGGTCTGGAAATGTGAGGCTCTTTACTTTCGGCCTGGGCTAAAGTCGCCAAGTATCTGTATCGAGCATATTGAAATAGTGCTTTGTTCGATGGTGTGGATAAGGCTGAGTGATAGACCATGGGCTATGGCGCGGTGCGACATGGATGGCCTATACGCTCATTTGTTGGAAGCCCGACCAACGCTGATCAAGACGTATCTCACGACATCAGATCGGCTGGAGCGAACGAAGTATTTGTGTTGTCAGTCAGGTATTCTCATATATTTATCTCAACCCATCGCGATAGAAGATGATTGGCTATACAATTCAGGCACGCATCTGTCAGCCAACGCCAAAAAGCTATATCTGTGCCCCCAGCCTGTTGGAATCGCGCAGCCACCATGAACCGTGAGGCTTGAGCTGCACTGCGGATTGGCTTACTACCGAGGGGAAGAACCTTACTGGGTAGCCTTAAACCTCAAAGCAGAAGAAGCATATTTTATGTCTGGTAAGATGGAATGTCATTTCGCCCGATTTATGCTTGTACAACCACGGAATGCTTTCAGCCCCAGCTATTCCAGGCGCAAGGCTTCTATCAGCGGTAAATCATGGTTGCCTTTGCAACTTGACGTCTATCTAATCTCGTTGCGATATTATATATCACATAACGAATAGCCTAAGCAGCTCGAGTTGTAGGAGTTCTTCTTGGTGATGGGATGTCTTTTCCCTTCTGGTTCTATTGATTTCATTCCATTCTGTACTGCTCTATATTGTTCTGTTTGCAAACTCGTTCGCAATCTCCGATGGCAGGAACCATACCAACCAGACTCATCGTTTGCGTCGACGGGACATGGTGCACCGCCGATGGTGCACATCGTTCAGGTTTCCGAAATAACAGCAACATCTACCGACTTTGCGCCAGCATCAAGACAGGGAAGGTCAAGGACAATTCTGGGCAAAAATTCAACCAAGTGAAGCACTACGAAGCCGGCATAGGATCCAGCGACGAAATTACCTTCATTCAGCGGTTCCGGACAGGAATATTTGGAGCTGAGTCTATCAAGCAAATTAAGCGGATCTACGAAATATGTTGTATCAGAGCCTCGCAACCCGAGGATGAAATCTGGCTCTACGGGTTCAGTCGCGGTGCCTTCGTTGTCAGAGCCGTGGCAGGGCTTCTTCATTACCTACGAGCGTTGATCTCGGCAGGCACTCCAGCATTCGATCGCGACTACAACAAAGCACTCAGAATATACGAAGCCATGCGGAAACCCACGCGGAAAGATACTACGAAGCTTGGTCCAGGCCAGATTCATGATTTGCTGAAGGCACACTCACAAGCGGCACCTAAGATACGGTTACTCGGGGCATTTGATACGGTGAAAGCAGTCAATGACCGAGATCTGTACGACATATCGTTCAATGGGTCCATTCAACATTTGCGTCATGCGTTGGCTCTGAACGAAGATCGTAAGGACTTTATGCCAGAATGCATGTACCCTGAGTTCGGCCTGAAAGTGCTTGGGAAACGCAGCTTCCTGCAGATGTGGTTCCTCGGAGCGCACATCGATATCGGCGGATCGGCTTCGAAAGACGGATTGGCTCTGTATCCCCTTCAATGGATGCTCTTTGAGAGCATATCCAAAGGTTTAGTGCTGGAGTTCGATGGAAATTTTGACAACTGTATTCAGATCGATAACCCCCTACATGTGGTATTCCCAGAGCACAAGTTCCACGGGAAGGGAGATGACCCATGGAAATGCAAAGCAAGCAACAACATCGTGATCAAAATGCATGATCTCCGAAGGGTACATAACCTCCCGAAGCACAACCAACGCTACAACGTGCGCCTAAATATAGACAAGGGCGTGTACTGGAGACGAGGTGCGCGGGAACCGTTCAACACGAGTGGCGAACTCAAAGGGTATTGTAAGTACGGTGAGTACTCCTGAGGTTCTTTGGAATATCTTTCGGATTCCTCACTGACTCTGATTCTCGACAGCTCCACGAGGAACAATCTTGCACCCTTCAGTCTACCTGGCATTTGATGAGAACTTCCACATCGTCCTAGACCGAAAAGATCTTCTGTTTCGTAAAGAGGTCGAAGCTTGGAGACCAAATCTTCGGCTGCCGGCTTCTGGCGTGGGCATGAGAAAGAAGTCGGGGTCATCGAAGACCCTGGCGGCATACGTACACTCTTCGCGGAATTGTTGGAGTCGCCAAAGAAGTCTATGATCAGCATTACTGAACCTGTTTCTGGCGCCCTTGCACAGAATATTCTCGTTCTGGTGAGAATTTTCAAAGCAAGTAGGAGTAGATTCATTGGGCAGCCTCTCAAGTCCGACATCGAGAAAGCTGCAATCGATTATCAAGACCGATTCGAATCAAATATACAGACGGATCGAGAAGGCTGTTCCCGGACGCAACATGATGAGGTCGTTCGAATCGACCAGGATCAAGGAAGACATCGACGACATTCTTGCGGACCACAAGAATGCTTTTACCCAAGGAACTGGCGCTAACATGACAGTTGTGGACGAACATAGCGACAGTGATGAGGAGTCGACCATTGTAGGAGATCTCGAGAAGGTGAAGATGTGAGTGGCGGATGGAATGAGCGAGCAGGTATAACTGTACAACAAATTATAGAGTTTCAAGGCGTTCAGGATAAGGTCCACATGGTCATAATTGTAGAGACGGATGGACTCCTTATGGTTTGCTAGAAGAGTAAATAACATCAACACCACGATATCTCACCATTCGATCCAAGCTACTTCCTTACGGGAAGTGGCCAAGAAGCTTCAATTGACTAGAAGAAAGGAATGTATTCCTGCTACGAGCCCCATCTTCTCATCTCAATCGTCCAAGTCTAATCTAATGTACAATGCAACTTCATTAGTAAGGGTATCTATACTTTTCCGCCAATTTTTCTGAATTTCCTGCGTTTCTGTGAAAGCGATATACCAAACAGCAAATTCTAAACTAGAGCGCCCGCTCCACTCCCACAATCAAAACAGACAAGAAAGAAATTCTATGATCTTGCCTGCTGATCGTACAAAGGACTAGACTAAGCCCCTCACCGTGTCAAAGACTGTACCTGCCCTCGAACTCAACATGGAGAAGTTCTACTCATTTTTCGCAAAAAAGTAAATACTGCTCCCCTTCCTCGTCTCATCCACAAACCGGCAACTCCTATAATTCGTCCAAAAAGACCACAGATACGGCGTCTTGAAATCGCTCTGGTAATGCTCGCCCATGACCTTCCTCACAGCAAGAGAAGCTTCAGCAGCGTAGTAGAAAGGGATGCGAGAGACGTGATGATGCATGACGTGTGTCTCGATGGCGCCGTGGAAGATGTGCATGCCGATCCAGCCGAAGTCGCGGTCGACTGTTGAGGCGGCGCCGCGGAGGAAGGTCCAGGTTTTGGTGGGGTAGTAGGGGATGGATGTGTCGGTGTGTTGGAGGAATGTGATTGTTACTTTTGGGGCATGTTAGTCCTAGAGCTTCTTGCCATGTTGGATGAGAGTGTTGGAGGAGACTTACGGATCCAGTGGTTTGTCCAAAGATATGGAAAGCCGTAGAGGAGCATCATGTTCCAGGCTCCGAAGTATTGAACGAAACTCCACATGACGAATGCAGAAATAGCGATACAGATGTCTGAAATGAGGATATCTTGCTTGTTCGCAGCTTTGAAATTCGGTCCGTCGTCGCCAAGATAGAAATGAGATCTGGTCCACCAGGGATAGACGGCCATTCTCGCCAAAGCGAAGTTGTTAATGGTAAGGTAAACAGGGAAAGCGATCAGCTGATGAAAGAAAAGGTGTGTCAAAGCCACGATTGGCATATCTTCTACATAATCGCGAAGCTTCGAATGAGTGGCATGGGCTTCTTCATGAGCCTCCTTGAGATTGGGAACGAAAGCTATGTCTTTGTCGAGATTGTTGGTGTTTTTGTGATGTGTTGAATGCGTGATGCGCCATGAATGGAATGGCACGAAGAGGAAACTGTGGATTATGAGTCCCGTGACATTGTTGAAAAGTTTGGATTTTGAGAGAGCGCCGTGGCCACATTCGTGGGCAATTTCCCAGAGGCCTGTGAAGACCAGACCTTGTAAGAAGGAATATAGTGCCCAAGCGGCGAATTGGATGTTGTCGTTTGGGATGTGGGGGATTTGGAAGGCCAGACATAAAAGCGTGCCGACATAGAAAATATCTCGGAGAACGTAGAATAGAGACAAAAGAGTGTTGGGTTGTAAGCAGTGTGGTGGAATAGCATCGTATATTTCTTTCATGGTATAGGTCGGCGGCGTGAAGGTGGCTTTTGATGCCGATGGTGGCGGCTCGGGACATTTTTCAGCCCTATCAGACGCTTGGATGATTGAAGCCGGCATAATTGTAAGTGCCGAGCTTCTAGAATGGAAGTACTGGTTGCAGAAGTAGGTAAGGGATGAATAAGAATCTTACTTCCCGCATCATAAGGGGAGGCCACGAAGGCAATCAGATTTTCGAAATTGCTTCCAGTCTGTGCTTTTATGTGAAATGTTTGAGGCTAGCAAATGATATGCATAAAAGATGACGAGTCTATTGCACATATAATTCTATTAATACGTTTCAATTGCTCGGGTACGGCAAGTGGATATGAAGTGAAGTAAAGGGCTCAAGGGTGAGACAGCCAGATACGATAAGTGCGCGAGCATCGTGATAAGCAGACATCGAATGAAAATGGAACGCGAAATTCAAAACGTTCGATGCACAGTTCAAATGACGACTCCACGTGATTTTGAAAAAGTCAGGGACATGCTTTGCCAAGTCTCAAAAAATGCTTAATTGTGACAGAGTCTATACGCAGTACGGGTTTCGTACTCGGGTATCGGGAGATATGCGATATGCGAAAGTATGTGCTCAAGGATTCGAATCGCGTTTGTCGAAATCGAATCCGAGGTCTTCCAAAGAAGTCGCTTTCATCCCGGTTTCCGCAAACTTTTTCTTGATGTCTACGTAGATGTCACGTAACCAGCAGAGTCTCTCGTCCCAGAATGGAGGCTGTTTTGAGAAGCCATTGTCAGCCTCCTTCACCCAATCGTGTAGGTAATTGATGTATGCAGCATCTTTTGGGTAGCCCAGGACATGGAATGCCGTGCCATCTCCAAGTTCTTCTACCCTGCTTTTTTCCCATGCTTCCATCTCCTCTACACTGAGTAGAGAAATATGGTTAGACCAAACCTTCGCGATAGCTGCACCTTGGGCTTCAGACAGTGGAAAGGGGATGATTTTTTGACCCAAAGCAGAGAAGGCCAGTGTTGGATGCCTGATATGGAAGATATGTTGCCATAACCCAATCGTTCGTCGACCTGTCGTCACAAGTGGCGTATCCAGTGATTTGAAGAATGGGAAAGAGTACAAATAGCCCGTAGCATAAATGACGGCATCGATATCCTTCTCGATCCTTCCACCTTCAAATCTTACGGCTCGGTCCTCAATAATGTACTCAACGATCTTTGGTACCTCTTCTTTGGTACCACCATCAACTGGTAGCTGCAAGGTAGTTCGACCATTGATGGAGTTGAGTAGCGGCTTCTTAGAGACTTGCAGGACCTGATTGCCAATGTCTAAGCCTGAAGCTGCATTGCCCACCACGATAACCTTCTTGTCTCTGAAACTATCCGGTGATCGATAAATTTTGGAATGTGAAATGATGGACGGATAGGCAGAATTGAACTCCTCAATGCCAGGAACTGCAGGAATCCATGGTACGGAGTAATGTCCATTAGCCACCACAATAGCGTCGTAATTTTTCTTCGACTTCTCTCCAGTGATGGTAGATTTTGCAATCAGAGTCCAAAGGTCCTGGCCATTTGCATCTGACAGAGTTACGTCTTCGACTTGGGACGAAAATGCTATTAGGTGTCTGATATCCTGAGAATATTTGACAAGATAGGCTTGAACATCTTCTCGCGTGGGGTAGAGCAGAGCCTCGGCCGGGAAGTCCTGATCTGAAAACTGCATGAGCGGCTTGGGAATATTCGTATTGAGCTTCTCATACATTGGGTTGGAGAATATTGGCGCCGGTGCTCCTTTGGGCCATGATGGCTTCTCCAGAGGAGTCCAAGGTGTGGTTTGAGGAACAGGAACTCTCTCGGTCAGAGAAGGCGTGTAGTTCCAGACTCCTCCCACTTCTGCTTGCTGCTCATATACATCGATCGTGTCGAAACCCTTCTCTGCTAGCAGATACTTGGTCGCTGCCAGTCCTGTCGGACCGGCACCGATAACAGCAATACGCTTGACATTAAAGGCGCCAAATGGCCGTGAGATAGATCCCATCGAAAGTCCAGATGAGGCAGGCCTACCTCCGTCCAATCTAGGATGGGGGCTGCTTGTCGATTGTTCTTGTTCGAAGGTGCTGACAAGGCGAAATAGAGGGAGGAGTTGTAGTACCGACAGCAATATGGTCTTTAGAGATCTAAAACTGAAAGGAATAAATCTACGTTGAGATGAGTAAAGGAAGAGAAGAAGCGATCTCCGAGTAAGTGATGAGATGATGTGATTATTCGTCTTCAAAGGTGGCGTGGGGCAACGACGCCGACAAGTTGCCGATGAAGGGAAAGAGCCTGGCTAGAACATATGGGGGAAGTCAAACGTATTGGTGGTGTCTGCGAAGACAGAACTGGAGACTACAGCCGAGTTGAGATACATGACTTGCAACGAAAGAAAAAGTACGAAATATGTGCTGTGGATATCTGCATTACATCTAAGATACGAGCTTCCACATATACTTATCACACAATGATACAGGTGAAGAGATGAGAGCTCGGCTACGGTACAGCGCAGTACGGTAGCCGCTTTAAGATAGTTGGCCGGCGCGTCATTCTGAATGGAAAGCTCCAGACTTCGACCAGCCGCGTTCGTCGTGTGAACAAACCACAAAGCAAACAACTACACGACAACCACCATTTCTGCCTACCGCCGCTGGAACGCACAGCTTCTTCGAAACAAGATATCAGAGAATGCCTGGTATTCTCTCAGCTGGATAGGTCTATCGAAGGTGAACATGGCGGGGGAGACGAATGGAGCTATAGTGCTCGAAAGCACCGAACACATTCCTATTGCGCAGCTCAATCCAGAACTCTCAGCGCCCGCTACGAGGGCAATCAAAGCAGTAGTCACTCTGACTTGGCCGTACAGCTCTGCAACAGGATCGGTGGCCTTTCTTCTATCAGAACCAGATTTCCGATTGCGACGTGCAAGAGGCCAAGTTCGTGTACGATTCTCAGGCTCAAGTGCAAAGGCGATAGCTGCGTCTGGAATCGCGAGTGGAGATGAGGTCGTTCTATGCTTGGATGGGGTGGAGTGGGTGTCAGACAACGACACGGTGGTTACGCCTGGAAGGGGCATCGAACATGAATTAAAGTTCACCGAGAGATTATTGTTGCAGGTTGGGTCAACAAAGTCATAATGATTGGCAGCTACTAACAAGGAGGTCTAGTTCAAACAGGAAGACTCTGAAGAAATCAAGAAAATCGACCTGGACCATCCGGCTCCAGAGGAGCCTGCTACTGCTCCTGCTCGAGTACCGACTCCAGAGCCTGAACCATCAAGCCTACAAAGTAGCACTCCTTCCACAAACCGACCAGCGATTGGAACGAAGATTGGGGACGAATGGTCGTCTCCAGCATTCATCAAGCGTGCGAGGACATCATATGGATCTCTCTTCGAAATAGATCCGTTCGCAGAGGAGGATGGCTCGGTGCCAGGCAAGGGAAGAAAGAGAACCCGACTCAGTTCGACTTGGAGATATGCTAGCCGTTCTCCAACCCCAGAGGCGGAGGAAGCAGAAGTCGAATCCATGGACACAACTCCTGAGCCTGCTCAAAAGTCAGCGCGTACGATGACGGATGAAGGGTGTCAAACTGTCGATTTTGGCAACAATAGTGCGACAGAGGATGTAGCACAAGCACTAGCAGATCTCTCGAGGCAGGCGATAAACGTTGGGGGTGCAGCATATCCAGTAGCCAACGGAGTATCCTCGTTCGGCCAGCATAACTCATTTGTACCTTTCCCAGAGAATCATGCTAGCGAGCCAGCACTCCCTGAGATCCGAACGGAAGCATTTACCCAACAGTTCGATGAACAAGAAGCGGAGCCCGAAATACCCAAATCGCCGTGCTTGCAGCCTATACCGTCGGATTCTCTGTCCTTAGTTTCGCCACTTCTCTCAACAAAGAGCAACATCTTCTCGCGGCAAAATGGTGACGCGCAGGGAGACCGTGGACAGCCAATGTTTGCTTATGAAGCAGCTTTGACAGGAGATGAAGATGACAGAAGGCATCCAAGAGAAGCAATCGAGCATCCGCAGGTCTTGAGCAACGAAGTGGTTCCTCAATCAAACAAGGACAGTTCTGCCGATCTTGAGGCTGAGGATATTTACAGTGCAAGCCCTGCCGGCAGCCGCGAACAACCAGAATCCGGATTCCCTGGCATACAAGAGCCTATGGTGACCGACGGCGATTTCGAGAGTGCGATATTCGACAGCCAATTCGCCTCAGAAAACCAGTACGGTCACTGGCAAAGCGCAGGAGCGCAATCAAGCAATGCTGCATCGCCATCTCGAAATGAGATTTTCATGGAGGGCACCCATGGGGATAAGTTCTACAAAGGAGACGGACTTCACGAGGAAAATGAAGACCAGCTCGTAAACAATGCAGAAATGCCACATTCTACCTATCCAGATTTGGATGGTGGTTTGATGGGACAGATCACTTCAGGTTGGGGTACTAGCTCGGTTGCATATCCTAAACTTCCTGAATCTGGCGGTCATGCAGCGCCATTTACAAATCAACCACCTTATGCTGCTGCCATGTCACGATCTCAAAGTGCTCAATCCGCCGTTGTTGATTTGACGGAGAGTGACGACGAGGCCGACCCAGGGTCTAGTCTGCACGACGAAGAGTTTGACGAATCTGTAGCGGATGGTTTGGACGAAGAGGGCTTAGAGAAGAGGCAGCAGGATAAATTTGCCGATGGCCAGCTTGAAAGCGATGTCAAGGACGGTGACTTTGAAGAGGAAGAATTTGAAAGTCACCAAGCATCAGCTAGGCGAGAACGCGAAGGCGAAGACGAGGACTCTGAAGCTGACGGCGAGGGTGATTTCGAAGAGGAAGAGGACGAGCGAGAAGTTTATGCCAAACCACCTTCCGCATTTGGATCCGACATGGATGATGAAGAGAACTTGGAGGAATTCGATCAGGAGGAAGAGGGCAGTTACGGCGAGGAGGAAGAAAGCTATGATGAAGAGGAAGAGGAAGAGGAATATGATGAGCCTCCAGAACCTCAAATCCGACAAGAGCCCGAAGTCATTGACTTGCTTTCCTCGGATGATGAGGATGAGACACCAACGAGAGCCCCTGCTCCGGCTAAAACTCCTCGTACATCCAGTTCAGATCGGCACGGCAGTGATTCCCAGATGCGTGACGTTGACAGTGAGGACAGCGAGGGCGAAAGCGAGCATGAGGACGAAAATACTGTACCGTATGCTGAACGAGCTGAGATCAAGACCTCGATACCTGGTCAGATAGCGGAGTATTCATCGTCAGTGTCTGGAGAGGAAGATGAGGACGAAGAGGACGAAGATGAAGACGAGGACCAGGACGAAGACGAAGATGCTGCATACGAAGATGACTTAGCTGAACAGGACCTGCCCCCAGATCTGGATTCTCTCAATGGCAAGTTCGATGCTGGACTTGATGAGGAATTGGATGCCCGAGTGCATGGCGATGAAGACGAAGATGTAGATGAGGACGACGAGGAGGATTCTGTCTCCGAGCAGCAAATTGCGGTATCCGCCACAGAAATTGTTGATGGTGGAGCCGAAGGTATTGAAGTTGGTACTTCAGAAATGGATGTCGGATTAGATGACATCAGCGAAACGGACGATGCTGAACAGGCGCATATTTCCAAGGACCCGGATCCAGCCGGAATGGATGTCGATGATCCTGTGCAGGCAAACACAAACGAAGGTCGTAAAATCAACGCATCACCAGAGAGGCCGTCCTTGTTCTCGCGGGTCTTCAGCTTAGATGGAGCAAATGACGAGCCACGTTTTGGAGCATCATACCGTTCTATGTCCAGAGAAGAAGCAGTACTGCCGTCTTCAACTCTGCTTCAGAAAGTATTCTCCGAAGTTCCTGAGCAAGTCAATGTGCAGCTCCCAACGCCTGAAGATACTCAAATATCTCGCAAGACGATTTCTGTGGAGAATTCTTTCTCATCAGTAAATGAACCGCAGCAGTCTATAACCTTTCCTGCCGAGGAGATGGATATCGACCGAAGCGACGAAATGCCAGCCATTCAGAAACAAGCAGAGGCCGGTGAAGCAGAGAGCAGCTTAGCTGCGGCTGATCCATCATCTATGATAGACGCTCAAATCTCTACTGAGACGATCACGACAACCGTGGAAGTGGTCGAGGAAATAGCTGAGATAGATAACGTCCAAGTCGAAACTCACACCGAAGAGTTTACTCAGATAAGCGAATCTGCCCAGACCGGTGCTCAGCTTGAGGAGAGTCGTGATTCCGATGGACCTCTTGAGTCTGTCAAGGAAAACGAAAACCCCGATGACAATCAACAAGAGGCTGCAGAGAGTACTGTTCCGACTGAAGCTGCACCGAAACTCATCGTGGAGGACCACATATCGACACTGGGCCGCGATGAAATGCAGTCGTATGACGGCGCTAGAGATTCGAGATCTCCGTCCCATAGTGAACATGGAGATGATGCTTCAGAGATGCCCGAAGTATCGGTTGAAAGCCCGAGGCGAAGCACCAGACGTACCAACCCGACGTTGAAAGCAGCTGAGAATGCAAAGGAAAACGTCCGTCCGGTGACTCCCAACAAGACATCACCAGCGAATACAAGAGAAGGCGTCCTCCCGGTCTCCCCAGCAAAATTCGAACCCAAAATGAAGAACACGAAGGAAAATGTACAACCGATCACGCCAGTGAAGTCTCTTGCACCGCCATCAACGAGTTCCGATAATGAACAGTCCCCAATAGTAGTGATCGACAGCCAAGCAACGCCAAAGGGTCATGATGCGAGTCTCGAGTTTGCACTTGAGGGGTCCGACGCATCTTCACCTCCTCAGCATAATCTTCGGAAGCTTCCTGTCGCTGATCTCAAGTTGAGACTGACACGAGCTCTTCGGACGGATTTCAGCGAGTTCACTGGATTGAAGGTCATTCGATTTCACCTCACGCAGAAGTTAGACTTCCTTGCCGTCGCTACAACAACACCACCCGAACCTCAACGAGCAAAGAATGGCCCAAGACAATATCAGATCACATTCAACGTCACAGATCCGTCCATCGCACCAAGCGGCGTCACAGAAGTACAGGTGTTCCGGCCCTACAAAGATGCTCTACCGATTGTCAAAGCAGGTGATGGCATCCTCCTCAGAAACTTCTTGGTCATGTCTATACAGAGTCGAGGTGGAGGACCAGCCCTCGCCTTGCGTTCGACCCAGGAAGATGCCAGTAGTTGGGCTGTGTTCAAAGACGATGGCGAAGTGGAAGTCCGTGGGCCTCCCGTGGAATATGGAGAGGGAGAAAAGAGCCATGTCGCTCAACTCAGGACCTGGTATGCAGGCTTAGATACTATAGCTCAGGCAAAAATCGCTAGGGCGAATGGGGATAAGGGTACTGCGGGAAAGGCAGCAGGTAAAAAGCATAGCAAGGCGTTGTAGGGCAAATGTTTTTCTGATCGGAAGGAGCATTTACTGTGTATGGTACACAACTATGGCGTCAGATGGAAGAAATCGGGGTTATTACGCATCGGTATGGGAGAGGCATGCTATGATGCCTTGCGATTAGGCACAATTGGTGTGTTACTGCATACATATAATACAATCTTGACAGCCCGAACAAGCAAACCTGATCGATGCACATGAATCCTCCGGCTGCCATCAAGTGATTGGCTCCAACCCCGCGACAACGCAGCTGTGGAAGAAGTCCCTGGATCCATTTGTCAGCGAAGGACTGCATGCCAAGAACGCCATGTACTTCTACGATCCCCTGAAAGCTTATCAGCATTGGCTATCTGTGTGCGGGAGCTTGTCTGCCATTGCTTGTGTGTTATAGCGTTTTCCTAATGCGGACGGCTTAGAAAGCGAAGATGCGTCGAGTTGGTCAACGTGCTCATTCTTTGATCGTGAGGCTTTCGGCTGAGGGGATGTATTTGCAATGTTGGAGCAGGGGGAAATTGTATATAAATAGGAGGACGGTAGGTGAAGGAAGCATTTCTCTCTCGCATTCAAATTAAATATCCATCTTGAGCCTTCTTCGATAGCAATCTGTCCGTCATTCCGCACCCAAATCACGCTTTCTAGCAATCCACATCGCATCTCGGCTACATTCAAGCTAGGCATTTAAAAGTCAACAACTCTATAACCACAATCCCAGCTCTTCATCCGGGAAAAAGAACGTTCAAACCCGAACGTCAAAAATGCCCAATACCCTCGTAACAGGTGCCAACGGCTTCGTGGCCGCGCATGTCATCGACCAACTCATCGCCGCCGGCCACCAAGTCACAGGCAGCGTCCGCTCCCTCGCAAAAGGCGAACAGATCCTCGCTACGCATCCTGAATATGCCGGTAAATTGACCTTCACTGTCGTTTCTGACTATGCGAAGGCTGGGACGTGGGATGAGGCTATCAAGGAGGGGAACTTTGATTATGTGGTTCATACTGCTGCGCCGCTACTGGATGATCCTGGAAACACGGACTTCAAGAGGGATTTCTTGCAGCCGAGTGTTGATGGGTGAGTTAAAGTAGGATTTGGAGAATGAGAGCAGATTATGGGAGAGCTGAGACTGACTGACTTCGTGAATTAGAGCTGTGGAGTTGCTGAAGAGCGCCAGCAAGTATGGCAAGAGTATCAAGGCCATTGCTGTCACAGGATCTGTAAATGCAATGACTACTGGTATGGATATCGCAGACCGGACATTCAACAGTAGTGAATGGCTGCCTGTAAGTCATCGTCCAAGCAACCTTTTCCAAGCCACTACTCACAGATAACAGGTCTCTATCGACGATGCCATTGCTGCAAATCATCCCTACATCAGCTACTGCGTCGCAAAAGCCGAGTCCGAAAAAGCCATCTGGAAATACGTCGAGGAGAACACACCATCTTACACTGTCTCCGTATTGCTCCCTGCTCTGATCTTCGGGCCTCCAATCCAGCCTGTCAGTAGTCTGAAGAAGATCAATTATTCAAGCGATGTCTTCTATAGTCTATTCAATGGGACGTACGAGGTCATTCCGGATACAAGCTTCCCTTCTTACGTACGTTCCATACATTCGCCACTTATTTCTTTAACGTCATTGAGGAGATCAGACTGATGGTCAAATAGATCGACGTCCGCGACCTCGCAAAAGCACATATCCTCTCTCTCACCACTCCAGCCGTTGCCAACGAACGTTTCATGATTGGTGGGAATAAGTACAGTTCCCAAATCGCCGTTGATGCGCTCAAAACTGTGCCGGAACTTGAGGGTAGACTACCCAAGGATGGGAATGAGGAGCAGAAGGTGTTGAGTTCTGATGATGTCCTGGAGTGGAATGAGAAATTGGGGCTGAAGCCTAGAACGCCGGTACAGACCTTCGGAGATGCGGCAAGGAGGTTGTTGGAGTTGGAGAAGGTGTTTGGTGGTAAGTAACGGCCTGTGGGAGGGGAGTTTGGGAAGTGAATTCTTTGCTTCGGGTTCTTGGCTTTGGTGATGCAGAAATGACGAACATTCATATATGGTCTCGGGGATATTCTCAGTTGGTTCATTCGATTTCCGTGTTCCCTTATTTGGATCGCTTCAAAAGTGAATGATGATGGTAACAAAATCGTTGGCGTCGCTTACGTTTGTTTTGATCTCACATCATCGAAGCGACAGCCCTTTGAAGCTACCTAATTTGCAATATCTCACTATGTATGAAAATTCGCAAGAGTCGTTCCCTGGGGAAGCATGATACTGTATATGAAAATTAAACCTACGTGCATTCTCTTCACTGTTCACAGTGGATTGTTTAAGTTCCACCCAATGCTGCATCCGAACACATTTAATATTGGCTCGCCGAGATTGTTTGCTACATTTGTGGCTTGCAGCGCCGCAAAGTGACTTGTCGAGATGGGTCCCCCTTTCTCTTCTTTTCTGCTAAGAGTAGAAGGAGCCTCCTGCCTTCAAGTCTCTGACTCTTTGCCTTCGCTCTCCTTTTATCACTTTTCACAAAAGATAAGTGAATGGAGTCGGCCACCTTTGGATATAAAGTCCCTTTCCTTTTGGCTATTTGGCAACCACTTTCCTCCACCTACCCTTCGTATGGTTCTTCATACACCAAGTCGCCCTCCCAAGCATAAAAAGGTTGCCGACTTCAACCGCTAGCTGGCTGATTCAGTCTCTATTTTCAACTCAGACCTGGCCTTGAGGCCACTTCGAGATAAACCCCCCGCTCACGTACTCGTCTTTATGAAACTCAATCCTCACAACTTTGAAAGCTTCCGCAAATGTTCTAGACATCTTGAAGCATTCGGCGAAGCGGGGTTGTTTGTGTTGAAGCTGCCTACGGCGGTCGGTAAGAACCACTCGGTGCGAACACGACAAAGTCAAGCAGAGCAGGACAATAATCTCCTACTTGGAAGGCAAACATTCACTGATTGTTAGTCACTGAAATAGCTGACCTTCTCTTCTTGCAGATAATTTAGCTCTTCATTCTATTTACTTACCACTATGGCCGCGAATCCAATAGCAAATATCTCGCCATGTATCGCATCGATTTGCCAGAACGCGTAGGGAAATCTAGCAAAAGGTCGAGCCGTACGAAGACACCACGCACTTCCCTATCCATACCACCGTCTTCCACGCCGCGAAGCTCGCAGAAGAGGGGGTTCGCACGAAAGGACAAGAAGAGGAAGAAGACTCCGAAAGTAGAGACTACAGATGATTTCTATGAGATCAAGCGCATTGTAGACCAAGAAGATCGCGGTGGGGAAATTTGGTACCTTGTTGACTGGGAGGACCACAAGATTACTGGCGAATCCTACCCTCACGAGTGGGCAAGTATAACCTGCTTCTTCTCTGCATTTCAACTACTAATCTGGAGCTTAAGGTGCACCATTCTGGAGTCACCCTTCCAGCTGTCGCAGAGTGGCAGAACAATTCATCGAAAGATAGCAGTACCCCCCTCGAGAATAGCTCTCCCCTTCCCAACGAGCCCAAATCTCCTGAAGACAGCCAACCGATCGCCCCCAGGAAAAGAAAGCGAAGACTCGTATCTGGAGCAGAAGTCGCCGCGAAAAGGGTCCGGCACGTCAGCCCACAATCCTCTGGCTCCGGGGAAGCACAAGCTATATCCCAACGCGCAAACGTACACGAGCAAGCAGAGGATAGGGAACCAGAGATCCCTGACAGCTACGAGGAAGAACGAGAGGGTCTGCAAAGAGCACATATAAGATCGCAAGAAGCAAAGGCTAAAGTTCCTGGTGGACGTCAAGCTCGTGTTGTAGTTCGGGCTCCCAAAGACTTCGACGCGAGCGCATACACAACTCACAACCTCAGTTCCTCTTCCCAAGTTTATGAACCACGCAAGGAATTCTCAAGTGATCTCGTGCAGTCGCAGGACTCACAAAATTCCCAGCAACGAAGATTTGCGTCTGGAAGTGGCCGAACGCAGTCCTCCTCGGCGCCGCAAGCACGTCAGCTATCTCCAGCTAACATTTGGGACGGAGAACTTGAAGAAAGGGACTTTGAAAACGAAGCCAACCAGGTAGAGAGCTTCGGAAAGTCGCGGACTCCAGAATCGCGCAGTGGACCTGCCCCGTCGTCGTCAGTACCTGTGATCCCACGTTCATCACAGGCACCATTCATTTGGGACTCGGATATTGAAGGGGAAGAATTCGAAGACGAGGAAATAGATGAGCCCTTAGAAATTCCTGACTCCCAAGAACTCCGAGGCTCATCGTCATACAAGCCTTCGGAAACTCCTACTTCTAGGACTGTAACCTCGTCGGACACTACAACGAAACATAATACGCAAGCCAATACAGAAGCATCGCTTGAGGCATTCGAGTCCCGCAACAGCCAGTGGTATCCGTCATCCAGCAAACAGCAAGAATCTGGAAGCATTGAGAGCCAATTTGCTCAGCGTGCAAGTGATTTCGACCACGAAGGGTACACTCTAACCCCAGAGCCACCATCGGCTCAGGTACCGATCACACAAACCGAGACCTCGCACGGTTCGGAAGTGAATTCAGATCATTCACAGCCTCCGGGATTGGCCAGCCAGCCCGTAACCCGATCGTCTGACGATTTTGTTGAGACGTCGAGTCCTCCTGTATCCCAGTCCCATCAGCCATCTCGCGCAAGGTCGACTGAAGAGGAACGGAGCGTTGGATTCCAAACTCAACTACCCCGGATCAGTTGCGAAGAAGACTCTAGTGCCGAGCTGGCCCCATCATCGGATAATCCCAGCGATCCGGATCTCGAAGAGCATCTTGATTTCGATTTGTCGAGTGAAGACTCGCAGCTGGCCGAAGAGAAAGAACGTACAGTTAGACAAAGTCCCGAGCGGCAGTCGGGCTCTAGATCATTGTCGAGTTTTGCCGACTCCCAAAGTCAGGGACGAACTCAGAACCCCCAGCGAATCAACACCGTCTCAAGTCAGCTTCAATCGAGTAGTACTAGAGGCACCTCAGAAGATCCTATCCAGATTGCTTCGCCAGACGACGAAAGTTTCCCGAACATAACTACCAGCCAGACAGCCCATACTCAGAAATCATCGAGCTCTAAAACCTCTGGGCACAGCCAAGCGTCAAGCCATCTTCCTAGCCCCCCAGTCGAGGAATTGAGACTTAGTATTGAAGAGGTCGAGTCTTTGGATGTCGAGTACCCTCCAACAGTCTACCAATCTTCAAGTATGGAGCCAGTAAACGACCCAGCTATGATAGCTTCGAATGAGGCAGTCAAAACGCAAGCCCCAGACCCGACGGCTATGCTGAAGGCGAGAATGGCAGAAGCGAGAGCTGCACGAGCAGCTGCTGCTCTGTCAAAATCCCCTGCTCTTACATTAGTCCAGTCGAACCAGAGCGCAGTGACACAGAATCAGACAGTGTCAATCCAGCCACCAGTCGATATATCGCCGCCTTTACCTCCAGCAGTGGCCTCCTTTGAGGCACCCGCCGCATCCGCCGCTGATACCTCCATAGCTGCCGCTTCTGTTCCAGTAGCGACTACACTTGCTGAAGAGGTAGCGATTTCCCCACCAGCAGTTACGGAGCCGATCACATACCCTGAAGAATATGAGGATGAAGAACCTACGAGTTTAAGTGTCTTGTCTCTTGGACCTGCAGAGTACGAAGTACCGTTGCCAATGACAAGCTACACTCGAGATGTCTACATTCGCCGCATCAAGATCTATAGGGTTCAGCTTCAATCGTTTCTACAAGATGAAGTCCTAGATGAAGCCTTGGTCGCAGAGGTGAAGTCGTTACTAGATACATTACAGACGATCTGTAGTCATCCAGGTTTGCTCGATGAAGATCCCAGTCAAAACGAAGATCACGAAATCCAAGCTAAGTGGGCGGAAAATATCAGCACGAAATTCATCTTCTTAGCTGAATTCTTAGAGCTCATGACAGCAACTGATAATCACGTTGTTATTGTGGCTCGGCCCGGCCAGCTCTTGAATGAATTGGAGTCGCTATTAATCTACCACGCTATCGAATATTCTCGGGCGGATAGAGAGAGAACGACAAGCACAGGGAGCTTTCGGGTTACCTTATGTCCTACTGGAGCACAGCAATATACCGCAGATCCGGCTTCGATTGTCATTGCTTTTGATCCTAGCTATCGGCAATTACCCTTTATCAACCAGCTGCGGGTACACCCGTCATTTCCAGATACCTTGGTACCGTTGGTCTCCTTAGTGGTGACTAACTCTGTTGAGCACATCGAGAGGTGCTTTGATACTAACATCGAAGCACCCGGACGCTTGATAAAGATAGCTAGCTGTATGCGGCAGCTAATGGGCAGAGTTGGCACTTTTGATGAAGAAGGTTACGACGATCCACCAAGTGCAGCGAGTAAGATCGCCAATTACCTTTCTAGTGATCCACGCAAGAGCTCCTGGCCTTTGCTTCCGATGCCTGACATTCATGGACTGGATCTCAGTCTTCTCAGCAGCCAGAACTTCCTCGAAGAACAAATTACATATAATGCGACTTCGACAGCAAATCTCCAATCAGGAGTCAAACGCCCGTTGGTACGTCATGAATGTCCCTTATCGTATGCATATATTAACAGAGTAGGAATTGGAGGACTCTATTGCCGATAAGAGACAACGCTTGACGCCTAGTAATGGCAGTAGCAATAGCGAGCTGGAAAGCCCACATATCAGTGAGACTGTGCTGCACACCTCAACCACGCCACTTGATTCAAGACCAGTTCAGAGCTTAGCTGGGGAAGAGCTCACCCAATTATCCTCACTTCTTCAGAAGGTAATTCGGGGTCTTAAACTTGATGTACCCTACTGACAAGCCCAGGTCAGCAACTTAGAGGCTCAGTTACGTGTGAAAGATGCCACGGAAATGGAGTTGCGAGAAATCAATCAGGACCTTGAAGCCCGATGTAAAAGCTTCGAAGACAGCATCGCAAGCATTCAGCCCAAGTATCAAGAAGCTCTAAACGACAGAGGCGAGTTTGAACACCAGAACAGTCTATCGATGGCTCGTGAAATCAGATTAAAGAAGGAGCGGGACAATAAGGATGCAGAGGTCATCAAGCTGCGTGAGAGAAACGCCGAGCTTGAAGCCGAGCTTTCCGCGGCCCAGACAGCCCTACGAACGTCTGCCGTTCCCGAAGCCGCGGAGTTCGCTACTTTAAGAGATGAACTAGCAAGATCAAGGCTTGAGACTGAGCGTGAACACAAGCGTTATGTCAACGCAAACAATGACCTCGATTATATCCGCAGCACTTTCCAAGCCTCGTCATCTAGCGCGGCTGAGCACCAAGCAGAAGTATTCCGGCTTCAGACAGAACTCGATGCCTTCCGCGAGAAAGCTGCTCACGATAAAGTCCGAATCCACGAGATCCAATCCACCAACGAGAACGCCCAACTGCGTCGAGAGAACACAGAGCTTAGAGCTCGGTTGAAGGATATGGAACGAGACTACGAAAAGAAGCAGCAAGAATATCTAGCTGTCACTAACGGCCGGAGAGGAACGAGAGGTACCAGTGTGCCGCAGAGTCCGAGAATGGGCAACCAGATTCAGAACTCGCCGGGTACGAGGCCAATTGGCAGAGTTCTGCATGGTGGCAGTCGAGGCAATAGTCCTGCGCCAGGAGAAATGAGAATTGCTAGTGGTCCAGGTCCAATTGCTGGTGGTCACTTTGGTGATGCTCTGTTCCCAAACTCGTTACCACCTCCGCCACCGAGAGATAGATGGGGGCAACATTTGCAATGACCAACTTCATGCCTTGGGTGTCACAAATAGGATGGGATAGATAAATTGGTGAGCGCTTGGAGAATTCATACTTAGCACAATGGAGCGTAGATACAAGCAGCTCTTCAATTTGATGCATCTGCTTGCCTGCCTGGATGAAGAACGGTTTTCGGCTTCCAGTAGCATTTGCGTTGGTTCGTCTACATGTTACTACTGCATTTTGCATTGTGTTTTCGGGTAGCGGACTGAGCGAACGAAGGGTTGGAGGAGTTTGGGGATGAGATTGGTTTGGTTTATATTACATAGGAGCATTGAACATCCATGCACATATCACGATACGCCGGGAATGACCAATGAACTTTGGTGCGATGTGATACCATGACTTGTGATGTTATACCTGCGAAGCCTGACGCCCAGAATGTAATACTTTCGTACAGCTAATCAATGTGCTTTGGAACCACCGATTGAGAGTTGGAATTCGGCATAGCATCACGATCAATAGGCATCACTTTCAAATAATAGACACAAATTTTGGTGATCATTGCGACTGTTCATTACTTTGTATGTAAGCAGCCACAGCAGCCATGCAGACGCAGACTTTCATACGAGTCCACGCTCACACAGCCAATTCATCCCAATCCCTTCCCTTAGCTGAGAAAAAAAGCACAAACGCCCCCGCCGAACTGAACTACAAGCAAAGACCAGGAATCTAATCCTCCTTGAGAACAGCAGCGAAAGGAGTCTTGGCAGCACGCTCCGGCTTGCCAGCCTCCAGACCCTTCGTACCGATCTTGTCCTTGCTGTAGCCAGCGGCGTATGGGTTCAGACGGAGAAGGACCTGCTTGTTGTGGAGCGGGTTCTTCTTCTGGACACCAGCGCGCTTGGTGCGTGCTTGGCCGATGGCGGCGCGGATGACAGATTGCAGTTCGGAGGAGTTGATGAGACGGCCGATATCTGCTTGTTGGACGACTGGAGATGGGAGGAGGAAATCCTTCTTCAAGTCGGATGGGGTGGTGGTGGATCCGTAGATGGTATCGAGGGCCTTGAAGGCAGCAGAGGTCCAGATGATGAAGCGACCGAGGTGTCCACCTGGTGCAAGCTGGAGGAGGTTAAGGGCGAAGACGGAGGAAGTCTCGACACCGGAGATGTTGCGGAAAGCGAGGGAGAGCTCCTTTCCGTCAACCTCTGGGTCGTAGACAACGAGAGGTCCACGGCGTTGACGGTGGCGGCGGCCACGGAGCTTGCCCTTTCCTGCGCGGAGCTTGCGGGAGTTCTTGACCTTGGCGACGTCTGCGGAGGCACCAACTGACTTCAAGAGACCGACGGCAGAAGATGTGCGGGCAATGGCTCCAGCGGCGAAGACCTCGGAGTTGATGACCAAAGGAACCTCAGGGACGGTGGAGACTTGGTGACCACGGGCCAAGAGGAGAGCTGGGACGGAAGAAGCAGCCAAGGCAGAAGCAACGGCGTATCGCCTGGGAAGAAAGTGTCAGCATTTTGTACTTCGCAGATGCGTGTATTGTGGTGTGAGACTCACTTTTGTCCGAGGTTGATCTTTTGGTGCCACTTTCTCCAGACCTTGGTTGGTGCGAACATGCGACCAGATCTGCACATGTTACCGAAAGCAGCCTGTCCAGCACGGTGGGTTCCTCCTCCAGAGACACGGGGAATACGGGCAACAGCACGACCTGAATTCAATTAGCCATGTCCCTCATAACATCTCGCACCGATCCTCCAATCTCGAAGTATGCCCAATCAAACATCACAGTCTGATCACCAATCCAACATACTCCTCGTTGCGCCCGCCATTGAAGTATGAATTGTAGTTCGAAAACGTAGAGGTGGACACAATTGGCAATAGAGAGAAGGTTTACTAACCAGTTCCCCAGGACTCAGCAGAGGTTTGGTGACCGGCCTTCTCGCTGACAGCGTATGGCTGTCTCTTGTTCTTGGCCATTCCGGTGTGGACGGTCTGAACGATATCCGGGCGGATAGGCGAGGTGAAGACCTGTAATTCGAACAATCAGCATCATGTCTTTCCAATACAGACTCGTTGTGCGATCCCCAATTTCAGCATCGAAAGCCTCGCACACCCCTCCAACCCAATCTCAGTCGCAAGTCTATTCTGCCAATATGTCGTTCTTCGTTGTAGATCCCAAAAGCTCAATCGCGCATCATATTCCTCTGATTCCAATTTCGTTCCTCTTCCTTTCCTTCATCCAATATTCTCTCATCCACCCACAAAATCCCAGCTCGACAACCATCATCAAAAAGGAAATCTCCATACCTTTGGCAAAGGGTGAGTCGCGCCGCTGGCAGAGCCATCGGCGGACAAGATGGTGACAGTAGGACGGGATGCCATCTCGACGGATTTGGTGAGAAATGGCGGGGTTGTCGTCGGTGTCGTGGAGTTGTCGAGAAAGGTTTGTCGTTGATCACGGCCAGCGACGTTAGGGAAAAAATTACCGGCAACTTTCAGTGTGCGAGGCGGTGCGCCGTTAAGCGAGTTTCGTGGCGCATGGGGGTATGTGCACGTGCTCATGTGGGGTGGGTGTGGCTGGTGCGGATCTCACGAATGGAACAACTGGATGACTTTTCAGAACGTCAAAATGCCCAGGATTTGTATGCTTGGGAGCATTTTCCGGGCTCGGCACTTGATGTCAATTCTGTAATTCATTCCCTTGATTAAAGCACAACCAAACTATTATACACGACAAGTCAAGTGCTAAAGAATGTCACAACACGACCAAGTCTGCCTACAGAAACTCGGTTTCGCGTCCGGCTCAGAAATCATCGAAGAAGCATGCTCGACAGCAGATTCTCATAATCCGCAGGTGCCAACCTGCTCATCAGGTGCTGCTGGGCCAATTCAGCTACCCAACCACCAGCCAGAATTCCAAAATTCGTCCAGCCCTCCAATCTCCGATCTGATTGTCTACCACTGGATATCCTTCCCATTTAACCTTGTCAGCTCTATTCCTTCTCTCCCTGGACCGGATGTCTGTATCAAATCCTCCTTCGCAGGTCTTTGCGTAGCCGGCTTCAGCTCAGGCTTCACAACATCCAGACCACACCACTTCATCACCTCTTCCCTTCCCAACTTCTCTCTCTCCTCTCGCTGCACACGCCGCTTCTCTTGTTCCTCCTGCCTCTGCTTCAGCTCCTCCTCTGTACGTTTGGGAACTCGACCGGCTCCGATACCAGCGAAGATCAATCGACGTGCGATGTCGTCTGTCGTTTTGGCACGAGACTTTGGGGGACTTGATGTGGTAAGTGTGTCTTTGGGTGCTGGTTTAGATGGAGCAGTAGCCGGCGTCCTTTGCTGTGGAAGGCTCGGGGGTCGTTGCGGTAAGTTGGACGGTGCATTGGTGAAGCTTAATCTCGTAGATTGACTCCTCGGTATATTGTGTACTTCAATCTGCGCGGTGTCTTCAGACATAATGTTCGTGCATGGCCGGTGCTGAGGGATTGGTTTTCTGGTCTGCAAGCTGCTGGGTATGATCGTTGTTCCGTTAGGGGCTACCACATGTTGGCGTGTACGAGACGATACCCAATGTTCGAAACTTTGCTTTCTCGAATCCTGAATATTGTCTCCTGTAGTAGCCATTTCGTTACTCGCAACATCATCGGGTAGAGCTGCAGATATTGGTGATGGTCGATCTAGACTTGCTCTTTTCGGCTGATGCGTGTTACCTGGAGGCCCCCAGTTGCGGTCTTCGTGGTTCTCGCTCTTCCTCTTGCGCAAGGTCACGTCCTGTGGAAACGATTCTATTGCAGCGTTCCGCAGTTCGCAAGGTTGAGATCGTGAACATGCTTTCGCTGGTCCTCGAGGTGGTGCCGCTGGTAGTCGAGGGATTGTCGGTAAATTTGGCACTCTTTGACCTCCCAGCCCAATTCCAGATCCAGGTCCAGCAGTCCAATTTTCCTTCCTCGACACACCTTGAGTCCCATAGTTCCTCCCTTTCAAAGGCAGCAATGTCTTCGGTGTATTTCTCTGTGCGTAATCTTGCCATCCCGCAGCTGTGCTCCTCTCCTGTGGTTGTCCTGTACCGAAACGATCGTGCTCCCACTGTCCCAGGATATCAGACTTGGTGATGCGGGAGGTAGGAATACTGTCTCGCATAGCTCTTGGCCCTGATGGTGCGCTCCTTGTTAAGTTTTGCCGGGGCTGTGACGATGAGTTGTGGTTGAGAGTCATGCTGTCCATGGCTGTGGTGAGAGATTGCCGGTTAGCCATTGAGATCAAGATTTGCGGTTCCGAGGTATGTACTGTTGACTATGCCACGGTGGAATGTCTCTATGATTCCTAGCCCCCAAGTGCTGAGGTAGGCGTGATTGTATTGCGCTCGAACTCGAGGTGTGTGATTGTATCGATGATGGCGATGATGATTGTCTTGTCCGCGGAGACACTTGCCGGTTGTCGGATTGAAAATTCAGTGTTGTAGTCTACAAGAAAGAGAATTGGAAGGACGAAGAAAAGAAACGGCCACGACTGAATTTAACATTTCGTCAAGGATGACGTGAAGGTGAAGTGCAAGGCAATTTTGTTTTGGACTGCCTGTTCTAAGCGAGTGAACACTACGTCTCATCAGAAAACACTTTCAATTAGAAAACATTTTAACACAACTCAATCTGAAAGCTGACTGGCAGCGTTCATAAATTCCAGACTATAAGATTCTCGGCTTCTGGAAGTATGTTCTCCGATAGGATATTATTTTCAAATGGGGAAGGCAGGACGGGCATCGTTGTGCTTGCTTGATATGAAGGGAAACGGTCATGTGACAAGAACCTCTTAGGCTGGGTCCAGCCGGAGCTACCATGGGCTCCAAAGCTAGAGAGAGATGTTAAATGAGGAGATCAATATCTTAGAGTACCGGTAGTACAGTACGAGAAGAATCAAAACGGATGCGTTTTTTTTGCTAATTTAGCTCGCGTCAGGCACGATCAGGCTCGAGAACTATGCACAGCTCAAATGTCGTTGTTCGCGTCGAAGACATCGAGTGCCAGTCTAACGAATGCAAGATTTCAAGCTCGAGATATTTGAATGAGCTTTTGAAAGTAACGTTTCTTCGCTTCCTGGCTCGCGACTTAAGAGGACGACTTTTGGGAGTGCAGAGATATACGTACATTGCACGTAAGTTCAGCCTTCAATAATGTCATCGCAGACATGTCGCATATTGAAGAGTTTATGAACTTCTTGCGCTGGGTGTAGATGATGGGCTTCGGCATACACGAAGCAAGCTCCGAGTGAACACCACCTGCTCCGGCTTGAAGATCCTTGACAGCCTCACACTCTTGTAGAATGATGTATTCCGAGACAAAAATGCTCCTTTGAAGACTCCTCACGAGGAACTTTCGACATAGACACAGGTAGATCACTCAGATAGATATTGAACGCACGATACCCTCTTGCAGTAGAAAGTGTGGAAATAAATATGCTCCTAAATTCGAAAGGCTGGTCGCTTAATTTGACCAACTTATGAAAACAGTAAATTGTACTAGACGATTTCAAACTCCTCGACTTGCACACCGAGGGCTTGATATGCGTCTGGAAAAAGCATAGCGATACCAACGCGCTTGTATCTGTTATCGCTGACTGGTTCGAGAAGCAGAGCCCAATATTTGAACGCGGCTGTCTCCTCGAGATGCAGGTATTCGGCCACCTAAGACGTATCAGCTATAGACTTACATATATTTGTGCTACGCGATGTACCAAGAAACTTTCAAGCGCCTCTTCGTCAAACGCTAGGCTTCCAGAGTCAATCGTTCTAGGCTCATCTGGCTCGGGTTTTGATGCTTCGGCACCATCACCAACAGCTAGCTTCGACACACTGACGCCATCAGCAAGGAAAGTTGGTGGTCTATTAAGGAAGTTGTGAATATCGCTTGGATATGGGCGGGCTACCATCTTCGGCGCTGACTTGACAGGATCTTCTGAGACACCTATGTTTCCATGTGGGCCGAAAAGCTCTTCCAGTGGATTATTGGATGACTTTTCACGCGAAGATACGTTGTCATCGGATAAAGGCTTGCCATATTGATCTTCGCGGCGGCCCTTCAGCAATTCTGGACTAACGCCGCTCTCATGCATTTCACTAGAGCTGTGTTAGAACTTAGTCTTACATGCGCGGAAAGAGCCGTACCTGTTTTTCGCCCTGCGATCTCCACGCTTTATCATGAAAAAGCATCTCGTGAGAGGTATGGGACGGTGATGGTCATAAATTGCGATACCAAATACTGACCTTTGAGCCTCGGTGCTGTAGATGAAGTGGAGAGGGGCCTGAACACAATAACTCGGAAAAGTATTCAGTATACTGTCGCTCTGATATGTACCAGTGAGCGAATGGTACAGCCTGAGAGACATTCGAATTGTTGTCAGCTCCCGTGTACTTATATTCCCTTTCGTGTATAGTACCCCTGATGGTTCAATCCGCACAACAGACATTACTTTTTCCCAATATCGAGCATACGCGTTGACGACCCAGACCTTTTCGCCTCCGGTGGCAGCCCAGCTCCAGGTAGGAAGATGCACTAATGGAGCTGGAACAGCTTCAATCGTGATTTGCCTCCATAGCAATTGTCTTTCGAGTTCGCGCTGCCATACTCCGTATTCCGTATAGAAATGATCTTCTCTATAATCAGGGTAAGTGCTGAATTCAGCAACCACACCTTGAAGAGCCTCAATTCGATCTGACGGATAGGTGATGGCCTTGCTTGTATAGGACCCTAGCAGAGTATACCACGACTGGTTTTCGAAGAGCCAGAAACTTCGATGGTGCCCGCACTCGTCGATTTTCATCCCTTTACAGTCCCACGTTATTCCGCCTGGCATGAACGCGACAATCCTTCGTGCGAGAAGTCGCTCTTGGAATGCCCATGCCCGACCATCCAGAGGACTCAGGGTTGGATTAATTTCCCCTGAAGGATAGACTGTAAGATTGAACACGCCGTCTTTGACGTTGTCATGTACGTATGGCATTCGATAGCGCACGGCTGGCTTCCGATCGTCAATGAACAGTCCTTCACTGCCGTCACGCGCGCCAGATGCTAGCACAACTAGAGTCGCGTTGCGATATACGTCCCTCATTACCTGTGCTTCTTTATGCCAATCACCGCTGTCTCCTTGCAGAATGCAGAGCGAATCGATCCACACAAAATTGATACCAGTGCCGTATGCAAATGTGACCACATCCTGGAAAGTTTTACCTAGCCGGTCGAAGGTTATGTTTGAGAGATGCTCTTGGAGATTTTGTCTTGTAGTACGCAAAGGCATTTTATCCTCTGGGCCCCAGCAGTGGCTCAAAGCAATGTACCGTCCCTGACGACCATTGCTTTCCATGAGTCTGATCCCGATTTGCGAATTTTTATCTGCTCGACTGAGGCCAAGAATGCGAGTGGGTAGTATGGTTACATCCATGCTTGGGCATTCGGCATGACTTTTACATTCACTCAGCCATGAATCTGCCAGGGCGCAAACATCATTCATGTATGGGCTGAGGATTGGTGGTCGACTGACGAGAGTTTGACAAGCTGGGCTTCCTGTGCTCGGATCGGTATCAATTCCATAATTTCTTGTTGCAATATAGTTGGACTAACCTTCATCGGCCCAAACTGCAAGCTCAAGTGTCAATGGAAGGAAGCCGTTACGTTCTACCGTTACCTGACAAATTCTGGCCTGATCGCTTCGTCGACGACTAGAGGCCCTCCAAATACTTGCAAAATTATAAGCATCTAGACCTACTCGTAACACAGGTTGGAATTTATGGTCTCGGGCTTCGAGTCGATCCTGCTGATAACGGTAACGGGATGCTTCTCGAATGATCATTTCGCAGAATGAACAGGTCCTCTGCTCAGGTCGTGGAACTCGCTTGAATTCATCTCCATATCCTGGTTTTGCTATCCATGTCACAAATTCGACACAGGACTCGCACAATTTCGAGAGCCCCTCAGGTGACTCCATAACCATCTCGGAGAGATCCATAGTCAAGTGGGAATTTCAATGGCTTGGCAGCGTCCGCTATGGGATGTTTCGGAGACGATGTTGAAATGTCCTTAGTAATCGATGCGAATCCATATAAATAATCACCGTGAAGATAGAGATGGTCCGAAAGGATAATGTCGTAAAGTGCAAATTACGCTTTGGGAATCGCGAGTCGAGCACTTTCCGGAGATGACAACCTCATAACAGTCAACAGATCTCAGTGAATTGATCGTCGGCAAATTATACACTGATGAGTCGTAGTATCTGGGAGCAAATTCCAGCTTCCGGCCTGTGTTCTTGAGTTGAACTGCCAACAACCAGGCAACAGTGACTGATAAGGCTGCGCGCATCACGAGTTTACGTTGTCCGACCAAGCCACAGAAGCGACTGGCGTTACCCCGCCAAGAATTTGAGCTCTACTTCATACTCCGTATTACTGTACAAAATGCTGTTATTTGCGATGGGATGCATAAAAGAAACCAATTGTACACCGTTAGTTCGTGCCAAAAGAGAAGACACAGAAACATGTATTCCAAGATCCGAGCTTTTCATGCTGCCTGCTCAACAGCGCGTAAGAGCGAAGCCATGAGCCCTCGCAAGTATGAGAGATGAAGAAATGACTTCCGCAGCACTTCCTACAAGCAACCTAGGTCAACTCCGATCCAATATGGAACCGAAGCTAGATTTCCGATCTACAAACCGCTTTGAAGAATGAAAAGTTTCAAGTGCTGCACTACCATCCCAACATCTACATTTGACAGACATCGGCGTTAAACACTGCAAAGACGTTCTCAGCCATCTGAAGAAATGTAAGTGAGGATTCTTGAAATTCACGTCAAAGTGCCGGGAGCGTTGTCTAATCTCCAAGTTTGCCTCCCTCCCTTCTAATTATATATCACCGACAAATAACCAATTTGGGAAGAGAAACACTTGAGAACCATTTATTCTGGAATACTTCTCACCAATCCCCTCACTATACCTAGTGATAATATATACTTCTAGCACTCAACTCATAACCCACCCGACCCCTCAAAATTGCTGCAAAAGCACCTCCCTCCTCCAGACTCGAGACATCGCTATTCGCAAACAACCACCATTCCCCTTCCCCTTCCCCTTTCCCCTCTGCAACTTTCCCCCCCAAATCATTATCAACCCCCCACGTATTACCTCCTCACCCTCTCGCAGATCCTCATTCAATCCCCTCGTCAATAATCCTCCTCGTCATCACCGGAAGTTCGCAAAAAAAAAAAAAAAACACTAAAAAATCGAAGAAATGCCAAGACCCGAGATCTTCATCGTCCTCGTCACCACGTTCGTCGCTTAATATATAAGAAACAAACGAACAAACGAACAAACTTCGGGGAATCGGAGAATAATCTTTTATCTTTTAAGGTTTGTGTTTGAGATTATGGGGAGTGGTGAGATAAGAAGGGGTGGGATGAGATGAGATGAGATAAGACTAGATGAGATGAAGAGAGATGATGGAAATTTGACTGTGGAATTAGGTTTCGGGTGAGAGGGAGGAGAGGAGGAGAGAGGGAAAATTGATGATTGATGATTGAGCTCGGGATAATTGGGTCCGGATTGGATGGGTGGATGGCGTTTGTTGTGAACTTGTGTATTGTTAGGGGAAAAGGGAAAGGGGAAAGGTATGGAGGAAGGGAGGAGAGTGGAGAGTGGAGAGTGGTTGGGATTCACAGTAGAATAGAATACAGCATGGAACGGGAAGCCTGGGAAGGTGAAAGTACAGTATGGTAGGAGTGGACTTCTCATTCCATTTTTCATTTTCCTATTCCTTCCATCCATCCATTCGTCCCTCCTGCCAAAAGTCCCTACAGCGGAGATAGCCAAAGCCTAAAGCTCCCAACATAATTACAAAAAGAAGTCCAAAAGTACAACATAACAAAGATATCGATTTGCTATTCATTCATCTACCTCACGAAGAGTGATAGAGAGTGTATGTGGTATCGAACGCCTTTCCCAATTCTCAGACCCTGAATAAAACCCGTACGCCTTGCATGCCCGAAGAAAATTAACATAATATGACATCCAAAATGATGTAGATAGATAGATATGCAAGCCATGCAGTGCTGTAAATGATGAAAAATGGTCGATTAGGAAAGAAGCGGGAATCTATCCCAAGGAAATAGTGTCGAAGAAAGCCTGTACAAGAATCGAAAATCCGCCTCGTGCCTCGGTTGCTGTGTTCTCCAGCCCAGTCCAGTGGTGTGTTCTTAATGTTTTGTTTTGCTTTCCGACCAATGTCGATGTATCCGGCAAGCCGAAACACCTCACCCAGCCAGTCAAAGTTGTGCTTCGAGCACGACTTCCTCAATCTCAATACTCATCTCATCTCTTCAAACTCTTCTTCCTCCCCAGTCCCATCCCCAGACTAAAACTCTTCCTCCCTTCTCTAGACGGCTGCTGTTTCTGCGCCTCGTTCGGGATAGGTGGTGGTACGCGATTTTTCATCAGCTCCTGGTACCCCATTGGTGCTTCTCTAGGACTAGGCGTCACAGGCATAGTTTCTGCGCGGCGGACAGGCACTTCGATTATCCTTTCCCTAGGGAGTTCCGAGTTTGAGTCGCTGTTCTGAAGCTGTTTGTGCTCGTCGAGGAGGTTGGGCGTTGTGGGCTCGGGATTCGATGTTATGCGGGAGAGGGTGGGCATTGTGGCGCTGGACATGGTGGATGCTCGTTGCGAGTTGGCACCGGAGAGGGAGGTGTTGTATGCGAGGTTGATCTTTTGGAGGCTGGGTTTGCGGGCTTTGGAGAGGGTTCGGGAGAGGGATTTCTTCCAGGCTGAGGATTGGCTGGTTGGTGTCTTTGGGGTGACGGGCGTGGAGAGATCGGTTGGGGTAAGTGGTGGTGCTGAATGTGTGCTTGTTTGGGCGAATGGGTCGGAGTCGAGGAATGAGTGTGTGCTGCTGGCTGAGAAGGAGGTTGTGCGAGCGGAGAGACTGGCTTTGGTAGATGTTACGAGGGAGGCGAGACGGGAGGATTTGCGGATTGGGTGAGATACTGAGCCTGTCGAGGAGAGGTTTACCATTGAGGCATTGGTGGGCATGGCGGGTGTGTATGAAGAGGGTATATAGGAACTGGTGGCCATCGACATGGGGCGGGCATTCTGGAGGTTGAGTGGTGGTGGTCTTCGCATAGCTGGTCTGAGCTGGGGAGCAGGAGATGGTGCTTTCGTTGTGATGGTCGGGAGAGCAGTATCTAATGAGTCGGCCTTCTCATCTGCTGGTGTGACTGGTGCGGTATGGTTCGATGGGATATGGATCTCGACTATGTGCGGCTTGACCACCATAAATGATACCACTGTAGCCGTGATTTCTTGTGACCTCCTACTTGAAGCTCTGGATGATGATCCTCCATTCTCATCTTCTGAATATGTTTCTTCGAAGTCCAGTAATGAGTCCGTGTCTTCGTAATCGTCTGATAACGAAGCATCTTCTTCGCTGGATAGGTATAATTCGTGAGGGTCCTCTTGGTCCAGCCTGGACATATCATTCTCTTTCGTCCTAGAACCGTCGATGTTCTTCAATTCCAGCAAGACATTGTCCAGAATTCTTGAAGTCCTCTTCTCACTCCTCTGCGGCAGGACCGGAGTCTTGACCACCTTCTTCGGCCTGGGCCTGTGCAGTATCGAACCCTCCATATCGCTATCCAAACACTCGTCCTGATCAAACTCCTCAAAGTCTTCTTCTTCGTACCCGCGATGACGATCCTGGCCCTCAATCTGATCCTGCTCAGATCTAACAACAACACTCACACCCTCCGCTCGTTTGGCATGTAGCAGAGGTGAGGGATCAGAAAATGTTTCAACAGCCTCCCTCGCCCGGGGCATTTCGCTAATAAGAGGCATTTTTCCCTTTCTCCGTTCCTGACTGTTCCGTTTCCCTTATTCTCCTGAAACAAATACCGGGCCTGGCTCTTGGCAATCTCTCTAATCTGCAATGAAATCTCACCCTGTCAAATCTCCCTTGAACGAGGAAATTGGAAGAGGGTCCACGATCTCGTTTATCTCAATTGCTGGGACAGGGCAACCGTGCCAACCCCCTTTTCTCACGTATAAACGTGTAATTGAAGGGTCCTCTGCGTGCCGTGGTGATTGGAGGAAGTAATATAAGTATTGCAGAAGTGGAGCTAAAATAGAACGGTGTGTTCGGTTCGTGATGGGGAAAAGCGACCCTTGACCGCGGCGTTGTTTCAAGTTGATCCCTCTTTGAGTGACGTTGGACCGAGCTCCTTCGATATACTTATGCAAGAGCGGAGACGATGTCTGTATTTAGAAGAGCAAGAGAGCAGAAAATAAATGGTGTTTCTGATCACGGGCCGACGAAGACGCAGAAAAGTTTGAAAGTGTTAAAAGGGGGAGGGGCTCTGTCTTTATGTGAGGTCTGTGATGGGTGAGGAAGGGGTCAGGATTTAAAGTGTGTGAGAGTCAGGTAGGGCGGCTGATGATGTGTTGCGTGAGTGGTATCAAGAAATGGCAATCGAAACAAGATCCAGGCAGGTTAGACTGGACGGAGGGAAAGAGAGGGTAGCATCGCAACTTTGTAGGGTCCTGCTGGGGGCAGACCAAGAGGGAGCTGTGGAATGCTGTTGGCCTGTTCTGCTGGCTTTGCATCTTTTCTGAATCGCATCATGGATGCATGGATGTGGATGTATGGCAGTCAGGCCAGGGACCAAGAAGCAGGGCATCCATCCAACCCACCACCGGCCACCTCTTGATCCTGTTCTTGACTCCCAAGCTCTCCACGAATCCTGTCGTCGATATCATTCGCTTCCTCACTCGAGGCTGTGACATTTGTGAGACTTTGCACCAGTCAGAAGCCATAAACGCCCATGCCCCTGGATACCGGGATCATTTAGCTCTGGCGCAGTGTGCGCGATCTGGCAACGGCGGTGCGGGCTGCGGGCAAGTGGTGGAGGGGAGGACTGATGGCATTGGACTGGCGTGGTGTTGGCAGGACGAGGGGATCCATGGCACGAACTACTGCACTTGCACTGTCCGTACAACCCCAGCAGGATTCCAGGATTCTGACGAGCCACCGCCACGATTCAAAACTGGATCTTCATTCTCGCCAACCAGCCAGCAGCCGCGCGCTGTCATTGGCCTCTCATCTCAGCCTGAGACAACACTCCTCAACGCTGACTGGATATCTTCACAAACTGTTCTGCATCTCTATATTTTCTTCCAACCAGAATCCTCAAAAGCCTTTTTCCATCTTCCACACTCCTTCTACAGCACGCAGACCAGCCCATCCCAACCCCTCTTTTAGCCTGTCTGCTGCATTCCTGGTCATTTGTTTGAAGTTGAGGGTCTTGGGATGAACAGATAGCGATTACGCACTCTATCCTCCGCTGTTGGCTTGACCTATTTTTGCCATTGCAGTATGTACACGAATACAGTCTGGGGGGTTCAGGTCTGTCAGCCCGGTCGGCAGGGCTGCTGTTTGTTCAGAAACTCCAGCTTTCGCTTTCGGTCAGCCTGCCGAAGCTGAAGCTGATTTGCTTCCGATGCTGATCAAAGATCTGACCCGTCCTGCCCTAGGCAGACCAGGTCCAGGTCCAGTTTGATCGACGAACCGGTGTCGTTTGCCTTGCGAATTACTGACATCCTGGTGATTAGTGAGAGGAAAAGGGGGAGGGGATAGGAAGCGGTCAAGTCAAGCGAGATTCTCAAAATCAGGGGAGGCGAGAAGAGAAGAGGGGAGGAGGTTGGGATGTGGCATGAAACCAGAGAGTATTAACGAGCCGTGTTTCTCTCCTTCTTTCTTTTCACCTCAATATGGCCATCTCATTCGAGGAAAAGCATTCCAGCAAAGTAATAGAATCTACAAGTATACTTCGCACTATCCCAAGTGCATGTCTCCATGGTTCCGATTTTTGCAAGAGCCGGGCCAGCCAGAGCGCTGCACAGCTGAATGGCAGCCACACCAAACACAGCAAAAACATCATGTGCCTCACCTTCGTCTCTGTCACCGCCCATAGCAAAGGGCACTTCCGCCTGCAGGCCATCCATCCATACACTAGGCAAGCTCAGCTCCAAGCAACCATGTTTCGCTCTCCCGCATCACATCAACCTGCATGCCATGCCATGCTACAGTATGCAGCGATGATACTGGCAACGGCAGCCGGCGCGAACAGACGGTGGTGACACACTGACAGACTGGCAGACTTGATGGTGATAGTGATGCGAGGTCTGCAATCTCAGCCTTCTGTATGGCTCGATATCGTGCAGTAGTTTGAGAGTCTGCAGATGGGATGCAGGTTTGAGAGGGTAGAAACGTGTCATGTCATGTTGACGCTAAACTTTGTTTTTGGGCACGGATCTTGGGCTTGTTCTTCAGAAGCTCTCGAGCTGCAAGTACCAAGTGAGCGGGCTGGCAGGCAGGCATGTGAAGTGAAGCGAGGGTTGGAATGATATCTGACGGACATGTCATAATCAGCTTTCAGGTATTCTGCGACCTTGTACACATCGGAAGGTTTTGCTTATGGGATCTCATGTCATCGTACATGTACAAGCCGCACAATTACACTTCTCGCTTAAAGTTATGCCAGGAAACTTGTTTGTGCAACTGACGAACGCACTGTAAGCTTTCCAGCTTTGCGTTCTAGAAGGTTTTCTTGATACATCTAAGTAGGTATCAAGTTCCAGTTCCAAGTATTCGTCCCGTGCTTTACTTTTGCTGTATCTGTGAGATGATGTAGCCGTCTGTATGATGGTGGGGGTGTCCTGGTGGGGTAGATACAGCTCAACCTTGAGCCTTTGGAATGGGGGGAAAAACTGGGTAGGGTTGGGCACCGCTACGTCATTGAAGCTGTCAGGATGCAAGGCTGCATAGATAGTGATGCAGGGGATCCATTGCAACCCGAAAGTCAGGATTTGTTATTTTTTGGGGAGGTATATTTCAGATAAGGGCATCTTATGATCTGTCCAGGCATCGGGAATTTAGTATTTCGGGATTGTGTCATTGAGCAGCTGTCGCTCGGAGAGTTTTGATTTTGGCTTTGTTTTTCCAAATGTTTCATCGAGCACGGGATGCTTTTGTAACGAGAGTTTGCGTGAGTCGCAACGAGCGTGATCGGAGCTGGATAGAGGCATGATGACTTTTCGCCCCGAGCCCGACCTCTAGTATATCGCAGTCGGTACTTCACAATCAATATCGCAACACCTTCTTCGACTTGATATGTATGCAACCTGTATTTTGATTGCCTCTATTATTGCTTGCGGTCCCTTCCATCCCACTCTATCAACACATATGCCCCACCCTCCTGCCACCTCTACTACTATAACAAGCAATCGATTCATTCATCCCCTCGTTGCATTCACATGCATGCGCCTATCCTCCACTCCACGCCATGCCAGCCACGCCATAGCCCAGAAGACCAGACCGCCCAACCCCCTAGAAGGTCTAATGCATCATGCCATGCACAATAGTACATGAGGAAAAAGAAAAGAAAAAGTCGTAGTGTGAGAAAAGAGAACTCCAAGGCCTTATGAGACCCGAGAATATCTCCATGCTGTTGTGTATGCGCCTGTCCGCAATTCCCAAATCCTTGCTCTCATGCTTGTTCGCTCACTCGCTTGATTTTGTGTTTGTTGACATTACAGATTCTATGACGAAAACATGGGAGAGGCTTGCTTGCGTTTTTTGTGGTGTGCTGTGCGATATTGTCCCATCCATTTCCGTGCCAAAATACATTATACAGAGAAGTAGAAGGAATCTATTTCAAGACTGCTTCGCATGGCCACAGTCATATCTTTTCGTCTAACTGTATCGGTGCTGCCGATGTCTTGTCGGGTCTGAGAAGACCTAAGCCTTGCGGGATCTTGTAGTGCGACCGTTGGGGCTGGATCCGGAAGATTTGGCGTTGCCGTTCTTCAAGTTGGGGTTGATCTTGCCATGAGTGAGGGCAGCGACGTCTGGGATCTCGGCATCCTTCAACGAGCGAGCGGCTTTGCGGCCTGTGGGACGCTTGCCATCCTTCTTGTAGGTAGCGAAGTAGAAAGAAATGAACAGAACGAGGTAAGAGCTGATAACAGCAATACCAGAGAAAGCAGCGAATTCCTCTCCGGCGCAGTTACCCGCATTCGACATCCATGGGAAGTAGGTCGAGGTGAAGTAGGTGTATGATGCGAAGTAGACGAATCCTGGACATCAGATTAGCATCTGAGAGCTGGAGAATTTGAAGAAGAAAGGTCTTACCAAGAGCAATGACGAATTGGGTGATCTGGAGACGGGTGATCCATTCCTTCCACCAGATCCTAATGCCACGCGCACTCTGGAAGTAGTACCAGTACATAACAACGTGCACGAACAAGTTGAGGCAGATAACGGTCCATGATACGGAGGTCAATCCGATCAATTGGGTGTAGCAGAGAAGAGCAGTTGCGCCGTGGTGGTAGCAGTGAAGGAAGGCTGTACGGAATATTAGCAGGCATTCTAGGGCAAGCTCGCAGAATATACATACTCAATGGCTTCTTCTTCAAGACCAAGAAGACGGTATCGATCAGTTCAAGGTACTTGGTGAGGTAGTTGAGCTGCAGCAAGGTCAGCAATTGCAGGAATCAGCCTGGCTTGGCACCACATACATAGTATAGAATGACCAGTTGAGGAGTCCATCCACCAGCCTTCTCGCAGATGGTAAAGAAGAGACCATGGTTGTACAAAGTGGGGATTAATTGCTCGAGGAACAGTGCCAACAGAATGGCGCTGATGCTGGTGAGGTAGAAGTTGTGGATCATGAACAAGGTATTCAACTTGAAGGCAGGTCGGTTGCGCATCAACTCCCTTCCACCCAAAATTATAACATAGTATGCAAGAATCGCAAATCCGCTCTCCTTCAGGGTTGACATGGGGGTAACTCGAGGCTGGAAGTCAAAGTCCTGTGGGGAGTAGCCCTTGACGGCGCTGAAAGCCTTGTCGAAGATGGGCCATAGATGGATGCCAAAAGGCCTGTCAATGCTAGGCAATGGCAGAGACTGCAGAATATCGGTGGAAGTTTTCGACGACATGATGGGCTTCGAATTGAGGGGATTGGGAGAGTGAGGTATGTTTGCAGCGCAATTGAGATGCGTTGAGCTGAAGGACCAGGCGAGTCGGGCGGTACAAGATTTTCTGTACCCTCAACGCGACAACAAAACTAAAAACTGGCTCGGGACGACACGTTGCGCTACACAACAGCGAAGTCGTGTAGGAGGTAATTAGAGAAGAGAAGAACAGGCACGAGTTATTGAAGCTCGTAGAAGGAGTGACTAGAATCTGCGATGAAGAATCACCGACGTAAAAAGGGATGAAGAAGGAGGTGGTGAGTGAGTGAGGATGGAAGCAGCGGATCGTGTGGAAGTTTTTGTTCGATGCGATGCGGCGGCAGCGGGCTTGACGTGTTGAAGGGAAGGGGTTCGAACCAAGAATCGAGCCGGGACTCGCTCGAAAGGGGTAAGGTCCGCTAGCCGAGCAGCGAGAATTGAAATTAGGCCCGCTCCCGCCGACTTACTGGGTGCGCCAACCACAACCACTTGCAACGTCTTTCATGTGATTGGGGGAGAAGCACGTGTGGCCTGGGGAAGACTGTATCTTAGGTGCAGGTGTCCTCTCCTTTAGTGGGGCTGGAGTATTCTTTGTTTCTGCTTGGCGACTTCTTTTCTCTTGACATTTGAAGTTGCCCTTAAATTGGGTTGACTATCTGGTGGTAAAGATATCAGCTTTCAATCAATCAGAAGCTGAGTAGTACACAAGTCTACGTCCACATGAAGTTGTTTACACAAGAAGTCATTTGCTGACCTTGCAGACAGTCTATTTTCATTAGTCTCCCCAGTTGCCGAAAGAACCGACTCCTCTTGGACCTCTCGTCGTAGAACTTAGAACTTTGAACGTTTTTACACTTGCTCTGCCGAGTTTTATTACAACTTTCGATTGGAACACGAATATCCACTCTCGTGTTCAAACTCAGCTCCCTCCTCAAGCTTTTTCGTTGTGCCTCGGTTCAGCATCTACCCCACTAGCCCCTATTGTTTACATCGTGGGGAATCGACATACCTGACAAGTCATGACATTCTTGGAAGCATTTCGACGTTCAAAACGTTTTCGGGTTCTAGAATGTCATGTTCTTGAAAATTGTAATACAGAGCGGTATGAAACGGTTTGATTTGCTCATGGCTGCACGCCTGCCAGCAGAGCCTTCTCCCCGGCCAGTGTCAAGTGGTGGGAACTTGCTCGACTTCGAGCTGACAGAGGTTTTGATTCTGTACGCGAGGCTGTAACTGCTCCTGCAATGATCAAAATCTATCTATGTATGCGTTTAATTCGTCGTGTCTATTATTTTCCGAGTTGCTGTTGTCTTCCTTCTCGGCGCTACCTCAAGATTTCATGCAAGGCATCTCGCGCATCGCATCCCTGGAATAGGCCCCGAGTCGCTTGCAAGAGCAGAACGCGAACGATGCAGTCAAGTTCAGAGTCTCGATTCCAATTGCAAGCCGAAACGTATTTCATAATAAAAGGAGATGTTGCGGCGAAGGGAAGAAGTCTTTCATTTTTATCATCAATCCGAGGACCAAGGGAGGTTAAGGCAAAGTGGCAGGCGCAACTCCAAACATAGAATCGGATTCGAGCAATCGTCCCCACAGAACTCGTGCGTCAGTAGACATCACAAATCCAGCATTTGCCGATAAGTTGAGCCCTCCTCATATACGTGAAGTAATGTTCGGTGTTTGTGGCAGAAATCAGCCCGCGTTGAGAGGGAGCTTAGGAAGTTCGTGAAGAGGGAAGGGGGAGGGGGAGACAGCCGCATATGTGGAAGAGTTTGGAGAAGGTTTATGATTCTCAAGTGGAGTCTAGATATATTTTGTAGGTGGAGTAGTGATGCAATAGTGAGTAGCTGGCGAAACTGCACTGGGCTGAAGTGACATGGTGACCAAACAGGAGTAAGTCGCTTAGCGAGGAGAAATCCAGAATTCCTTCACCAATAGACGTCTTCCTATAAGGGAATTTTCATGAGATGTGGCGGTACAGAAGCAAGATATTATGGATTGTGGAGTGCGTCCTAATGTTACAAGTAGTGAAGAAGTATGATATACGGATCTCTGATCAAGAGAATCCATTTCCAAACTGCATGCCAAAGTCATAAGTCTCGGTCTCCAGATACCACGAATATGGACCATTGTTCGATGCATCTTCCCACTCAGATATAGCTGGATCAGGCTCCAACAATCCGAACGAGAACGCATTCGATGTGCCAAAGTGGTTGATGGCTCCTTCGTCAGCCCCATAGCCGGGATATTGTGAGAAGTCCAGCTGTTCAAGCTGATTCGTTGCTGGCGATTTAGGTGTCGTCAAAGGCTTCTCGCAGTCATCCGTACTTCTTCTAATCTCAGCAGGTCCGTTGCCTTTAATCCTTCTCCAAGTCTTGTTAAGAAGACCCAACCCTCCTTTCGCGAGTGGTGATCTCTCAGCCAGAAGCTCTAACAATTTGACGGCACGCTCAAACGCGGCGAGATACTTCTTCGATTTCTCCTCGTCAAAAGCTCGAAACACCCCATCGGTCTTCTTCCAATGTTTCTTAATCACGCTATCGGAGACGAGACATCCTCCCATTACCCCTCCATACTCGATCATGGCTGCTGGTATTGCCCAGTACCTCGTCTGCCCACCTCCCATCCTCTTGTGCAATTCTTGCATAAGATCTACGCTCTTAAAACAAGCGTCTGCCAGGGTGTGACGGTGTTCTTCAGCAAGGAGGGCTCGAGCTCTGTCTGAAGATGCAGCCTGTGCTTGTAGACCTTTGGGGGTTGTTGGTCCAGTGAAGCAGCGTAACATCCCTTCTATCACACCCCAGGTCAGCGCATGCAGCTTGATCCTCTTCAGATCCAGATTCATGATCGTGCTGTCGTAGCTAGTATCCGGATCAACAAGGCGATAGGCAGCCGGGAATTTGTTTACGATTTGCGTCTGGTATGCCTTGACGTGCTCTGCTACTTTGAAAGGATCCATTCGCTCGTGCTTCTTGGCGGGGGCGCTGATGAAAGGTCGGATGAATTGATAGGTTTTGATGCCGAGGATGTTGTCTGTTATTTGAGTGGGAATGTTTGGGTCGAGGGTTGTGGTGTAGGGAAGTTCACTGGGAAGCTTCACTGTACAGTAGTCTTCTGGTATCAGAGGCCAGCGACCGTAGTATGCGCAGAAGAACCTTGAGATATGTAAATAAAATTGCTGGGGAAATCATCCAGCGGAGTGTATGCTCACTTATCCCAGTTGAAGAGGAGCCAGAATATCTTCCTCCGAGTTTCGGCCTCTGCGTCATGAAGTGTTGGCCAGCGCTCTTCAGAGAAGAGTTCAATGGCATGAGCTTCCTTAGTAGCTTCGAGCAAAGCTTGATAGCCATCTTTGGGATCTCCAGCTGTGACCTGCGTCACGGCCATGAGTATCATATACTGGACTCTGATGATTGAGGGCTGCCTGGGTCGGTACGAATCGAAGTGACGTGCGAGCTCATCACATCGAGCTTCCATCACATCGACTGACTCATCCAGAACTCCATCTGTAGGATAATCCGGGTTCGGGAGATGTTGCAAACTGAATGTACAGAGTCTTAGTATCAACGTACCAAAGAGAATGTCATCCGAGCCGTAGAAACTGGACTGCATCCACCACGCTCCATATCTCTCGAGGAAAATATCAGGAGTGATGTAGTCGTAGGTCCAATTGACTTTGTCCAGGAAATGTTGGATGAGGAAATCGACTTCTTGGCGGCCAGGAAAGAGCTTCAACACCTCGGCTCGTGTCCTTTGCATGCCACAGTCTAGGGTGAGCGTGGAGGAAGGCTTATCATATATGCCCAGCTGTGCCCTATCAAGCATCAGCACATCTTAGAATCAAAGGCTGTCGAGGTAGCTCACAGTCCCCTTTCTACCTGAACCAGGGGCATTTCAGCCTCATCAACACTGTCTTCTGATTCAAGACCGCGAAGATCTACCTTGGACTCAGACTGCTCGCTTAAGCTCCTGTCTTGGAGCTGTCGAGTACCTGGTGTCCGACTTCTCGGGGAGGAAGTCGATGCAGCATATCGACACATGTGGCCAGATTTTCGAGCTAGGCATGGTTGACAAGGCCAGTCTCGATTACACTGGATGGAATAAGCATATTTCAAAAGGTTGAGCACCTCGACTGAGTTCTGACTCGTCAGAAGACCGACGGAAATTCACAGCCGTACCTTGACCTTTCTCCGATTGCATTCGATGCAACTGATTTTATCGCGCCGACGTGTGATCTTCTTGCCCGCTGCTGCCTTCACAAGGTTTCCCGATGAGTCAGAAGTATTCATGTTGTCTTCGGCTCGAGGGATGCGGATTCCATGTCGAGATCTAAGTGTATAAATGCTGCAAGCTTGATAGTCGAAACAGTAATACCGTGCCGCAGGTGTGAACATCTAGAGGTTGATCTACTTCTTGGCAACCCACTTCAGCCCTGCCACAACATCATACATCGAATCTCAAATAGTATTCTTCTGAAATACTCGCCTTGGCAGTTCTGTACTTCGATAGGGCGTGGCTGTGAGAAAATAGCTGGAGTTTGATGTGTTCGAGGCGAAGTTCTACTCGTCAGACTGAATAAGCCCCGTCGCTTCGCACTGTAGGACAGGGGGGACTGCATTGGTCTTGTGCAGTGCACCCCCCGGTTTGGTTGTCTAGCCTGATTTTGTGAAATTTTCTGCTCTTATAGAGAAGAATAATTAAACCCAATCGTAATGTATCCCTCCAAGAAGGGGATGACTCGATTGGTTATGCAAGTTTAATAAACAGGGAAGAGATACAAGGCAGCAAATGTTACAAAGGCGAGCTAGACAATTATACTAGGGGGTATACTGTACTTCCGTCAGCATGACAGCCAATTCGAAGCCAGAGTGGGCACCCGTATGTAGAATGACTAAGAGCGACTTGATGACATCGGCCTGGCCAGTCTATTCTTGCGTATCTGGCTGCCTACTTATTAGCCGACGGCCGATTGCTCGATTTCGGCGGAGAAGCATTTTGAGCAATGCGCTCGCATGCCCGACCCTCAAATCTTCGTTGACATACTGGTGGCGTAGTTATTGAGCTCATCAGGAAGCGTGAGCTTCGAACGAAGTGCAGATGTGCAGGACAGGCGGCAACAAAACAAGAAGAAGCGAGTACGCATCCGAAGAAAAGTGACTGGTTATGCTCTCTTCATTCTCGATTCAGAGGGTGGCGAAAAGATGTTTTTTTGAATATCAAGTCAAGTTCGAGGAAGCAACACTTCAGTGACATTTGATTCATTCCAATCACCAACGGATGTATGGAATGTTGCTGTAGTCTTCTTGATACCCGCGATACCAAGATATCAAGAGGCCCCGGGCATATAAAGCCTCACAAAATGGCTCTGAGAGCCTGACTAGTGCCATGATAATCACGCAGTCAATCAGATCTTGCACTTGAATTTCCAACAATCCTCCAAGACTTGCTTTAGGAACGGAGTTTCGAAGTACTGTCACTGTCTTGCGAATCCGAATCTTTCTACCATCCTCACCACGAACGAATGGGCTACCCTAAAACCAAGTCAGCCCTCCACCATTTCTCAATCCAATTGAGCACCTGGACTTACTCGACAAGTTATGCCAGCCTGGTGTTTTGTACAGGCCTTGTCTTCGACAGTTACCCAATGACCATAAATACTACCAGTTTGTAGTACGACAATCGACAGTTGAGGGTGTACCAGAGCTTCTGTGCCACAGAAGTATTGCAGACAATACAAGTGACAAAAGCTAGAAGCGCAGGGTACAGTGAAGTCTTGAAGAATATAAAGTCCAAATGAAAAGACAGGCGAGAACCACGCTAGTGAAACAGATAATACAGCACGGCACTTGCCTCATGACTTCTTGCGAGCAAGGAGCGTGTGGATCGTGATGAATTCAAACGACGAAACTTGTAATATATGTACTCAAATTGATTGTACTGCCCTGATCTGCGTAATCAAAGCCACAAGAACGATACGCCTAGATTTGTTTGTGCTCGCTCTGTAGCCAAAATTCCCGTCGCAGTGCGATATGTATTTTTGCATCAAGAAAAACACAAACACCATTGAGCATATGGATGCTCTTCAAGCTATAGCAATATCTGACGATGTTTTTCGGTCTTTCGGAGGAAAAAGTAAAGAAGTGGTCTGAGGTTCACGTCGGGTATGGGCCAAGGGGTTTGATTGAGATGTTGATTAGTCAGCTGCATAGTGCTTTCTAGGATGTCCAGAAACCGAACGGAAAATCGAATCACAATTGAAGCTCTTCAGAATCTCTTCAATACGCCTCACCCAACACATCCTTTCCTAATGTCGTCGACCTCGATATTGCGAGTTGCAGCTCGCGCGCAACCATCGACCTTCTTCCGTGCCAATGGCCTGCGCAGCCTGACCCCTCGCGGCGCGAACGCCCTCTACGCTGTCCCAGCCATGATCGCGACCTCAGGATCCATCAACAGCTTCAGCACCACCAGCAGACTCCGCTCTGATGCAAGCCACGGCGAGGAGAGCTTCGAGGAGTTCACTGCCAGGTACGTGGCTTCAATTGGTCTTATATGGTATCCATCGGAGCTCTTTTGAGCATATTCCTGCATAGCCGAAACACAAACGCTGCCCGCTGGTCACGATCGTCAATTGCTAACGCTCAGGTGCCGGAGTATAGATATGAGAAGGAGTTTGACCAAGTTCAAGATGTTTTCGAGCTTCAGGTACGCTTCTGCTTTAGCCCCGGTCATATCCTACAATATTCCACCCCTTCGTGCAGATTGCTGATTATCGTACGATGGTCAACAGAGAAATTTGAACAACGCTTTCGCATACGATCTCGTCCCATCGCCCTCTGTCCTCACTGCTGCGTTGAAAGCTGCGAGAAGAGTCAATGACTTCCCTACCGCTGTACGGATCTTCGAGGGTATGTAGCACTATTGCCGAAATCACCCGAGGCGTATTGGGATATGAACATGGAAGGGCAGGAACATTGGCTGATGCAAGTACATGGAACAGGAATTAAGGCGAAGGTCGAGAACCGCGGCCAATACGACCAATACCTCGAGGAGCTCAAGCCACTCCGGGAAGAGTTGGGTGTCCTGCTCAAGGAGGATCTCTACCCCGAGGAATCGAAGTAGATGATGGACGTCGAAATGGAAGACGAGGGGCATTTGTGTAGATGGATATTCTGAGCGGGGTCCTAGATGGGTGAGCTGGAGGGGGAGCATTTGGAGGCTCTGCGTTGCCGATTTTCTTATGTGTACAGTTGTATCAAGAACCGCAATGCATTTACCTTTAAAACATATCCTGCTTGTTGCCATGGCTTGCGAGTGGAGAATACCGGGCTGGCTCTTCGAGAAACTTGCCGGGTATGTAGAGATTCTATTAGGCCATTTGTTGTGTACGCTTCATTCCTAGAGGATCTCCTAGGTACTAGGTCTCAAGTAACCTGACATGTTCCGACAACTCACAACTTCTTTCTTCGTCTCTTCCTCTCGGCAAAGAATGGAAGAGATATATGTTCGGTCAATAGGTTTAAAACATGATTTGAGAAGAAGGGTATACGTTGCTTAGGACTCAGTAGGCAGGCCCAGTCGAAGCAATTACTCGTGATGCTACGGAATACCAGATACAGGAAAGACTTCACTGGTTTTGGAATCTGAATCTCAACTTGGTGTGGCTCATCTAGTGAATCTGTTCAAACACTCCACGATAGTATTATAGAAGACACCATACAGAGTACTCTTGCTTTTGATTTGACTTATCTGAGTCTCTGGCTGCCTCTCCCATTTTGAGCGCCAGGAAATTCCATCATCCCTTCCAGCTCAGCCTTCTCAACTCAATTGCCAATCGCTCCTTCTAGTACTGCGTACTGCAACAAGCCAACAGAAGGTTAGGAAGTGGTGAGTAGACATTCAATCACCTTTCCAACCAAAACGAGGAGATATGCGAGGTCATTGTAAGTTGTAGGCTTACGCTTTGCTATTGTTTTTCAGACTATTGACCATTGAGCCAATTCACTGCGATTTGCGGTCGTGGACTACTCTACTAGCTCTCAATTTTCTTGAAAACGTTTTGCTGCTTTTGAAACTGCGAGTCAAGACCTTCTTCCAGCGTCATCAACAAATACGATACGATACGATCGGAGGTATCAGTTCAGAAACCTAAGCAACATGAACGACCATCCCAAAGATCCCGATACTGAATCAGAGCCTGAAGAAGAGGAGTCAATTTCAGAAGAAGATACTCCAATGGACTCAGAAACGATTGCCAGATACAAGCAAAGATTCCAAGATCTTCATGTTCGAGAAGGGATTACAGAATTACAAGGGAATCCGGTGCCAGATAAGGAAGCAGCTGCTCTGGAGCGGCAGAAGCACATTGCATCAGGATGGGCAATCTATGAAAGAACAACGGAAGGGATTCACAAGACAAAGACAGAAGCACATGAGTTGATGGTAACGATTAACAAGTTTTTCGGGCAGGGCAGTCTCAGCACTTTTGTTGTTCAAGATATTGACATCAATTTGGAGGGGGAGGCTAAAGGCACGAGGCTCGAGGCAGGAACCAATCACAAGCGAGCTCGAAGTATGTCCTCCCAGTACCTCAACTTTCACAACCGTCTCCTCGAACTCCCAACCAGTGAAGAGCACGACACCTCACGAGCAGTCAGATCTCGTAGCGAGGAGATTGATACCGAAGTATGCGAACGCGGAAGAAGTCTACAACGCGCTGGAGACACGAAGGCCTGGACTGAGGAGGGGCACGCCGGCGATGACATGTCGGAAAGAAGTTCTGGGACGAGGAGACAAACGCGCAGCAGCTTGGCCTTGACGAGCGAAGGTTCCGCAGACCGTACACGAGGAGCCGATACTTCCCCAACCCTCGGGGAGGAAATTGCAGAGCCTGTGGGCAAGGTTGAGGTTGAGGTAGGTTTTCCCATCTTCCCCAGGGCTGAGGTTGGCGAGGCTGTCGTCGAATCCTCGGCTAGACTATACATGGTTTCCAACACCACTAACATCACTTCCTCACAGTCCATCTACATTCGTGGATCTTCCAGACGTATACGCCCGGAGAACGTGCAGAAGGAGTTGGACAAGGAGAGAATTAGGTTGGGAACATCGGATTTGCAGAAGTGAGTACCGCACAAAGATTGTATCCGTTTGCAGATGGTGGCTAAGTCTTTGCAGAGAAGAAATCGACGCGTTCCCCGCCGACGCGCCCAAGAGAAGAACCTGGTATGTCCTCGTTAGTTGTTAGTATGGTGGACAGTTATGCTGATCCTGCACCCTCAGGTCTGCCTTCGAGCGTTACTTAGACAAGAACAAAACCAGTGCTCCTGATTATGGGTGCGTATCAACCGCTGAGCAGAGACTACTGGTCTATACTGACTCTTTTATCCTCAGACCCACTGCGTTCATGCCAAAAACCCCACAGGAAGCAAAACAGGCAATGGTGCATCTCTCCTCTTCCCCTCTTCAGCTGCATGCTAACTTCCGAAAGCCACCGACAAATGTTGGTGCCTTTAGGCCCCATAACTCACTCGTGTCCAATGCCAATCCAAAATTCAAGCCGCAACGACCTGTCCCGCAGAAAGCAAAAGCATTCGATCTCACAGGGGATGCAAGAACCAGCCGCCAAGAATACGGAGATCCGGCCAAGAGGCAACGAACTGACGCTGGGTCTTCTAATCGGCCAATCGACTTGGATATTGGATCAGCCCGGAATGTCAAGCAAAGTGTGCCATCTTCGACATGGTCTGGACAGAGCAATAGCCGGAGTGGCCAAGAAAGGAACTCGAGCTATGGAGCATACGGCAGCGTGAGGGAATATCGAAAGGTGGAAGAGACGGTGAGGTCGAAAAAACAACGCAACCGAAACGGCAGTGCTACGGATAACAGACCTGAGCTGATAAACGGCCATCAGCGCTTCAAGCATGAGAACTTTGATCGAATTGGGAGAGAAGACCAGAATGACCGCATATCCGATGAGGATGATGATGGTAGTATTGAAGTGAAGATTGTCGCGCATGGACGGTCCATGAAGTCAAACAACAGCCTGGAGGTTCAAATTCAAGGTTCTGAAGGCTCTCCTTACAAAAGACCTCAAGGACCATTGGCATATGCGGCCAGCGTTAAATCGAATAGCCCGCCACTCAAGACGACATCACGATATTTCCAATCAGACCAGGACGACTTACAGACCAGGAGACCAGGTCCACGTATGACAAGCCGTGCCAGGCAAGATCTAAGTCTTTTGTCGCAAGATGACCAAGATGAATTATCCACCGATCAGTACGGACAAGAGGAGCATGCCAATACAGCGCAGAAATTGTTGAGGAGGAATCAGCCTGCCAAACACGGAGATAAAGAAGGACAAGACATAGCTAACACTTTTGTGGATTCAAGCGAAGACGAAATCTCCAACAAGAAGATGGACATTGTTCCTGGCACGTATGGTCGGTCCAATATATCACCGAGAAAACCACAGGGAGAAGATTCCTATATTATACATCAACTTTTCTCGGAAACTGAGAAATGGCTCCTCCCAGAACATCTACGCCGCTGGATAATGGTCCACGATAAAACAGCTGGTCTCTTAGCATTCTACGACCGAGAGAATGAATTAGTCTTCCAATTTTCGACCAAAGAACTTGAAAGAATCGAACTTGCGAAAGGATATAGAAAGATGGTTCTACACAAGTCTAGAACACAGGTAGCTGCTAGGTCCACACATTTCTATGTTGAACTTGGATCTCCTGATGAATGCGAAGAATTGTTTGAGAACCTGAAAAGCCGCGACTCTGTCATCGCCAAGATCCCCAAATCAAGGTCAGTATCCATGACTCTTCCTCTGATAGTACCTAGCTTACCGTTCTCAGCGAAAATCTGGACAAAGTGTTCAGGAATGTGGCCCAGAAGACAGTTCAAGCCAAGAGGCAAAGACCAATTGAACAGGAAGATCCGGAGGATGTTCGCTTGGCGAAAGCTAGAGCCAAGAAGAGATTTGGTGAAAGCTGGGTCGATGACGCTAAGTCCAGGCCCGTTACCAATGGTGGCAACCATCGAAGCAACAATCTTGAACGTGGGATCCGATCGAAAGGTATTGCAAAAGAAATGAGAGATCGCTCTCCGAGCATTGAGCCACTTGGGGGTCAAGAATTGCGGCGAGGCTCCAAACCCACCTCTATCCAATCCGGAGATTTCTATGGTAACTCTGGCAATTCTCGAGCCAATGGGGCAGACCTTCATGGAACCCGTTCCTCTGGAAGGCTCATGGCCAAAGCAGATAGTTCTCCAGCCCGGCAATCGCTGCGCCAGCGACAACGATCACCAACCCCGGAACCAGAACGATGGACTGCCAACAACCCAAACTGGATGAAGGATGTAGGTTGGCAAAGCTCGGTAATCTATCCACCAGATGGGAAAAATAAAGCCACCGTGGACATGCAAGACATTCAGCGACTCGATGAAGGAGAATTTCTGAACGACAACTTGATTGTCTTTTACCTTCGTTGGCTGGAAGACCGCCTCGTAAAGGACAACCCCGAGCTGGCTAGCCGTATCTATTTTCACAACACCTTCTTCTACGAGAGACTGACCAAGCACGGAAAGGGTAAATCGGGTGGAATCAATTATGAAGCTGTTGAACGCTGGACAGCAAAATTCGATCTCCTGAAGTATGACTACATCGTTGTTCCAGTTAACGAAACAGTTCATTGGTATGTTGCAATCATCTGCAATGCGCCAAAGCTTCTTAAGCAGTCGCTGGAGGAGACGCAACAGCCGGATACAGAGATTGAACTTGCGCCTGATGCCTCAACTATGGTTGAAGCTGAGAGTCGACCTACAACATCGCCACCGAAGTCACCTGCTAAAACTATTCCTGAGGAAGTCAACACCGACATGAAGGAGATGACCCTTGAGGACCACCCAGGCGAAGTGGCCAGAATTGATGTGCCACAAGATCCTGCGATCGCCTCTGTAACATCTGGAGCTCACAAGGATACTGATGTCGTAGATCGAGATGCGCAGTCCGTGCTTGTGTCATCAGATATGGGTAGCGGGAAGCCGGTTCAAGCAGTCCAACCCAAGAAAGGCAAACGAAAATCTGCTCCCCCACCCCGCAAGTATGACCCCAAGGAACCACGTATCATCACGCTCGACTCTCTGGGTTTGTCGCATTCCCCAACCTGCGCCAATCTGAAAAGATACTTGTTGCAGGAGATCAAAGCAAAGAAGAACATCGAGATCGATGAGCCTAGAAACCTCGGCATGACAGCTAAAAACATTCCTCAACAGAACAATCACTGTGACTGTGGCTTATTTCTTCTCACCTATATTGAAGAGTTCTTGAAAAGGCCCGATGGATTCATCCATGATATTTTGCAACAGAACGAGCAAGACTACCGGGGATGGCGGTCAGCATCGGATATGAGAAGACACATCCGTGAACGGCTCTTTGACCTGCAAAAAGAGCAAGTGCGAGAAGCAGATGCATTGAGGAAGGAGAAAGCCAAGAGCAAGCAGGCATCCAAAACCAAGGACAAGCAGGCATTAGCATCGACGTCCAAATCTGCTTCGCGTGAAGCATCCAAGAGCGAAAGGAGCTCTGCTAGTCCTGAGAAGGCTCAATTCTCGTCAAAAGACTTTGATCAAGTACCAGTGGTGGAGGTCAAGACGCAAGAGGAACTGGGGACAGCTGCCCATTCGACAGATAAGCAAGGTCTCATTGGGTCTGAGCCGTCGAAATCGAACTCGGTTGACCTAAGTAAGGAAGACTCCCGGCAGATTCCTGAAGGGCGAGGGTTCATCCACAGAACAATATCAAGGGTTACGTCGGCTATTTTTGACTTCAACCATGCTGAAGAGAAGGAGTCAACAGAGTCGAAGACGTCTGCATCTCAGCCAATCACAATTGAAGATTCCCAGGAAATGGACGATACCCCTCAAGAAGCACTTTTTGACGTCAAGACAGTTCAACCTATCCAGTCCAGACGCCCTCTAATGAAAGAAAGCATCCGAGGTTCAAAGACTTCGGGTGCTGGCAACTCCATTGAAGTTCCCGAGTCTCCACAGAATGAATCATCAAGAGAGATCTTCTATTACCCTCATCCATTGCCATATAGCAGCCAAGAGCCAGAAGGGGTACAGCCTTCTCAGACAACCGACAGATATAGTAAGAACTCAAGACGACGCCCCAATGGGAAGGCGAAGTCCATGAAGCCCGTTGCCACTAATGGCAACGCTCTTGGATTGAATGGCAGTGAGTCCGCCAACACAGATGAAAGTCTCGAGTCTGTCCAGCTGCTCGAAGCACCCGCGCGGCCACCGGATAACGAATTTGTGGCCAACAGGCAACAGGAAGAGGACGATCAGATGCTTTTGCAAGATCCGGCTGCGCGAGCGTCGTCGCCGCCACCAGCGGTTGCCTACCTGTCCTCATCTCCGCCTCCTGAGGTCGTTCACCAGTCCTCGGCACGAGCTACAAGCCGATCACGGGGCAGGACAACACCAATTTCTCCTCGAAGTGTTAAGAGGCGCTCAAGTCATACCGCTGAAAACAGCCCAAGATCTGCGAAACGACGAAAGGAGAAGGACGTGGTGGATTTGATTGACGACCACTCCCCTCAAGAAGTTTCGCACATAGACGCAGCTGATGCTGCCATGCTTGCTGCCTACGCTATTGGCAAGCATAGACGGTTAAGCTAGCGATATGACAGAATATGCCTGCTTCAATAGCTTTTTGAAGGATTCGTGCTGACTTCTGTGTCCTGCGACCAGTTGGAACTTCGCGAGTCTCGTTTCAATGACATTGATTGTTACCTTCGGATTGCGCCAGAATTGATTTGACAGGGGACACGAATTTATTTGATTCATTGCTTCTAGCATAGCACTGGCGTTTCGGACCTCATTTGGTCTGTTTGTACTTAGATGGCGCACTTCTTTTGCTGACGATACCACTTCGTTTCTTGATACGCAGGTGTTATGGCGTTCAGCTGCATGAGCATCCGCGCGCATGACTTTGGGGTGAAGAGCACGGAATCGAAGTGGCCATGTGTTCGTATGAATTTTACAAATGGCTTTACCGCCTGCAAACGATATCTGATGACTCACGCTGACCACGATGTGATTACTTGCAAGAAAATCTACTATTTTAAAGCACCTGTTCTGGCTGCAATTGGCTCGCCTAGTCCAACCTCGTATCAACAAGATCACGCTGTCACTGTTACTATCGCAATTACTCTCGCCAAATACTCGCAGTTTGCTGCATCTATGTCCATATAAGAGTTGTGTTGAATTGAATAGTGTATGTACAAAAAAGCCACCGAAGTGGAAATGGATGCTGAAGTTCTTTCCAGAAAAGAAGAATACCCCTCCTTCGCAAGGTATGTTTAGTAGATAACAGGCCAGCCACTGACATACTTAAGCAAGTTAATACCCATCTGCGCAACCCCATCATCCTTGTAGTAATGGTAAACCAAGACATCAGCATCGCTATCCGTGAAAACAGCATTATGACCCGGCCCATGAACCGACCCATGGCTCGACATCATCTGCGTCCCACCACCCTGCATCATGTCCTTCCCACTCTTATCCAAAAACGGCCCCGTCACGCTCTTCGACCGCCCTACCATAATACGATATGTGCTTGCAGCTCCCTGACAGCACTTATCGAACGATACCCAGAGGTAGTAGTACCCGCCCTTGTAGGTGACAAACGGCGCCTCCACCGCCCCTCCATTACTCGGTCTCGCCGCAAGACTCAAAAACGTACTTCCGGATCTCTTTCCCGTGTTCGGATCCAGAGAGATCATCTTGATGCCTCCCCAGAACGACCCGAACGTCAACCACCATTTGCCAGCTTGGTCGACGACCAGGTTGCCGTCGATGGCGTTCCAGCCGCTGGTGGCGGTCGACTCGATGATCAGGCCCTGGTTCGTCCAGGTCCCGGACAGACCTTGCTTGCTTGTGGCGAGGAAGATGGCGGATTTGGAGGTCCCGAAGGAGGAGGCGCTGTAGTACATGTAGTATTGGCCGTTGTGGTAGGAAATGTCTGGGGCCCAGAGGTTTTTAGAACCGCCGGTGTAGGGGGTTGTCCACTTTATGGAGAGAGGCAAGAGTCAGCTATGTTTCGTACAGAATTTGGGAAGTCAGGCTCAAAGATATGGCGTGAGAGCTGGGATGTTTGGTTGGGTGTTTGAACATACGGAAGCACCATTTGGGAACGCTGCCCCGACATTACGCCACGCAGTACGATCGCTCGATTGCTTGAGTTGGATGTTATCGCCTGTGTAGGCGGCGATATAACTTCCTCCAGGCGTCTTGACAACTGTAGGGTCATGAATAAAAGTGTCACCCGAGACTGGACCCGGATTGACATTTTGTCTGGAGAATAGACTCGGGACATGGGCTGCCACGGCGAAACCGTTCATGGCCAGCATGCTTCCGACAGCAATGACTCGTGAGAACAACATGATGAAAAATTATGATGCAGTCGAGAAGGTAAAGAATGAATGTGTAGCGAGTGAGTGAGTGAGTGTTTGGAACAAACAAACTTCACTTGAAGCAGAACCGAAATCCAAAAAGGACTGCGAATACATGGCGTCTTGTACTTACCTACCGTCCACCCAGCCAAGAGAAAACATATTGCAAAGCTATTCCTACGGGTCCTACTGCGGAGACAAGCTCTGCTTGTTTCCCTTCACTGAATCTCCTTTGGCATTCCTCGTATAGTGTGTGTTTGTAGCAATTAGATTGGGAGGAGGTCAGAAACAAACTTGGCGCCAATGTTGAAACTCCACCTTTGACCCCTCCTGCGCTCCTCGAGAGATTTAGGGTTTTAAGATTTCCACCAAGCAAGGACGCCACTTCCCTTCTTCTGAAATTTTCCGTGTATATGTACGGACCTACTGTGGTACTACTTCGATTATCTAGGGTGTAGAAGCTGCTTCTGCCGAAAGGCACTGGTGGAAATGCGTCCCCTCCGTCGCGGCATTAGCACACCTGACTTGCTTTAAGCTCTTCTCCTCAGCTTGGCGCTCGCAGACGTTTCCGTTTCCAGCAGGCTGGCCTGCTGCATTCAGACGTAGAGCATCTCATGATCCAACGGGCAGTCGGCGGTTTTGAAGATGGGATGGACTGGACCCCTTAACATCAAGCGAGACGGGCAATCTCCATTTCCTCCGAAAGGGCGGGAGATTTGCTGGCACTGCAACGGTCCATACATACTCCTGCCCTGTCAACACTTTAAACATACAAGTACGGTACTAGTTCTCCTTCGGGAAGGTCGGGCCAGCTGGCTTGATCTTATCTTATCTTATTGATTCGGCACTTCAGTTGTTTGTGCGGTTGTGTTCTCTTCTGGATACAATATTTTGTACTTGCTGCGAGAGAGCGCGTTGTACCCATCCTTATTCTCTTAGAAGCTAAAGTCTGATGCTCTTGTACTCACCTCTTGTAATATGCCTAATGATAAGTCGTCTTGTATCTACAGCACAAGTGGGTGTCACGAAAGACTCCTAAGGGATATTTATTCCATTGCTTAGAGATAACTCTTCAATCTTAAGTCCAAGCTATATCTATCAGCCTCTCCACGCTACAGCGATGAGCATTTCAGGGAGCTTGTGCTGGGCGTGGGAGAGCCATGGTCAAGCGCGGAGCGAGAGGTGTCCCCGCTAAGCTGTTTGTGGTGATGGATGTAAAGCAGAAGGAGCTGAAGACCGTTGACTGCATCGCTGAGCATGCTAGTCTAGTTGCTCTTGAAGGTGATGATGGGACAAGTGATTCAGCAAGCGTGTGAGAGTTATTGTTCCTTTCACAACTTGCGGAGAACCGGCTCTTCTACCTATTTGTCGAGTCAATGCTTCATCTTGATACTGAATCCGACTGGAACTGCCTCTTCTTCCTTGGATCGGTTCTCAAACCCGGTCTTGAGAGTGGGTGAGCTCTTCCAACGTCCTTTCGTTGGTGCCAATTAAGGTTGGACGATGCAGGACCTAAATATGATAGTGTGTCTTTTCAGTGATCTCCACCAGTAGATATTTGAATTGAGCTGGTCCTATTGTTAGTGCTGGTGAGAACAGTGCAGAAGTACTTTGAATTCCTTACTCTGCCAACTGTGAGGATTTCCCGAATAAGCTCTTCGATATCTTTGTTATTGAATCTCATCATCACGTACGACCCCAGCCGAACAAAATTTCAAGTATGGGCAGGGAGTCCTGTCTCTGCTTCGAGCTTCGAGTCGAGTCAAGTAGAATCTCTTTCTCGTTTTGTATCGCCGAGGCAGGCCTGGTTTGTGCCCTTTGAATGGCTGGTTTTGATGATGAGAGTGTTATTGTGGAATTGGTCAAGGGACAGTGTATTGTTCTTGTGGAGCTACATAGGAAATGATCGAATATCTGGGAGAACGAGACATAATCTTGAATGGCTCAGGGGCTACACTTAGATCGTGAAAGCTATCTGGAGGTAGGACGTAGGACTCGATCAAATCGGCCGGCCTTTACCAAGTCCTTTTGACAGCCATATCCAATTGGCATTTCAAGAGATCATCGTGGCAATTGTACTGACCGATTCGCGAGAGCTTGATGCTGGGAAAGGGTAGAGCAATGCTCTGTATGACAAGAGGTTGGGGTCAAACACGGCGTTTTCTGTTAAAAGCCAACAAAGAAAGCCACCGTCCATCCAGAAGTCCAAGCGGTTCTTCCAAAACAGACCGACCCGGCGCAAAGCGCTGTGACACAGCGGAACAGAGCAGAATTGAGGAGCCGTGGCGCGATCATCTCAAAGTTCAAACAGCCATCTGAAGAGATCAGGAAAAAGATCTGATGTGATCTGATCTTCCTCGATCTCAGGAGTCAGGGGGGCGCAGTAAGTGGCGGATACGGGGTGTCCCGGCTCACGGCTAAATTTCTCGTATGGTAACATCGCATCGAAGGCATGGATGATGGAAGGCAAGAGAAAGACAATCCGTTACTGCTGCTCCTCCTACCTCCGTAGCTGTCTTTCCACCCCCAGCAGAAGATCTGAAAGTGAAGCTTTTTTGTCTGAGGCTGGGCACTCCTGGGCATGCAACGTTTGGGACTAGTCAGGCACCAGAACACACATCGCGCGCGCACACATCGTGAGATGCAGACGGGCCAATCCGATGGTGAGAGTTGACGGAAGCGGAAGCGGTGCGATCCATGCCCTCGGTGTCTCTTTCATTCTTCAACCCACCCACTTCACCCCCAACTCACGTCACTTTCACATCCCTTGCCCGTTCTCCCTCTCCCTCTCCCATTCCCTCTCCCTCCCTCCCATTCCCCCCCTCCCTTTCCCTCGTGCTCGTCTCATCTGCAAACAACGGTCGCCAAGAAGCCATGTCATTGTCATCATCATCCCGACCGATCATTCATGCATTCCCCATAAAAATCATAAATCTCTCATCACTTTAAAATTCCCACCTGCGTTTATCCCGTATTCGGTGTGAAATCAACCGCGCCAAAACCTTACTGTACGTGAGTGCAAATGCAGTGGAGATGGAGATGCAGGGCAGGGCTGGATCCCGAGCTACCGAATAGAGTTACACTTTCATCTGCAGGGGGGATGCTTAGTGTGGGTTTTCAGGGGGCTTGAGCCGTTGAACGGCCAGGAAATTAGCCACACGTGACCACATGCACGCTGAAGAATGGTGAATTTGTGGGCAATCTGTGGGATTCGGATTCCATTGTGCGCTGGTGCAGGCACAAAGGCACAGGCACAGGCAAAGGCACACACACAAAGAAAGCAGAGCATATAGGTAGGATAGGATAGGATAGGATAGGCTGCTCGCATCTTCGCATGGATGAACCGAGCAAGTGATGGAAATAATACGCGCGCAAACTTCGAACTACTCTACTTTACGACTACTTTGCCTGCAGATAAGCATTTGATGCGCACTTTACGACTGGGCTGTGCAAATCCATTCCATTCCATCAATTGATCCCATCTGATTGATCGATTACTTGCTTACCATCTCGCATCGGCATTCTCATCTTCATCCTCGCTCCTTCATTCAATCCCTTCCTTTCCTCTACTCTCACATAATCATCCCGCCTACACCACCAACACCAACAACACCAGCGCTCTCAGCTCACACCTCGGTCAGCCAGCCATGAGAGACAATTGACGTCGCGTTGGATATTGGATATTAGATCGATCCCGCTCATCTCACCCACCAAAAATTCTATCTTCATCTCTCCGCGTCCGATTGTCTCTGTCTGTGGGTGTCTGTCTCAGGTCTCGCTCAGGTTATGAAAAGGACATATCGGTATGGTGACTGGGAGTAACAACTGCTGAACGGACAACGCGATACGATCTCATTCATTCAACGACCTGCATTGGAATTACTGCGCCTGACGGATCGATAAAGGACAGCGCCCTTCTACCTGGAATTGAGAGAAGAGGACAGAATTAATATTATCTTTGACGACAAGGACAGAGTGTTTGTTGGTCACCTGAATTGCGTCAATCGTCAAATATTTCTGGCTTTTCCTCGCTCACGGACCGGTTCGTCAAGGCTTCTCTGACATCAGCCAGCCAGCCAGCCAGCCCAGGACGATCAAGATCTTGATTCCGATTCCGTGCCACTTTCGGGATATTTATTTCGATTTAGACCCTTAATCTTGGACTGTCTTTTTGTTAGATCTATTGATCTTCGACGCGCTTGGCATTTTGGGAGGAAGTCACGGTTCTTGAGTACGCGGGGTATTTTTGGGTCGTCCGAAGGATTGAAACATCTGGAGCGCGTTTTGGTTACGAAAACTTCGTCATTCCTTAATCAGGAAATCTGCCTTGGATTTTGATTCCGACCCTCTCGGAAGAACAACATCAATCAAGATTGTTAGTGGATGTGAAGGCAATCGATTCTGGATTAATCCCGTCCCTTAGCCTGCTGGGACCGAGGACCAGATTCCTGGGTATTCCCACGCTGCTCACGTGGGATCAAGAGAATTTAAAGAATCTACTCGCCATCTTTACATCATTTACCCAATATGGAATCATTACAGACGTCAACGTGGAGGAATTTAGCAGAAGATGCTGTGAGGATACCAGAAAAGATATTTTACTATGCTTGGGAGGGTCTCACAGGTTCGCCATGGTGGGTGGTGGTCATATCCAGTCTCTGGCTCTACTTTGCCGGATCATTCTTCTTCGACGTCGCACATTTCGCACTCCACAAATTCTCAAAATCACGATACTGGATTCTCCGTCAGATAGGATACCTTCATGAAGTGCACCATTTATACTTCAACCGTCGACTCAAATTCAATAACCGATATCTCATCCAGAACATGGTCATCGAACTACCATTGGAACTCTCCTGCCAGCTCTGCGGAACATGGCTAGGCTACCGCATCGCCCAGTCTCTCAATTTCACTGGACCAGGTCTCCTGTCGGAGAGACTCTTCACTCTCGTCACAATCTTCCAAGTCGGCCGAGTCCTCGTCGTAGCCTTCCTCGAAGGCCGCGACTCAAACCACAAATCCTACCCCACCGTCGTCCCCAAAGACCCCAACTCCTTCGTCGTCGGCCCTCAATACCACGCCATGCACCACGTCGACCCCTCCTCCTACATCGGCTCCTGCTTCCGCGTCTTCGACTGGATAACCGGGACCTCATGCTCCATCCGTTCCCGCCGCATCGCCATGACCGGCTCCTCGGGCGCCTTCGGCACGGCCCTCAAAGCAGAACTCCAAGCCGACACCCCCTCCACAATCCAAGAACTGAAATTCGGCAAAGACTGGTCCTACAAAGACTACAGCGCCGCAATCCCCATCCTGCAAAACACAGACATCCTGATCCTCTCCCACGGATCCAAATCCAACCCCATGCAAGCAAACTGCACCTCCGCCGTGCAACTCATCGAGCTCTTCAAAACGCACTACCGCGCCCGCCCGGGCCACTCTCTCCTCCTCCCAGAAGTATGGTACGTCGGCAGCGAGGCGGAAGTGCACCCGTCGCCACCAGGCAACGCCGTGATGAAAGAGTACACGCGCTCGAAACGCGCGTTTGCGAGGCACGCGCGGAAGTACTATGATGATGAGATGATCCTGTATAGGCATATTGTGCCGGCGGCGTTTAGGAGCCAGATGGGTTGGGCGGTTGTTGGGCCGGGGTGGGCGGCGGCGGTGGCGATGTGGTGGATTAGAAGGGGGGCGAGGTATGTGCCGGTTACGTATACGGGGTTTGCGTTTGTGGGGTTTTGGAAGTTTTTGTATCTTGTTGAGAAGGCGGATTAAGCCGTTTTTGGCTGTCCTGCCCTGAGACTTTATGGATCTGAACCAGGGATGAAGAGGTGGTCGGTGTCGATATGAGCACGTGTTTCTTCTTTGAAAAAAGTATGATTGGCGGGATTGTAGATAGGGGACTTTTGGTTACGGAACTGGATTGATCGGGACAGACGGAGATATCCAATGGGTTCTCTAGAGGGAGGAGTTTCCTGACGCATTTTTTGGGAGCGGATACCTAGAGAGACAGACTAACCCTTTTTGGATTCTTCATTTCATGACTAGCAAGAGTTGCTTTACATTACGGGAAAAGTAAGAGTAATGCTAGATCTTAATGATAGTGTTATTGTTATTGGTTTTCTTGCCTTGAGAGTCAGTTCAGAGCGATGTGCAGAATTCTCAGTCTTGAGGAAATCCCTGTTTTGTGGATAGGGAAAGCGAGTAAGTTGGATCAAGAGAGGGTTGTTATAGCTGCACACTTGACGCCCAAGAAGAGCGATTTTCTCTTGAGGGTAGCGAGAGGGCATGATCGTTTCTTATTTCGTCAGTACTTTCTCGTTTGTACAACTTCAAGTGGCTCTGGTAGTTCTGTCCTTGAATCATCATCCATCTCCCTGCCCCTCTCTTGTACCCTCTGCTTCTCCTCTTCAAGACGGACTGCAGTCGCTGATATACACGACGTAAGCGCGGGCGACCCAATCTCGACTCGTTGTGTGCAAGCCATTGAAGGGAGCGGCGGTTATGCTTGGAGATTGGAGGGTACCACATGCTTAAATTCTACCTGGAGATCCCTGGCGCGTTGCTCGATCTTGTACTTTTCGTCTGAACAAAGGGAAAGGGGACGGGAAAGAGGGATTGTTGACGATGGAGATGGGAGCGACAGTGGGAAAGGGAGGGACAGCGACGGTGGGATGGTTGAAGAGATAAAGTCTGCTTCTGCATATTTAAGCTCCACGAGATTACTGTGGTAAATGTGGTCGGACATTTGATACTTTTGATTAGTGCTACTCCTCTATTTAGAATTGAAGTGGTGTAGGTGATAAATTCACCCGGCTGAATCTCTAGCTGGTGCGAATAAAGCCCATGACCATTCCCAGAAATAAGTATTCCGACTTGTGACAGCACGGGAGGAGGAGAGACTGGGACTTATATAGGGGAGGAGGGGTAGTTTGTTGCGAGGTACTGGTGGATGTGAGGTCAAGGTCAGGGTTGAAGAAGTTCAAATGTTGTAGAGAGTTAATTGGATGGAGGCGGGGTTTGGCTGTTTTGGTGTGTTTGGTGAAGGATCTGAGTGACAGATGCAGGAGAAGTATGGGTTACTTTGCATCGGTCTAATCGACCTGACTCATAAACATTGGGAGGGTTGCAGTCAGTACGCTGAGAGAGAGGGATGGATACTTATATTACCATGAGGGCTTCTTGAACTCTAGCGTGCAGAATTGTCCTAGGCCATAACCTACATATTGATGGGATGCCGTAATGTAGGAAGACCTGGACGAACATACATTAATTTGCATTAACAGACTAATGAGCGCCTCCAGTCGGGGAGGAAACAATCGCCAAGAGAGGGTGCTTAGAAGTCATGCATGACTTGCAGATGACGGATGTGAAGCATTGTTCAGACGAGGGCAGATTACGAAATGACAGTAAAGCTATCTTTTTGCAGTAGTTCGTCACACATGATTTTATATCTGAGTATATCTCGTGAGATGGGTTGGGCCTTCATATCGGTAAAGATGCTGCACGTCACGGCAATGTGACAATCCGAGCTCATGACTTTTCCACGTTAGGCAAATCTAAAGGTAAATCATGAGGTGTTGCCTTAGCACAGCTTTTTGGGGTTGAGTTGCGGTTACAAGAATGCCGCTGCGCCAGCACTATTGATGGCAATTCTATACAGGAACTGGTCATTGCGAGATTCGGCTAAAGGGAGGTGAGCTGGAATTTGCTCAAGTCAGAACAAAGTTTCAAGATAAAACGATATTTCCATATTCCATCCTCCACACACCTATTTCATTTTTAGCTCAAACTATGAAGCGCTGGGTACCAGATCGCTCTCAGCCTGGAAATTGAATATCTCAGACTTGTTGCAGTTTGCTGTCAAACTGCCGATACGCAGAACCCATCGCGTTGTGTTCACATTTCCTCACGCTTAGACCGCCAGCGTGGAGGGTCGAAGACGTCTTTCTTATACCATGTTTCTTTCTGAAGCATGATGGACGCTCCTCTCGCTATGGTGCGTGTTTGTAAGTAGACCTCTGCTGTTTGACTTACCTTCCACAATCTCGGAAAGAGACCTAGAAGCATGGAAGTAAACATCACTTAGCACGAAACCCCGCATTTCATTGCCGAACAACGCATGCAGCTTCGATGCCCCAGATTCACCCGAGCTCTCGAGAAAAAGCTTGCAACGTTCAGTGCGGAATTCAAAGTAATAAGTCACAGCTTCTGGCCCATGAGCCCCTCATCGATCAGAAACGAAGGTAGACAATACTTCATGCAGAGCACAGTGCCAGAATGTGCCAAGGTCACTTTCGCATCGCCGCGCTTTTGGAGTTACCAAAGTTAAGGTACTGATGCTATGCTTTGTGATGGTCAAATTTTGCAAGCTACAACGAGAATCCTGGTGTCTGGCCCGTGTCAATTGAGAGTCGATGAATCATTAATAGCAATACCTTTCTTGACAGCGACGACCAGGTTATATTCCTATCAATAATCAATCATAAACTAGTCTCTTATTCCTAGTGACCTTAACCAGAAAGGTTTCAGGCATGTCAGCGCAAAAAATAAGTAAAAGATCAGAAGAAGAAGAAATGGTCCCCGAGTCTGGACGTCCAGCAATGGGACTGAAAATGAGCACTTCGTTTCTGCCCGCCATGCTAAGCCAGCTCCAGAATGCGAGATGGCTATATAACTTTCAAAACATGCTCCTACTTCGTTCAAGCGGTGTTCGCGTCACCAATTGGCTCGCCTGACTCTTGTTTTCGCTCTCAAGAATGAATTAAGGTACTCCTCATATCAGAACAAGCTGGCTTATGAATCTTCAGGTCCAAAAGTACCAATGGCGCCGACATAAATTTGACCAAGGAATTATCAAAATAAAAGCTCTATGTTAGAGGATAGCCGTTCTACTCACTCTGAGGAACCCGCTTGTAGCAGAATGAGATATTACCATACTTCCATTTCGTACAGTAGTGTATTGAAAAATCTGAGATTTCTTACGACGTTTTAGTATAACGATAGTACGAAAGAAGGCTTCAATAGAGCCGGCCATGCGGTGGCACGACAGCGAGCAAGCTTCATACAACAATATTTCATCTTAACCATTCTGGCAAGTTACCTCTCAATGAACTTGATACAACATGGGGATTTCTGTATATGGCATGGCCATGAAACACACTGCACAAGAAGCCGGGACGAAAGAAGGACAACTTGCTCCCCCACCTGCTCACCTCCATTCCACTGGCTTTTCTTGATCACTGCTCTACAGATGATCGATGTCACAGGTCAAGTTTTTATATTGTTTCTCGTCTCCTCAGACCCAGTCCACTGCTACCGCTTTCCTGGGTTGATTGCGTTGCACTTCATTCACTCAATTTCCAATCGTCGTACCACAAAGAACCAGCACGATTCAATCCCATTCACCAGGGAAACTCCGATACATGCTACATGACCCTCAAAACCAAGAAAATATTCCATTTCAAGGATGTTACATCCTCACTGAAGTCCATGCAAGCATAAAACCCAGCCAGTATCCTAACTAATCCTCCTCAACGATAACGAGGCACATAATGTGAAGAACCCATGACTGGAGGCAGGCATCGACAGCTATCGACAGTACGTCTATAGCTTTTCATTCTTTACTTACCATTGCAGCAATATTGTACTCGCCGAAGCTCCGTAGACGGTGTCGAGGAAGCCTGCTGTCCCATGAATTCCCCGAAACCTTCTAGCATACGAAGACTCAGCACTATATGGATTTCGACAGCAACAACTCCTTGCATGCCAGACATCATCTCGACAATACTGCCAATACCGACAACAACAACAACAACACACAACTCCTAGGTCTCCTTTCCTCTATATTTCCCTGCTCCATCCTTCCCTGTTCCTCTTCAAGCCCATGAGAAACCACCCGCGACCAATCAACTATCTCCCTATAGGCGAGCGCAATCAACGCGATATCCACCCATAACAAACATAGCTGAGAAAGCCATTCCCGCCGCTTTACCCCTCCCTCTCAGCAAGAAAGACCTTCCTTTTATACTCTACTCAATCTCCTCCTGTTCAATTCCCATTTACTGCCTTGCCTTGCGTTGCCTTGCCTTCCAAGATGAAAGGAAGCAGCTGAAGTTTGGAGGAACACAAATGAGGCGTTCCGAATTGTGATCAGAACAGATCTTACTTACCTTGCTGTCACTCCACACGACAATACCACTCTTGGAGATAATGGGCGGTATGAAGAAGCTCAATTTGGATGGAAGATAGATAGATAGATAGATAAGTAGATAATTTGTACAATTTGTAAATGAAACTTCGTTCGCCCGCAGTACGTTAGAACCATCAACGACAGGGGTAACATGCACGTATCATCGCGACAAAACAGCTTCTCCAGAAACAGTAAGACCTTGTACCCCTCTCACCGCATCAATGTCGAGACACACGGATCAAAAATGCGCAGCGCCGAGAAATCAAGTAGACAGGCAGACAGGCAGACAAGCACAATATCGACACGAAGCGGCACAAAAAGCAGAAGATATTCAGATATGTATGCAGTAAAAACAACCCAGCGCAGTGCCATGGATGAATGAATCATGGATAAGAAAAATGAAAAGAGGAGCTCCAAAGCTCTCACTCAAAAAGGAGACATCTTAGTACATGATTAGTTTTGTCCTTTCGTTCCTTCGCACCCTATCCACATTCGTTCCAGTCTTATGTCCCATCCGCCTGCCCTTATCGTTCGTATCAAATCTCTCCTCATACTCAGCTTCCCTCCCCTCCAAAAATATCACCAGGACTACGACGAAGTTCCATTTGTGATGACCGGCTCGGCGGGACTCGTTGGACCTGTTGATCGCTTCGCTCTCAGGGTGAGAGGGAATGGGTACTCATCGGGATCTTCCTCCTCACTATATATCGGTTAGCACAATTCCAGTATAGAGCAGGGAAAACTTACGGAAGCTTCCACGCAACATAATCCTCGGTGCTCAGTCCTTCCCTTCCTTCTTGCAGACTTGCAAAATCACCAGGAGTCATCATTCCACTGCGGTCTCTTGGCGAACCGGGTACACTGAACGGTCTCGAGATCTTCTGCTCGATACCTGGGATGAAGTCGTCTTCCTCTTCGCTGCTGAAGGATGCTGGGTAGGCTCTTCGGAGGGCCAACTGTCTAGCCTTCACGTACTCCATACCCATTCTCTTCCAGTCCAGCAGGTCGCTCAGTCTCTCAGTACGATTTCTCTGGTTGATACGTTGACGGCGGGACTTTCCGGCAAAGTCAAACATGTACGAAGTGAGCTGGTTGACTGAATCATCCACACCCTTCATACGACGATCGACAATGTAAATTCCGTAATCGGTCGAGTTCTCAATCAACTCCTCCATATAACATCCGAAACCTGAAAGATTCGTTGTGATACTTGGAACACCCATCACCGTACATTCTGCTGGTGTGTACCCCCATGGCTCGTAGTATGAAGAGAAAACACCAAGATGTGTACCTCTGACGAATTCATCATAATCCATTGGCAGCACTGGGTTGGCAGAATTCAAGAACTCGGGGTGGAAGACAATCTTGACACGGTCGGATGGGTGGTTGAAAAGCTGGACTCGTCGGATTTGGTTAAGAATGGGATCCTCCGCATCATTGGCCATGTTGTGGGTGACAATAGGTGGCAGACCGTGTCTTTTCATGGCGAATAACCGTCTGCGGAGCAAGATGCGGTCCTGACTGGTGATCAAATCCTTGTCATCTGGCATTGGCTCACCGTCATGCCACTTGAGAGCCCGTTCGAAGATCTTCTTCCCGACACCACGCTCGATAACATCAACCGTGTCTCGCAACGACTTGATGACAGCTTGTCCCTTCAAAGCTTCCACGGTCAGAGATTGTGTCTGAGCTGGCATGATGATAAATGCAACGACCGTCATTTTTGATCCAGAGGACTTCAGTCTGTGGTTCAATCGAGCCAAGGACTCTATGAACATGTCAACACCCTTATTTCTGTACTCGTAACGTCCAGCAGTGAAGAAATATAGGGTGTTTTCTGGGTCGAAGTCGTTGTGTCCGTAGAAATGCCCCCGCACGAAATCGTGGATCTTCTCCTTTGCCTGTTGATGTAGATTCTGGAACTCGTGCATGGCGGAGAATTTGGTGACATTGAGACCGTTGGGAAGTACACCATCAGGCTTGCGCTTCAGAAGATGCTCGGACTCGTAGGCGGTAATATGGGAAACTGTGGTGAAGACATCGCAAGCATGTGTAGCCGCGCGCTCGATGCAGTAACGATGGTAGATACCACGCTTTCCTGCTTCTGCATCCACATCAAAGTATTGTAGGTTGTTGTAGAAATCGACTGAACCTGCGCAAAGGTATCGACCAAGAAGGGTTGCGTGGGTAGTGAAGATTGTGGTGACATCAATGCGACGCTTTTTGCAGAGAGGAAGAGCAACACCGGATAACCACTCGTGGAAATGCGCAATGACTGCCTTGGTCTTCTCGTGGGCAACGAACTGGCAACTGTTAGCTGATGTCTCTAATTGAGTTTGGTATCTTTACCTCTCCCAAGAACCACGCGACAAGATAACCAAAGACCACTGCCTCGTTGGTCTCGTCATCGCCTGGTGGAGATGGGATTCCTGCCGTGTTCCAGAGATCTGCCTTCCACTCGTCCAGAAATCGGTATGCAGTCTTTGTATCGATCAGAATAACTCTTGGAGCTCCTTCAATCAACCATCGACCATAGACAATGCCAATTCCTCTCGATTCCATAGCCTCGATCGTCGCGGCTAATTGGGGGTTCGTTGGAGTCAATGCTTCCACCTCAACAGCGGCCTACTCTAATTAGCATTTCTCCGGAGGTTCAGTGAAATCAGACTCACCGATTGCCTGTTAAGAGGCCCAATAAGGGTGTATCTGTCGCCATATTCTGCGGTTGTGACAGGCGCCTTGGATTTGATGACGGAGTAGATACCACCCACTGTTCTGAATCAGTGGCAGTCTTCAACGGCTTTCTGGTGTAACGTACCTCGGTTGGCGACCTCTGTGGCTATCTCAAAGAGATAGTGGTTCCGGATGTCTCTATTTGTTTCCGCCATTGTGTTGTGGAAATGTTACAGGTCTGAAATTCCGTTGATGTGAGGAGACGGTGGTGGTGTTGAAGTAAGACGATGAAGCCAGTGGCGCGATCGGCGTCCAGATCCTGGGCTTCAAATTTGGAAAAGGAAGGAGCGTCAACCTCAATTCACAGAAAGACCCGACAACCTGCTTCTTTTGCAGATTATTCACGATTCGTGTGTAGAAGTGGATGTTCCTCGTGTCGGATTCCTGGAGCTCTGACGTTCGCAAGGAGCTTTCCCCACATGATCAAGTCAGCTATCCGCATGTGGGAATGAACGGGGTTGTTGCTAGAAATCTGTTTACTCACCAGCGTCAATGAGGATTGTCCAACAAAAAGATAATTGTTCGGTCGCGCAGAACAATGAATTGGCCTCAATTGAATGAGTGAGGGGCCTTCTTATGAAAAGATCTGAGGAAGAGGGATGTAGGAAGGAGTCGGAAGAGAAGAAGAAGAAGAAGAGAAGAGCTCTCTGCCCAGACAGTTTCGTTCTGCTGCTGCTGCTGCTGCTGCTCCAAGCTGCCCTCGAATGTCGGAAGGTTGGGAGGACGAGCTAACTGGGATTGAACGGACATGGGCGAGCGCTTGGCACCGACTGGTGGCTCGCTAAATTCATGACTGATCCACCTTGAGCTCAACAATGTTTTTGATTGGCTCTGTTGGAGGGCGGGGCCATCTTCAGTGCACTGATGGAACCCTGTCCGCTGCTATATCCCTGCTGGCATGACCTCACCCTACTTCCCGTCATTGTCCAACGGTCATTTGCGCGACAACAGCAGACCGCAACGATTGCACGTAACTGGATGGAAGAGGAAACATGATGGAGCGGCACGATGCGGGGTTGAAGAGAGTGAAGATCGCAAGCATCAAACTCTCTTTCTCCTTCACACAAGCCAGCAAATCACCGTACGACCACGGAATGCGAAAGAGATGTTGTGGCTGCTGCAAGCTCAACACGTCGCTGTCGCTTCATTTCCATTCATTCCTTTGGCTACTTGGTGGTTGCTATGGAAGGGGAAGGGTTTGCCCTCCCTCCCACAACAACGATCAGACTGCTGGCCTGGCCTGGGCCGCCTCTCTCCAATTTTATTGACATCCAGCCCCTTTGAGTTTTGACAGGACAGTGAGGACACACGGCACGATGCTTCAAACCATCTCCGCGAAGTCCACTTTTCCTCCAGACGCAGAGCTAGACATGCTAAATCAAGATCCTGCACCCAGTCTAGCTTGCAGCGCGGGTGGACCCTCAATCTCCAGCATCAGGTATTTTAAAGGCGCATCTTTATTGCTGACCCTCCTGCAAATCTGCATACATAACCCTAGCCAGTTCGCCTCAAACATTCTTCGTACTCAACCCGGTCAGCAAAAAGACAATATCCGGCATCGTTGAGAACTTGAGAACCTCTCAAGTGAGTTTTGGCCCATGTTCGTTGGGAGAGAGGATCTGAGGTGCAGAAGAAAATTTGACCCCTGTTTTGGGCGCATTTAGGCGTCCGATTTTGGCGAGCATAATTACGAGATGAGGCGAGAGGGCGAGGTCTGGGCTGGCCACCCGTCAGTCGCCGCACTTGCAGCTTCATTATTGACTGCAAAGAAAATTCAACACGGAAAGGACCTTAGGAGCACTCCACAACTACAACTATCTGACAGCTTCAGCTTCACGTTAGGTAAAAACCATGACTTGTTCGCTTCCCCGCGCGCTTGATCGGTGCTTTCTCGGAGTGGAGTTGAAAGTTTGGGGAGAGCTGTGGGGAGACTGGGAGACTTGGTGGACATCTCACGACACCTCGTGGATCTCGGCATGGTCACGATGATGAGCATTACTTTTCTCTTCGAATCATGAGCTGAGGGGTCCATTTGTTAGCGTTGTTTCGTTACATGTGAATTGCTTCATCTGTTTGGCCTTCAATCACTGTCGCCATTCTGAGTCAAAACTATCGAGCTTCTATGGGGTTACACTACACAAGTGTCACGATATTTTAACGAGCATGATGGTTTCCCAGGAAGAGGGTTTGCATTATATCAATTTGGAGAATAGAAGCGGGGAGTAGTTCTCCCCACTTCAGACCTACCTACCTACTTTCCTTCTTTCAATGGAAGCGATGGAGCAGAAGCAGGAGGACCACTCCACAATCTCCTCAGTCTCCAAATGAATGCACTGAATCTTCCGGGCCGAAGATCAAGGTCCTTGAGGCTCACATCAATGCCAGCATCAACGTGAAGCTCATCCTCTGCTGGGCATTCCTTTTCTATCTTCTCGGCGTTTCTCTCGTCCATCTCAGCCTTCGGGCTGGGGCCTTCACTAATGCCAGCATCAAAATGGACATCATCCTCAGACAAGATATCTTCCAGCTCTGAAGAGGTCATCACCTGCATCGTGATCATGGGGCTGAGATCCTCTTTGACGCCGGCATCAACAGGGCCCTCATTCTCGGTCAAGCTTCTCTTCTCCATCCCCTGTCTCTCTTGCATCTCAATCCCCTCGGATCGAGCCTCAGACTCCTCCATCTCGAGCTCCTTTATTTCAGCAAAGACCAAGCAATCTAAACACTTGCACCAATCTCCAACATCATGCTTCTCTCTCACCAGCTCCGGATGTCTCGCAACATCACACCAATGACACCAACAACGGCTACTGTATGGATGCGGCTCAAGTTCCCAATCTGCATCTTTCAGATCCAGATCTACGAATGCAGGGCCAGGGTCAGCAATCAAACCTTCAACATCCAGCAATGCAAAGTGATCGATACAACTCACCGCGTTCTCGTGATCTTGGACGACTTTAGAGCTGTCCGAAGCAGAGGATTTCCTACCGTTATTGACCCATGGATTCTGATCGACCGTCGATGATTTCTCAGGCGTAGACGGCTCCAACGTTTCAGACACAGCATCTTCAGTAGCTACCGAAAAGTATACGGGATTGTGCTTCGGTTCAGCCTTCTCACTTCTCGAGAATTCCCCCTTCCTCTCTTCCTGCATTTGAACAGGGCTAGAAGTCATCGGAGGTCTATTCATGCTGGCAAGCTCGCTCATGGAGACTGAATTCGAAGCCTCACGATAAAGCAAATTGCTGTTCTCCTCAGTCTCATCTTCACCATCATCTACTTCTCCCACCAGACCCCTCGTCCACTGCTCAGTGCATTGGTCAATGAGAGCCTGGAGTGGTGAGAGACCTGGTGATTGGATAGCGGAATCACCGTCCTCATTGCTCCCTCCGCGTATCGTCTTTTCATTCTTCAAGATCTGTAATGGGTGAACCGAGTATGCACGGGGAGATGAAAGCGCAGGTACGGCCGAGCAGCTCTCCACGGTCGCGGCATGGCTATGGTGTCTGGTGAGTGGAACGACTGTATCGACGACATGTCCAGCGGGAACGGGTTTACAGTTTCGAAGCATATTCTCATGCTCATCGACTTCAACCGCATCCTCTTCCTCCTCGTCACAGGAATCGGTCTCAGTTTCAGTAGCCCACAAATCCGTCTCTAGCGAACCACATGATTCAACCACAGCAGCTTGACTGGAATGTCTCTCCATCGATGCAACAACTGCTCCCTGTCTCGCAAGTCCCACCTCTCGTACTCTTCTGGGGCCAAGCGAATCCACGTTTAGAGACCCGCTTACAGTATCAGGTTCAAGCCTATGCTCAGTTGTAGCTATCAGAACCTCTCCATCACTGTTCATAACAGGTAATCTCAGCGCAGGGATGTTGACAGAAGAAGGCCCTTCAAGTCCTCTCCTCTCGACTATTGTCGTCGGGGCGAAAGACGGAGACGAAGGTGAGTCGAGGATCTTGGCTCTGTACTCGGCGAATGTGGCGAGAAGAGAGTCCATTGCTTGCGAATTGGAGCGGGTTGTGGAGCGGATTGGGTCGTTGTTGTTGTTGTTGTTGGATCCCGGGCTTGGGCTTGAAGTGGAGTTCGGAAGGGATGTCGGTTTTGAACGAGTGGAAAAGAGGGGTGCGGGCACATCCTGCGTGCTTTGAGGGAGGTACGCGTGCTCAGGAGTGGAGCCCATCGCTCTGGATCTGGATTCAATCTACCACGGTTCGGGAATGCGTAGTAAAGGTGGTTCTGCTTCGAGTACGGACTGGTTCGGGATTGTTAGCCGTATCTGAGCGAGGTGGATTACAGGCTAGACCTAGAAGTAATATTCGATGATAAGTAGTGTCTCGGTGTGAACAATGAAACAATGGTTCTTCCAAGGATGCTGCATGTCAGAACAAAAGAAGGTTGTTGTTTGAAAGAAGTGGCCATGAAAGCTTTGTGAAGACAATGACCTTTGTGTGCTGCTTATGCGATTGGACTATTGCCAATACGTAAGTGAGAAAGGGACAAAGGCATGTCAAAGCTACAATCAGGTGTCTTTGAGAAAATATCCATCAAGAATACGAACCTTTGTTACTGCTGCCAACATCAACAAGAATTCGTCTGATGCTAGGCGAGCTGAGTCAATATGCTCACCCACTCAACGTTCCAGAAATCGCTATCCCCTCATCTACCCTCTGCATATTCACACAATCAAGTCGCTTCTATTGTCATCAATTCGCTCCCCCGGCACCATGCTCTCACTGTCTCGCCGTCGCTTCTCATAACATGAAAAATCGCACCACCTTCGCCCAAATGAGAACACCCGACAACACGGCGTTCATTCTATGCATACATATGTTTCAAAATGGGGCCTTTACTTTATATTCTGATATACAAAATATATACAAAATCATACTCACGCGTTCATGATCTCTTGGTTCTCTCAGTTCTCTTGCGGACTGATCATTCGCCTCGAACGTCCTTCTCCCCAAGTTCTCATTGTGGCTTGGGAGCCCAGAGGTGTGCCGGACAGTGGCAGAGAGGATCTTGTGTTGTTGAAAATCACGTATCTTTGTAGACTTATCAACACAGAAGCTGAGATGACAACAAGATTCATCCTCGTAATAGCTGCGCATATGGCAGTAAATGCGGTCTGATAGGCGCGTATACAATCCAACCACTTCAGAAGGCTACAGCGAACCCTCGAGCTGTAATGTCCACCAGAATGCTCGAATTACCGCAACAACGATAAGTCTTGAAAGCATCTATTGCCGAAGAATCGCAGTTCCACTATAGCCTTACTGTTGTTCTCGTGAGGCTTGAGATGCAAGTTAAAGTCACATCCTGAGCATTTATACCACCCGTCCCCATTCTGCCTCAGTGCTTGGCCTGCTGACACCCCTTTATCTTTCGAGGAAGTCCGTACGTACGGATTTGGATAACCGCCCTCTTATTCATGCCTGAATATGTGGTGAATATCGCCTGTGAATATATAAACACCGTACCAGAGTCCCAAGGAGACAAACATTTGAGATCAAGGCTGGCATGAAGATCCAATGGGTTCGAGTCTTGGATTCTCGGCGCCCTGGTCTAATTGCCCCGATTTTTGCGTTTTGGATAAAGATGCTGAGAGATACAAACACGAAATCCTCGAACTGCAAAAGATAAACCCGTTTCTCGGAAGCTGGTGGTTAAGTTCGCCAACAATAGCTGGCGAAATGACAGCAAAACGAGAGATGGCAACAACATGGCATTTGCCTTCAATACCCCTGTGCCACCTGATCTTGTTGACTTCTAAAGGAATAGTAATGGCTTATGATTTGAAGAGATCCAAGATTTTGGCGTGCTCCTCACATTTATGTGCGTTGTGAATTTGGCTTCTGCTCAAGTCTACGGGAAACCAAGGCCGCATTTGCAAAACTTTATGTTGACTGGCTTTTCGCTAGTGTCATCCAAAACGATACACCTCTTCTCTTTCATTCCAAGTACCTCTTGTGACTTTTACAGATCTAGCTCATGGTTCTGCGAGAAGGTAAACACCCCGCCCCCTTTTTAAGCGAGGTGCTGGGTTGCATCGAGTCAAATTGAATGAGTGATCTTGACGTTCAATGTGTCTAATGCGTCAACGCTACTATTTCTGAACTTTGAGCTGACTTGAATTGAGTGTGGTACGGTTTCTTCCATACGTGTATACATATATACAGCATCCCGTCCTTCATCTCAACTGTCGTACCTACGGACTCTCATTTGCTATGCCGGCATGTGTTGTGCGCTGCAGACCACGCTCACAACGCCCATTTTGCTAGACCGTAAGTTTTTATCCTGCCGCGCAATATGGCTGTCGGTTTGATCGAGAAATAATTGATTCTCCTGATCAGAGGATCCGTGATATCGAAGCTGACCATTGTGTGAACGAAACCATTGGCAGTGTTCGGATAATTGACAACAGAGCTCCGTAAATAGGTCTCGAGTGTTGTAGCAAGGACCAAGCTGCAGTTAATGTCTACAATTAAATAATGACTCATTTTTGATCTCCAGACCCGAAAAATGGAGGGTCTTGCTCCGCTAGTCTTCAACATGACTTGCACATGGGGAAGGTGTGACAGAGAATTCATACAGAACATGGCAGGCATGCAGAGTCATGGAGCTTCTAGTTATATACGAATGCTCCTCCCTTGCCAGAATCCCTTCTCCACCTGACTGCAAACCCTAAGGTATTTCCACTTGTCCTGTCCCTACCCATCTCACTCCCGACTCCCCTCAAAGTTTTGCATTGTCCTTGAGTTTCGCTCAACTCCGTCCTCAACATGACCACCTAATCACTCTCTCCTCTGTCGACCAATTTTGCCTTTTTTAATCTCGCCTACTTCTTCTAAAGAATATGGATGTTTAGATAGGGACGGACTACTTAGCGAGGCTTGGCAGGTTTGTTTCCTGTGGCGTTTTGGGAATTAGAAACATTAGAAATTAAATTTCTTGCACGATTGCAATCGTTTACAACTTATTGATTATATATAAAAGTGAATGCCTTGTAAATAATCTCCTATGAGCATAAGAAACCATCAGGAGGCACCAACACCACCCCTTCTAGAGCTCAGGGTGACTTTTCATCATCCATGGAAACAAGATCAGAAGTATGTTCTCATACGAGAAAAAGGAACATCAACTTCTCCGATGATGAAACAGATCTCTTCATTACTTGATCTTTCCAGGCACAATCTCAGCTCCGAGGCTCAAAATAGAACAAAGAGACTGACTAAATAACCAACAAAGCTCAGACGCCACCCAACCAGTTTCAAGAATCCGCTGACAACAAACAACGACTTTCGCTTTGTCTCCGCCAGTTTCTCCTTCAAAAGTCTTCCTCAAAGAACAAAACGAAATCTGCGGGATGTGATGCGAACGCAGCGAACCAGATCCGCCACGATAGCACTGGCACCGCCGCCGAAGTGCAGGTTTTGTGGCGAACCACACAAAGATAAACTGTGTTTTGAGCTCCGCAGATATTTTCCGCAGCCGAGATTTTGTCTGAAATGCGAACATCCGGTGGCCTTTTGCACATGTGGGAGAAATCATGTGAAGGATTGATACAAGACTTCAAATGCTTGGGCTGGGAGTGCGAGGTCAGAAATCGGCTGCTAGAGGGTAGCACAAACGCTGATAAGCTGGGCACATGGCAGGGAGAGTAGCTGTGTATGGTGGCAAAGATAGCCTTCTCCAACAATATGATACACCTGAGTCTCTTGCCGCCAAGATCAACGGGCGGTGACTAGAAGGTCAGAATCCAACTCAGGTAGGGGCAGCGACGTTGTATTCAAGTCAGTCAGGAGGTTTTTCCTTCTGCCACATTCTGCAATCAATATCTCCATGTCTTTGGCTTCGAATGACTTTGAAAGATTTGTCAAAGGTTCCCAACTTTGCCGGCTGATCTGAAAGCTACCATCTCACGTTCAAGAATGTTTGAAGTGCTGACTCAAGAATCCCACAATGGTTCTAAAACTGAGTTGGAGCTGAAGCCTACAGAAAAAGGGATGGATTGATCGGTATGTCGCAAAAACGATACCTTTGTGGAAATTCAGCTCTACCTTTTAGAACTATTTGGACTCTACAAGATGAGGGATTCCGGGCTCTAAACAAAACGCAAATGCCCCCGAATGAGCTCTGCATTACTTCTAGCTCCACTGCCACCACATCAACACTTTCGCGTTACCCACGTCACAACCCAAAATCGATACTCCATGACACTCGACAACTCTGATAATACTTCCGATATCTCGTCCCTCTCTCCCCCAAATATTCTCATTCACTGCTCGCAATGCGGCAATCTGCACCCAGTTGGAGCCCCATGCGGAGAGATTCCACTTTGCGTCTACTGTGGTTATCGTCACTTGGGAGATTATCAGAGTAAGAAAGATGCTGTCTCATCTAGGAAATAAATGGGACCATGGGTACCGGTACAAATTCTTTTTTGGTAGGCAAGGGCGGCGGGCGCGGTTGGAAGTTTTTCACTTGCCTATTGCTTGATATCTAAAAGCCTAGACTTGGTCTACTGTAGTCATCGTCAGCATGCTCTCGAAAATTTTAGAAATTCGAAAAGGATAGAAAACCCGACGCCGTGCTTTCGTTATTTGCAGACTGCCAGACATGCTCAAGATTGTCGATAGAAAATTTGCAAGTGATAGCATTCGGGGACATGGGATTTTTTCTTCTCTTTCTTCAAAGACAATTGAGAACTTATCATTCCTGATCTCGAATCCGGATCTCAACATCCAAGACTGCACCCCATAATCTGTTTCCGGACGTGGCGGGTTCTGATACCCGGTTGCTCCACAGTTCTGAAACCCGAATTTATATTCGCTTAAAGTGAAGGCTGTGCCACCCCACCTTCTCAATTCACGTACTGCAGGAGTGCGGCGAGTATCCAAAATTCTCACCTTTCAGCCTATCATGATCGTCGTATCCCTGTTGGCGATACTTTCGGCGTGACTAGGCCGTATACAACGTCATAAATAGAATCTCAGGGGTCCCTGTCAGTGCTTAATTAAACGATTTGGCTGATGACCCAACATGAGAGCCTCCTGACGCCTCCATGTTCTTGCCGTTCTCAAACAAAGCATGATGAGATGGGCCCCACGATCATTTTCGATCTGGACTCGGGCGGCCATTCTCGCACTTCTTCTGTTCCTGGTGTTTTCATCATTCTCACCGAGCCGTACAGAACGACTGCGTAGCTTCAGCTCGAGCAAACCGCACAGAGCGGAGTCATGTCCACACTCCGCCATCGCTCAGAGAATCGTCATTGCAGTCAAGACTGGAGCAACAGAAGCAGCGGCCAAGGTTCCGACTCAGGTCAAGACAACTTTACGGTGCGCGGAACACGTATTCTTCTTCTCCGACCTGGAGCAGGATCTCGATGGCGGGAAGTATCACCTGTACGATGCTTTGGACACGATCTCGCAGTCAATCATAGAAAATAACCGAGACTTTGACTTCTACAAAAATCAACGCGAGCTGTGGAAAACACAGAAAAACATTACTAGCTTGCAAGGCGTGAAGCATCCTACAGCTAAAAGTGATCTGGCCGCGTGGTCACTTGACAAGTGGAAGAACATCCATATCTTAGAGAAAGTCTGGACTCTGAAGCCAGAAATGGATTGGTACATCTTCATCGACGCAGATACTTATCTTGTGTGGTCCAACCTGCTCGTCTGGCTTGAGACACTCGATCCGACGAGCCAGTCCTTCTACGGTTCAGTTTCAACCTGGAATGGCATCCGATATGCTCATGGAGGCTCAGGTTACATCATACCTAACGCTCTAATGTACGAAATGGCAGTGAAGCAGAAAGGAATTGCTGCAACTTGGGACAAGCAATTGCACGAGCACTGCTGCGGTGATATCGCCTTGAGTGCTGCTTTGCAAGAACATGGTGGTGTTTTGGACGGTCGCTGGCCATTGATCAGTGGCGAGTCGCCTTGGAGTATGCCATTTGGTCCTGGTACCCCGGAGTATCGTTGCTGGCCCGCCGTGACTATGCATCACTTCACGCCTACTGGTATGTCGGAATTTGTGGAGTACGAAGAGCAGCGATCAAACGCATCAGTAAGTCAATATCATCGCGGACTATGCCGGATTTCCTGCCCTCAATATAGATGGCTTACAATTGTACAAATCAGCTAACTAATACAGTTGTTGTTGACACATGACGAAATACTCCAAGAATTCCTGCTCGCAAAAATCCCTGATTCTCGCTCGAATTGGGATAACCTTGCCTCAGAAGCAGGTGATTTCGGACGGACTGGCGGTGTGTTTACCAAGGCTGCTTCTTTTGACGAATGTACGAGCCTTTGCGACGAAGACAAAAATTGCCTCCAGCACTCGTACCACGCGGAGAGATGTTCCATTGGGAGAAGTGTACGATTGGGTCGCACGAGAGAGCCTGATGAAGGTGGCTCCTGGCAAAGTGGATGGAATAGATCGAGGTTGATGGCATGGCTGGAGGAGCAGCGGCCCTGTAACCAAGTTACCTTCGAAGGAGAGGATAACTAACCATCTGCCGAGGGCTTCGTGGATTGGAAAAGGCGAGTGAATGACTGACGCTTGGTCTTCTGGAACGAGACACTGAGTATCTGAGAGCATGAAGAATTTCTTCTCACGGCCATGAACGAACGGACCCTGTCTGGAGGCTTTTACCTGTCCCGGGGCAACCGCATATGGTCGCAATCGATTCATAGTCCTGATGCCGGTACTTCAGAACTCAGTATACAAGGCAAACGCAGTGAGAGCAGCACCCCCTCCTTCCCACACACTTGCTATCTTCCAGCTGCCACCCTGGTTCCAAAAAACAATGCTCGTCAATATCCTCATTGGTACCGTCAGCAGGAAGAAGAGTCTATTCTCCTGATAGGCAGCAAGCGTGTAGTAGATGCCCATGGCGATCGCGGCGAGAGAGTTTCCTGTCACAGTCAGCACGTTCAAGTGGAAGTTGGCGAAAGCCACAGCGATTGAGAAAATCTAGACAATAACGTGGTGAAACGGGTCAGAATTGTACACGTACCATTCGCTGCAGGTGCGCAAGATTCTGGAAGGCTGAGGGATGCTACCGCGTTGGATGGTGAGAGCAGATGCATGATCCCAACGACGAATGCCGTAACGCCGAAGAAATAAATCGTGAGCGCCGCGAGAGTTGCCATGGCTGAAATGAAGTTAAACTTGGTAATACCGGGATCTGTTATTAGATTATGATGCGATTCAGAGATACGAATATGGATGCAAAGCATTCAAAAGTCGTGGCGTGGTTTCCAAGACGCGATGAGTAAGTTTGTGCGACAAGCAAGCGCTTGTGATTTGCTAACTTTGGTACGTCTGCCGCCTCCTTACTACAGTAATGTGCCGTAACCGAAAGGGCTGTTTTGTGCTTTCTGCACCAAAAACTGCTAACGGTGTTTTGTGCATGATTATTTTCCGGCAATTGTAGACCTGTGATACCACTGATCTACGACAGTCTCTGTCTTCAAAAATTCAAAACCATGTAGATTCGCGGCAAGTTGGTCGAATAAAATTATCACACCGACCCAAGACTGGAAGCATTTGCTTTCAGAACTCGTAGGGTAACGGAAGGCGATAGAAATAACAGAGTGATCTTGACTGGCAATGTTGAAGACCCAACGAGAAGTACGGATCCGAAGCGACCACATGACTACAACATCCAGACTTGAGCGGCGCCACAACCTTGACAAGAAAGCGAAATTTTCGGCATTGAACTTGCTTTCCAAGACTCGAGGTCTGCGGCCCAGATCTACCATATTTGGCTATACTTTCACAAAGGCAAAGGCAGCTTGAGAACCCCACCATTGTCTTCGCTGACTCCCGCGTCGCGCATGTAGGCTCCGCCTCCCAATGCGCTTGTGTTGCTATACCTTTTGTGAAAATTCTTTGACAAAGGAAAGTAATGAATTCAAAGAGACCATTCTAGGGTTTCGCTGTTACGAACAAAGATTGATTGTCTGCAACAATAATCTACTGAAACATGCTTCAACTATTTCGGTGATACAAAGCCGGAGGAAGACACAGGAGGTTCTTTGTTCTCCCAGGAGCGATCATTTGATGTCAACAAGCTATATAAAGAGTGATCCTCTCTTCTATTCTCAGGCCAGATCGAATCCAATCCGCACAGTTCTCTTCGCTTTTCGTTTTTTAATTCGTCCTCATACTTTCATTTAACTTTTAACTTGGCCGCATTGATATAGCTCGATCGAGACATTCTTTGAGAGAATTCTCAGCAGCGTATATATATCCGACATAGACACATACGACTTCCTTTACATCCAGGAAAATGGGCAAACGTGGAGGCAAAAAGGGTGGAAGAGGAAATGGCAATAGCAATGTCATTATTCAGAGCGGCGTGGTCACTTGCACCATCTGTCAGAAGAAGGGTCATATCGCGCAGGACTGTCGGCTCCGCGGTCAGGTCACCAAGTACTGTGCCAAGTGCAAAATGACCAATCATAACACATCAGACTGTACTAGAGGAGTTAAGAATGGCCAGAAGCAGATCACCTTCGACAGCAGCAATACAAGCACCGCAGTCAGCACAAAGAAGGTTACAAGACCATGCAGATTCTGCAAGGAAATGCACTTTGACAAAGACTGCCCCACAAAGAATGGCGGATTTGTGCAAGCTGGTCAACTGGTTCCTGTCAATCAAGGTGACTCTGTATACAGAAAGGTCTTTGGCACTCCCCAATTCACCCCTCCTTGCCAATACTGCGGAGGCCAACATCTCAGCGACAACTGCCCAAAGCTTATCCAGCAGCCAGTAGACCAATATCAGTACCAGCGGTATCCAGCACAGCCAGTACAGTATGTGCCACCGGCAAAGAGTCTCTGGGATGCCTGTGACGAGATTGACGAGGAGTTCGTTGGCGGCGACCCTTGGTATCCAGCCACTAGAGCCGGGCCAGTGAACCCAAATCAATACCCTACCCACTACACCCAGGAGGTTTGTGCTGCTGTGTATCATCAACAGAACCTCAATGTAGATAGGGATGGCGATGTCTATATGAATACGATGGATTGGGTATGGGAGGATGACAAGCTGCCTCGATGGTAAGTAAGGATTATGGGCTGGTCCCAAATCTAGATTTGAGCTTGAAGCTCTTCAATATGATTGGATGTTTAAAATTGATATAGAGTGCGTTTACTGAAGTGAAGGTAGCGCAAGTGACCAAATGACCGAATGAGCAGGTGCCCGTGAGGGTCGTCCTATAATGTTTTGGTTTGGGGTCCTGAATGGCGTTAATTAAGCGAGCCTGGGTGTCTCCCACCAACATCGCTTGGACGTCATTGTCGTCCCAATACAAGCAGGCCTATTTCATTTCCATATTCAGCAAATCTGAGTTAATATAGATGTTTTTGAGCATGAAACAGAAGCCGATTTTGGATTCCTGGATATCCAAAGGAGCGAAAAGGATTTACCGCTGGAACTTCGTATTCACACCATGTAAGAGATGTAACATATAGAGTCTCCAATGTTCAACAATCAAGGTGAGGATTTCGAAATTCATATGAGCCGCTGATAGAACCGTTGGAAGCCTAGATTATCATAATTAGTATGGGTGCCTTGACCGTCGTCAAGTCTTTCTCGGCGTCGAAATGGTCCAGGACCCCTAAAGATTCACTATTCCCGAAGCATGAGGATATGGAAGGAGAGAGCTACTTTAACTGGGTCTCGCCTATATATGTGGCGCCCGTCTGGATTTCCTTCCATAGAAACACTCTTTTCCAACAACATCTTCAGGGTTGGCAGGACCGCGACCCTCACCCTTCCCCCGAACCTTCTACAAGATCGGTGACTGTTTCACCATACACCTTCAGTTAATCGACATCACTTAGCATACCTTTTCAAATTTCTTGATTTCTCATAATCCTTTATCTTCGAGTCTCCTTTCGCCATTCTTGCTATCTCTGCTATAGTTTCGGCCAGACACTACTCGTTCGCAACGTGACAACGTCGATCTACTTCATCGATCTACTTCAATGCAAGCAGGAATATTCTCAGTGCGTTAATCTATCACCAGAAAACTTGATGTTATCAAGATTGTCGAGCAGACAATCAGCTCCCAGAAACCAGGTATGCTTTTTGTCTGTTCATACTGACCTTTTTTTTGACAGAAGATTATGAAATAGAGATGCTGACCCTTTTTCGCAGGACAATATCTCAGCAAGTATCATCTTTGCATCAGGTCACATACTTTGCAGAGTAGGCGATCTCAGAGACCAGAAACCAAGCGTCATCGGCAGCCCATGATGGAACTCGATATCCACATGACTGATGGTTTCGAATATATGGGTTCGTTGGTTGCTACTAACTATCGTAGAGTAGCTCTGACATTTTGTAGAAAATCTGGAAGTCGACAACATGGAGAGACCCCAATCATTCTTGCCTCACGATGCGGTCACGCTGGGCAATGCTCTTGTAGAGGTCGAGCGAAGTAAGCTCAACAGCTATTCCGAGAGAGAGGCCATCGAAGACTCGTACAATACCCCTGTACTCATGGGCTCAGCCAAGTCTGGAAATGCTGACGAGGATTCAGAGCTGGAATATTCTGATGGTATGCAGCTCGAGCTCTTCCCTACCGATATTTTTGAGGTACTGATGAATTCTAGATGAGATGGATGTCGATGAACCTTCAGCGAAGTTCTATGAACGAGAGAAACACAAAGAAGAACTTTACCTCATTCCTCCTGCCGTCTCGACCAAGAAGTCCTCATATATCAGAGTGGTAAATGGTGTCGATCCGTATGATGTCGACAGCCGTGACCTTCATGAGCTCCGAATGAAGTTCGAGAACTTCAAGGGGCGTCGCTTCATGAATGTACGCTACTACGATGTTCTTGCTCTCATGAGCGAGAATGTTGAATACCTCCCCGAGTCGAAGAAGCAGGCCTTTATCGATTGGTTGAAGACACTGGAGCAGAAATGGCGGGATGCGAACAAGCCACGAGAAGCCAAGAAGCACCGCAAACCTCATCCTCGGTCTCCGGAAGATTACCTGAAGCTATTCCATTCACTTCAACCCGTTGAACGAAAAAAGCCTCTCATGCGGATGCTAGACCAAGCAGATAAGTCGAGAGCAGCGGAGCCCTCGAAGCCTTCGAAGCCCAGCCAGCGCTTCACGCATACCAACCCCCGCGCAGCGGTCAACGCGTCAAGAGAGTTCCTGAAGACCCCTGGAAGACTTACGCCTCCTCCAACACCGAAGAAACCATTTATCCCACGCCCCAACGATGGCAAGAAGGAAGTCCTGTCCAAAGAGGAAGAGCAAGAACATCCTTGGATGCCCACCCCAGAATTGATTGCCAGCACAAAGAACAGAAGAGGCTTGTTGTTGCGAGCCTGGGACCAAATGAGCGAATGCAAAATCGACGATAACACAGTTGGTTTCCTCTCTGGATCTCCATCGTTCCCACTCGGCTCTGCCGCGGACCGTTATGAAGCTCTCAGATGTCATGCAAATTGGGGCAATCGGGTCAAGACGCCGTTCATCTCCACTACCACGAGCATCGGCGAGATTGAACACGTTCGCATTCCCGCGTTCACCAAGCGCCAACGTGAGAAAGGTATCAAGTATAATAGCAAGCTTACCATCATCAACGCCCATGCGAGACTTGCGAAAGGACTACCAATTCTAAGCATGGACGCTGAGCTTGACTATTACAACGTTCAAACCCCATACGGCGATCGACGCAACTACAAGAACTCCTTTTACACTCATGAGTACCTCTTCCCGTTCAGAGTAAGCATTGACGAGATCGTTGCGACCTGGTGCTGGCAAGACATTGAGAAAACAATCCGAAAGTCGAGAATCAACATTGAGAAGTGGTTCAATACAGTTGCAGTCCCGCTCTATGAAGAGCACGAAGCTGCCAGAAAGGAAGGCCGACCGATGAACTTCAAGGGCGGATGTGCTTGCTGCGGTCATTGAGAGTAGGCAAGTACGGTTGGTAGGCTTGCGGGTTTGAAGTAAGGTAACATTCATACGACATCTGGAGTTCCTGCGTCTCTTTGAGGAATAACTTGCAAGTATCTCCGAGCGGAGGGAGATAGTTCCTACACTCAGATCGCGATGCATCAGTGGAAAATATCTTTATGAGCCGCAAACATATTTAGTAGCACGGAGTAGTTGGCTGGCTAGTCGTGCGACTCGCACCTGGTTTGGTACCAGCGAAATGGCTACACCCATCATCGCATACTTTGAGACAGAATGAATCAGGATTGCAATAACATGTCCGTTTGCTTCTCCCGTGACTCTTCCAAACACAACACAAGACAAAACTCCGATGGTCTAGGCGCTTCAATCATAAACACCATTTATGTTTGGGTGGGCCTGGAAGGTAACCTTACAATCCAGCTCCCCGCCATCATACTTCTTTGTGTGGTCTAAGACATCTCGTCCAAACCAAGATCCAAACCATGACTCTGACTCTGATCGTGCATGTTAGATCTTAGACATCGGGGTTCCTTTCATCCCACAACGCCTCAATCAAATAGACTTTGCCAGAAAGATCTGGAGTCCCTCAAAGTGGATCTATTGAGTCTTTGTTCCAAGCCGATTCCCGAGCTCACGACAAATCGAGCCGAATGAGATACTCATTGTGAGATTGCGACTTTATTCACAACCGCGTCGACTGCGTCAGAGGTGAAGTTCAGAGAAAGAAAGGACTTCGGATTAGAAATATCTGGCGGTCAACTTACCCCTTTTTTTTGCTTACTGCTTACTGCTTACCTATTTGCACTTGCATGCGCCGCAAGCACCAAACAATCCCGTAGTAGCCCGTAAGAGTGGTGATTGGCTCCCCCTGAATCCCCAGCCGCCAGCGATACCCCTGGCCTGTCAGCCTCGAGTTTGGTGGAAATCCCCAAAGTCTATTTCTCGTCCGTCGAGTTTGGACTCTCGCTCTCCACACTCCACCTCTCCGCCTCGTCGCCTCGCCCTCCTCGCCCTCAAGAGGGCCGTCAATACCGGCAAGCTGGCGAAATTCAGCATCATGAAGTGGTTCAAAAAGAAGAACAAGAAGGCGCGCTCGCAGGAGGATCTGAAAGCTACTCGGACCTACCCGCAATATGCGACCCCGCCTGTGTCAAGAGAGACATTGGCAAGACTCCCTGTCCCCATACTCGAGCGCATCTTCGCTTTTGTCTGCCCGCACGCGAAGGACAAGACGTACGAGAGCTGCGAAGATTCTGCTGCGGAGGATACGTGCATGCTATGTGATCTGCGCGATCTGTCACATTGCGCGCAAGTCTCAAGGAAGTGGAGAGCTGCAGCTGTCAACGTTCTGTAGGGCATTCCTCCGGCTTCATTGGATCCACACTGACATGGCGTTCGCAGATACCACAGCATACGCATCGATGCCGTTCACTACTGCGAACTCGAAGATATTTTGGCCGAGAAGCGGAAGCGTCGTTCCTTCATGCGACACAATGCCGAACCTGAAGATACCGCGGCAGCGAGGCTGAAGTTCCTTGCCAGAACACTTCATGACAACAAAGGTGGATTTGCGCTGAACGTACAATACCTGAAGACACCGTACATGACAAGAGAGACCTGCAAGCCTGACCTTGCGAGGACGGTGGCCTGCTGTCCGAATTTACGATATGTCGATCTTCCCGAAGGTGTTTTCCAGGACGACCCCTCTTGCAATACGCTGAAGCAAGAGGTACAAGGGAGATGTCCAGAATTGAGGAAGATGACATATGTTCGGGGTGCTGAGAGGGGCCTGGAAATGTTGGCGAGTGGACATCAATGGCATAATCTGGAGGTCCTGGAGCTTGGGAAATTGAACGTCGACCCGACCATTTTACGACACGCTCTGGGATCACTGCCGAATCTACATGCTCTAAAGGTTACGGATATGATTTCTTTCCATGATCAGCTCTTTCAGCACAGCGACTACCTCCCTCCATTTCCCGCCCTCGCCGAGATTATATTCGAAAACATACCAAATGTCACCGCAGAGGGTCTGGTGGCATACCTCTCGCGCTCTGATACACAAAATACTCTGAAGACTCTTTCTCTGACAGCTACGGGCATACATCCTCCCAATCTACATCGGATTCTTGATGTCGCCCCACAACTAGAGCATCTATCCATCACCGAATCGGTGATTGCTTCATTTCCAGCTGGAGATACTCCAACGCTGCAGTCAAGATCTCTGAAGACGTTTCACTACGAAATTACTTCTGCAGATTCTGCCAATGTTTACGCCAATACGACTGCAAGCCACTACGCCTACCTCACCAGATCCCTAATGGCCGGAGGACTTCCTTCTCTGAAGGAGCTTTATGTTCGAGGTAAGCCTTGCATTATTGGTGTTTAGACACCTTCAGCTAATGGACTTAGACCCCGACTTCCCTGAAACCCTCCTTGACCTCGCCCCCCCTCTACCTGGCTTTGCCACCGATCCTGATAACTTCGCACCGCCAATTCCATCCAATCCTTTTGCTCCTCACACCACAAATCAAAACAGACTCAGCTCTAATAACCCATTCGCCAGAATGCAGACTGGGTAAGCATTCGCCGCAGATTTGATTGCGATATAGCTAACAATTGCAGGCCGGGTTTGAGACAAGAATTGCAAGTCTTCAGCAAAGGACTAGATGAGATGGAATGGAACTTCTCTAAAGTCCAACCACCAGCTCGTGGAAGACGAGGCAGCGCGACCGCTCCAAGACCAGTCAGCTCCTACGGCCTCAGTGACAGCATGGGCAAGGGCTGGCAATCAGCGAGCGGTGGTGCTCGAAAAAGTGTCATCGTCGGTAATGGTTTCGGTGGCTTCCTCGCTGTGCCTTCAGATGGTGGTAGACCCAGCAGTTCCGGAGGTGAAAAGCGACGAGGAAGCCAGTATGATATGTGGCGCTAACCACTCAATGGCCTTCTTATGTTTATCGGGAGGTCCAGGACCTCATTGCTTTGCCGCTCGCGGGCTTTACCATGCATCTTCGCATGTTGACTTGTGAAAACCCGCGGACGAGGTGGTTTTTTGATGGTTTATGATTTTGTACGAGTACGAAAATGGGTTACTCTCAAGCTGGTTCAGACCTGGATTTCACTTCATGTAGCTATACCCCGAGCGTTTACGAATATACAACGATATTTTCTCCAAGCCTATGGGCACTTGTCTTCTCCATAATCGGGCAGGTATCGGGTATACCGCTTTGCAGTAGATTTGGTCGTTTCTCGTTCTCTGAACTGCCTCAAATGTTGCTTGAGAAAAAGAAGTCTCATACCACTCCATCACTCCACCAGCCCAAAGTCCTTCGCCTCTGCACAAGCAACCGCATCGCGATATTCTCGTTCTTTCGCGCATTGCTTTGGCCCCATCTTCATCACAATTGTCCTGGGATGCTACTTAAGTAATGCACCAAGAGTGTACGGCCCGTGCACAGAAATCGCGATATGCAACAATCGTTTTTTTATTCTGCCTTCTCCGCCATGCATCGGATCGTATCTTCCCTCATCCGCATGTCTGCATCGGCATTCCACTTGGCGCCACGCCAGCCCAGCTGTCGCCGGAGAATAAACAGTATCGTGCTTGATCTGCAGGCCCGGTCGCTAGTACGGGGTATCTGTACGTAGTGATTTTGTCTTTACGTGTTTGAATGTTTCGCTGTCTGGGGATAGGGATGATACGTACAAGATGATGCAATTTGAGCTGTAAGTTTTTTATGCCCGAGTGGGCGAGTTGGGATTTTCTGCTGGGGATAAGAGTGCATCTTCTTGAGCTGCAGCTCCAAGGGTCAGTCGCCTGGAGAGGTCCCGTTTGGCAAGATCTTCGTTTGATCTATCACGTGACTGACACGCATTTCTGTTTCCTTGACAGAAGCAGCGCCACCGTTTGATGCGATTGAAACGTTTTGTTGCAAGTCGTAATTGCATGTGAAGGGGCTCTGCTGAGTGAGCGAATCAGTCCTTTACGTAGCTATCTATGAAATATCTCGAATGGATGATCTAGCTGTATGATATTTGTGGTTACTGAGTGTTTTCCTTCCGTCTCGCCTGTAAGGTACAGTGTGGTGTTTGTGTCCTTGATGTATCGTCTTAAATTTTATTATTACAATATCATATGAAACTCTGAGGCTCAGACAGCACATTGAAGGCAATTGAATGATATGACTGTTTGCTCTAGCTCTATCATACCCTCAATGTCAGCTTCCTCTATCTACAGATCATGCCTTCCAGTTTCCTCTACCAACCACTCAATATTGCACCTCCGGTGCAGCAGTAACATCCTCTCTCTCCATAGTACCACCCTTTTCCTCATCTCCCCTCGCAGTCGGATTGTCTGCTAGCATACCCGCCTGCACCTTCGACACATTCCCAACCATGCCCACCTCCGCCACAGCAAACTTATCTGCGACATCCCTATACGCTGGTACGAAATTTACACAAATCGCATAGCTGAATGCAGCAACAAAGAAAGCAAGCGGTACACTCATCGCAATAGCCGTCGAATCATTTGCATCGGCTGCAGCGCCCAGCAAAGGAGGAACCACTGCTCCTCCACTGACGCCCCCAACGATAAACCCGGAGCCACGTTTCGTGTATTTTCCTAAACCACGCATACCCAGCGCGACGATCGTTGGAAAGCATATACTCTCGAAGAAGAGCGTGATGTAAAGCATCGACATCCCAGTGTTCTGCCGCTGGGTGATGGATGGTGCAATGAACACTATACACATGCCCAGGAAGAAGAAGAAGACCCAGCGAGGTCGGATATACTTCATCAAACCCACGCCGACGAATCTTCCAAGTGCGAATGCCCCTTGAGCGCCTGCCAGGAACTTGGCTGAGAGAGAAGAGTCGGTGTTGCTGCGTGTCTCGTCGACGTAATTGATAAAGTAGCTAGCTATCGCGACTTGTGCGCCGGTATAACAGAACTGGGCGAACGCGGCGTGGAAGAGGCGGTACTGTTTGCGGAAGGGTTTGATGTCTTCGTTGGCGTGGGTTTCTTCGGCTTGGAAAGCCTGCACGTAATGGGGAGTCAGCGATTGTATACCAGGAATGTTTGATGACGAGGATGCTTGTCTCAGGAAGATCTGGACTCCTGAGACAATGTGTATCCGAGCAGAATGGGCTTCCCCCAATACGTACCATGTCTGCGTCTGTGATCTCGGGAATTGGAGAACTGTTGCAATTTCTCGTCAGATTGTACAGGAGGTCCGAGCGATAGCATGGGGATGAATTCGAGGTCGCAACTTACAAATAGAAGATGACAGCTAGGAGGAACACGAAACATGCGATGGCCAAATAGACCCACTGCACTGTTTTCAGTGACTTTGTGTCATCGCCAGTCTGCTTGAAGAAGACGTAGGAGCCAAGGACTGGGGCGACGACCGTCCCGATTCCGTTGAAAGCTTGGGAGATGTTGATTCTCATCTCTGCATAGCGAGGAGGTCCACAGACTTGGTGGTCACTTGTCAGCCGAATATCTCATTCTTCGAGGTGGAGTCCGTACCAGTGATGTATGGATTGGCAGCAGTTTCTAAAGACCCCAGCCCGTTACCAATGATGAAAATAGCAGCGCAAAATCCTCCGAACGAGCGATGCAGAAGACATGGCCATGCGACTAGTGCACCGATACCGTACAGACAGAGCCCCCAAATGAAGACAGGCTTGTAGCCATAGTGTCGAAGGATCCAATTTGCGTGTCCGAGTGATGCTAGGGGATATGCTCTGGCTTTCTGATCAGTGCCTGCTTTAAGATGCAACGGAAAGGAAAACTACAAACCCGAAGTAGGCTGCCTGTAAGCCCGAAGACCTGGCTCTTGTGATACCCAATGTGTTCTGAAAATGCTTATTCAAGGTGTCAAGGAGTCCGTACGAGAAGCCCTATCGTTTTCGATCAGCCGCTTCCTTTCACTACTCTGGGTGAGGGGGATGGAGTTGCGGACCCAAAGGAAGAACAGAATCGTGACCAGGCAGATCGGATAGATCGACTGCCGTAAAGTCAACTCTGCAGCATTGGTCTTCTGATCATCCCGCGTTTTCAGCGAATGCCTCTTAAATATTGCCATCTTTGCAAGAAAAAGATGTCCCTCGCTTATAAAGTCAACAATGCCGTCCAAATCTTTCTAATGTCTTAAAAATCAGAGGCAAGATAAGGCAAAGTTCACCGGCAGTGACATTGGGTCGTCAGACCTATTTAATGTAACACTACGCCATGGCGCAGAAAATAGTATTCGTGATCGACACAAGTCACCTACTTCGTTACATCGATCGACAGCGGGGTAAGTCTCCTCCCCGTGAATGGAGGCTTGGCATCTCGGTATTGCAAATATCTATTGGTGGATGCGCATGCCATGTTGTGTTTTGCTTTTCTGTCTCGGCGTAATTATTCTTCGAGAACAGGTTTGTCAATTTTCTAGACCTTCGGTAGATCGAAAAGCGCGGGGGTCGTGGACACGTGAAGAGGATGGACGGATGTGGTGTGGACGTTGAGTGCTGAAGCGCAGCGACAGTGCGGGTTCAGAAGGCGCCGGGATAGCACCAAGGAAATCTTGACCATTCAAAGGCTTTGACATGAAAAATAATCGCCTTGCCTTGTCAGATACTCCAATCTTGCCGCTTCGAATTTGTCTGTCCTCACTTCAAAGCTCTTGATACATAACATCAGCAGCTCGCACCCGGTCAAAGCGATGAGGGTCTCGAACTCTCAATTCACTTGCGCACATCTTCGTAAAATAGATTCCGCGAGAAGTTATTCTGCCAAAGACTTGAAAGGTGACTGACAAGTCCACTGGTAGATTGTTTGAAATTGAAACAAAGCTTAAAGAGAATACGGTCCGATCTGTCAATCAATCTTAGGAGTGTGTCTGGTCTTGGACCAAAAGAGTGCATGAGCTGAACGAGGCCAATGCTCCATGTGTCGAGGGAAAACATGGATAATATGCACTCTACTGTTGGGAGCCTAAGCGTACGACTCCACTCGTGATGCCACAATCATACCATCAAACCATGATTTGTTAATTCCTCGGCGAAGAAAATTGTGAGACTGGCGGACGGTCTGAGGCATCCACATCGAGCCCGCAAGACCTCCTAATATTCCAAAGACCATGGGTGAAGATGGTTACGGATATAGTCCCCTGTCCTACACTGTACAGAAGACTTGGTTGATAAAATTGTAGAGCTATACGTGAATAGAGTCTCCATGATTGCTTCACATTATGACGAAACAAGTCTCTTTTGTCAGATTTGTGCATAGATATGTCAATTCCATTTTCTGCCATCGTCTATCTGCTGCGCTAATATGCCAGCTCAAGTCAGAGCCTCGATCGATGTAGTCTCTTTTGATTCAGTGGGTGAGAACAAGTGTTCTCGCTGATCAAGCCCTCGCGGAGAGAAGGATAGCCTGCGAGCGTATGGTGGGGTTGTCGATCACATCTTCCGGCGATATTTGGAAGCCTTGTTTACCTAGATCCCAAGATATCTGAGCCGCAGCAAGCAGGTCACCGCGCAGAGTGAAGAACAGTGTGCTATCAGTCGTGCCAGCAGGCAGATGATTCCCATCGCCACCGAAGATGGATGACCAGGTCGCTTGTACCACAGCCAGAATTTCCAGACTAGGTTCGGCGCCCAGTGGGGGGAAGATCGACTCAGAGAGGGCCAGAGGTAATCGAGCTTGGACATTTGCCAGTGGAATTTCCAAGGTATCATCTGGGCTGCCAGATAGTTTTGCGATGTTTTCACAGAGCGACTCGAGCATTTCTCGAGCAAGCCCATCTGGAAGGGTACTGCTGGAATACGTGAAGTCGATGTAGAAGTTTTCTCCCACAGGGCCTGTCCAAATCCAGATATCTGATACGTCATGGTCAGGTGTGAAATTTCCCAACCTCATTTCGACGTCTCCCCACATATCTAGAGCGTTCATGCCGACGTTGAAGTTTGTGTGTTGCAAGATTGAGCTGAACCTGGTCCACTTTGGCCACCTGGTACATTTCTCAATGATTTGGTAAAATCCGAGTGACTCGTATGGCAAGGAATCCAGATGCTGAGCTTGAACTTGATGGAGGAGTTCGGAGTATGTTGCGGCCGAGTCTAGCTTCACGCGAGCTGGAATAAGGTTCATACAAGGTCCGACAATCTCGTCAATTCCTGAAATTGGAGCACTTCGTCCTGTTGTGATTTGTCCAAAGATGACATCTGAAGTTGCTGAGAACTTGGCAAGAACCAATGCCCAAGCTGATTTGACCATGGAGGCGAACGTAATGCCTGTATTCTTATTGTCGGGTGCTGCCACTGTTCGTTTCAAAGACCTGTTGATCGAATTGCGGTAAGATGGCTTATGGTGGTCGATAACGCGGGTCATCGTGGAGCCCTCGAGAAGAGTCTGCCAGAATGACTCCGCTTCTGATATCTTCATGGTTTTCAATGAGCCAGCAATAAACTGGTGGTAGGGCGAACTACTTGAAAGTTCCTCTCCCGCATAAGCCGCCTTCAGATCTCTGACGATGACTGGCAAGGAGATACCGTCGTATAGAGAGTGAGACACACGCATCAACAATCGGTACTCCTCGTTTCCGTGATCGATCAGCGAGAATCGAACCATCGGTTCTCCGAAGCGGACCGATCGTTCCATATCACGCTCGAGAACCGACATCTGAGTTTCATGCTTATGATACTCAAAAGTTGGCTTCACACTGTCCAGTACTACCTGGAACAATCTGTGTTTCTGAGGGACGAAGACGGTACGGAGGACTGGATGGCGCTCGATAATTTTGCGGCAAGCATTCTGCAGTATTGCCAGATCCAGCGATCCTTTAAAGTTGAAGACGAAATAGTTGTTGTAACCTCGAGTTTTCAATTGACCACAACCCTGAGTCCACTTTTGATAGTCAGTTGCCTCAAGAACATCCTCAATATCTCCCAGATCCTGGCTTAATTGAGGGCGTAGAACGTCTTCCACAAGGATTTGCATATCTATATCGGTGATCGTCGAAAATCGATCGTAGTTTTGAAGTTCTCTAGGCTCTTTTGTAATAACTTCTGCAGTCTCGGCCATATTGACGAGCCTCGGGTTAGTGAAAATGGATCGAATGGTCAACTGCAAGCCATTGTCTCTTGCAGAAGCAGAGAGTCGCATTGCGGCTACTGAATCTCCGCCAAGTCGTAGGAAATTTGAATCTGTGCCTATCGAGTCTGAGTTGAGGTTCAAAACCTTTGACCATAGCATTTGGAGCCGTCTTTCCATGTCAGTTGAGGGGAGTATGACAGCGCTGTGACCGCTCAATAGGTACTGAAAGAATTCCTCCCGATTCAGGCTTTGTCCGAAAGCCTTGAGAGCTTTCCGGTCCACTTTGCCTCCTGCAGTCAGGGGAAGTTGGGAAACAGGGATGAATGCAGCAGGTACCATGTGACCTGGAAGGATTTGCTCCAAGTCAGACCTTATCTTGCTGAGATTCTCATAAACCATCGAATCCATTGTGATAGCTATACCAGTTGAGTCTTTGGGCACATCCGAGGTGTCCTTGATGTGAATGAATGCTGTCAAGGTGGCATCTCTTCCACTTTCGGAAAATCGAAGGATGTCAACGACAGGAAACCAGTCACGCGGGCTGCACCTCATAAGATTCTGCTCGATTTCCCCAAGCTCTATCCGTTGGCCATGTATTTTTGCTTGGGTGTCCCTGCGGCCAACGAAGAAGATCTCTCCATTCGGCCCATATTTGACCAGGTCTCCAGTTCGATAAAACCGTCTCTCCGTGCCAAAGCCACCAACAGACCATTTGGGATTCACGATGAATGCAACTGCGGTCTTTTCTGGATCGTTAAGATACTCACGGGCAAGTGTAGGTCCTTCAATGAGCAGCTCTCCAACACATCCAGTAGGGGCAAGCCTGTCGGGATCGGCGGCATCTGTGATCCAAAGCGTCGCGCCAATCGGATAACCAAGACTTGCAGGGTTGGAATCCAGGGTCAAATTCGGGGCTCGACAGCACCACTGTGAAGAAGCTCAAGGTTAGCATCTCAACCTTCTGGGAGAGTGTTCCATGAATCAGGTAACCTACGATAGCGCACTCGGCAGGGCCTTTCTCAAGTGTTAGCACGATGTTCAAACTATCTATAGCTTGATCTCATCAACGGTCAAGGCAGGGCGACATACCGTAAGAATTGATCAAGTTCAGATGCTCTGACCACGTTTGGATGTTTTGGTTTGTACAATGCTCTCCTCCGAGGACAAGATGCTTCAAATGGGGGACTTCACTGGGTGTCAAGAAACCAGCAACAGTTGGTGTCAGGAAAGCCCAGTTGACCTTCAGAGAATTGACAGCAGCCGCTAGGTTTCCCAGTCGCTGCTCCTCGGAAGGCACACATACGCACCCGCCTTGCATCAGTGTTGTTAAAATCTCGCCCATACTCACATCATATGTATATGCAGCAAATTGTAGGACTCGTGAGCCGGAGTTGATGTGAAGCGCTTTCGAGTGTTCTTCGGCGCTGCTGACAAATGAACCATGTTCCATGACGATGCCCTTGGGAACGCCTGTGGAACCCGAAGCTATGAAATGTCAGGACGATCTGAATGTTCAATATTGATTAACTCACTGAAAACGACAAAGGCAGCGTCGGTCGACTTCACAGGACAATATTCTATGCTAGAGCGAGAATCGAGGCAGTCAATCATGGATTGGTCAATGCCGAGCACCGTCAATCCCAAGGAGTCAAAATTGTCCCGATATTGGCTACCTGTCAGAACGACCTTCGCGGAAACTTCCCGGATGATGAGATCTCTTCTGCTCTTTGGATGTTTCGGGTTTAAGGATAAGTATGCGCCTCCAGCCTTCAGCACTGCCAGAATGGCCACAATCGTCCAAGCAGATTTGTCGAAGCAAAGCGGCACATACACGTTTGGCCCAATGCCCATCTCTCTCAAGTATTGAGCAAGTCTACTCGATACATCGTTAAGCCTCTCATAGGAGAAACTGACGTCCCAAGAATCAACAGCGGGAGACTGAGATCTCTGGATAGCTTGACGTTCAATAATATGGTGAACACAATCTTCGATGAGAGGGAATCGAGACTCGGAGTTCCATCTCAGGACTTCTATTTTGTCTTGTCTGCTGACGACCTCAACCTCTTTCACCATCTGGCCAGCAGTAGAATTGTTGAGCTGATGTAGAACATGCTCAAATTGGTCAATCATCCGCTGCATTTGACGAGTGGGGGTAATATTTTCCCGGTACTGAGCAGTTATCCTGACCTTGGTTTTGTACAGCCGACACTCAACGATTAAGGCGTATGTCATCGTCACCATTTCTCCTTTGGCAAAAAGTACATTTTCCTTCCAGATATCACTGCGCATATCCTCGGAGCCTTCTGGTTGGATCACCAATAGGTTCTGAAAGTTGCAAACTGTTTCAGCCTCTGGTCCGAAGGACTTGATTGTCTGAAGCCCTGTATGCTCGAATGGAATCATGTCGGTTGCTTGACGTTGCGTCCTCCTCAGAAAGTTGCCAATAGTCTCGGAGCCATCTACTGAAATACACACCGGAATTGTCGCTATCAACGGGCCCGTCATCTGTTCGATATTTGGAAGCGAAGCGTTGCGTCCGGTGGATATCGCTCCAAAGAAGACGTCTTCAGTATCCGCATATCTCGCAACAACCAAAGACCAAGCTGCCCTAATCACAGTTGAAAGGGTTATGTCAGAAGCTGGAGGTCGCTGAATATCTGTGTACTGGAATATCTGGGTCTCCGAGGGGGCTTGCGCAGCAGGACGTGGCTCTGGAAAGCTCGAGAGTGTTTTGCCGGAGAATTGGGAAATCCAAAATGACTTTGCGGCGTCGACATCAGCACTCATCAGATGTTTAATAAAGTTGGCATAAGGTGGAGCTGCAGGCCTAACCGGACCAGTTCCATAAAGTCGATTGAAGTCCTCCATAATCAACATCAATGACCATCCGTCGTAAAGTGAGTGGTGCGTGGTCAACACAAAATGTCGGTCGCTTCCTGATGTGACAATGGCGTAGCGAACCAGCGGACTTCCCTGGTCCATCTGACTCTTTTTGTCCTGGGTGAGATATATATCCAAATCGGAACCATGACGCCAATCAATTTGTTCATCAACAATGAACTGGATTGATTTCAATCCGGTATGAGCAATGCGTGTTCGAAGAATAGAATTTCTCTCGGCAGTCTTTTGCCACGTTGATTTGAAGTGCGCGATGTCAACATCTGATCTAAGGCTCAAAGTAATCTGGCTCATGTACGACCCTGGTTGCTTAATTGAGAGCAGGAAGAGGCCTTCTTGCAATGCAGATGTGGGAAATGCATCCTCGATTTCCCCAGGTAGTATTTGATACCTGTCGTAAAGTTTTCTGAGGACTGTATCCACGTCTTCAACTTCTGCGAGCAGGGAGAATCGTTCGAGATTATGTTCAACCACGTCGCTGGTTTTGACTGCAGCAGACGCCATGTCCTCTAGACGGGGATGTTGAAAAATCTTAGCCACAGTGAGAGAAACACCATTTACACGAGCAAGAGTCGTCAAGTTCATGGCGGCAATGGAATCTCCACCCAGTCTGAAGAAGCTGTCGTCCAGACCAATGTTGGATTGATCTCCTGTACGTAGAATCTGGCTCCATACTTCCGCTAATATCTTTTCGGTATGGGTTGTTGGAGCTCTCTTCTGTCCGTCGGTCAGGGAGTATTGTTCAATTTCCTGCTCCGTAAATCTCATAGACAACTGGCGCAGCTCCCGTCTGTTCGTTTTCCCCGAAGGCAGGAGAGGGATACTGGCTACAGGCACATACAATGTAGGAATCATGTAGGCAGGCAACTTCTCGGCTAGTACCACTTCGGCCGCGAGAATTGATTGTCTTATGTCTGCTGGCAGCGGAAGCATAAGTATTTCGGAACTCGACACGGACGGTCGAGTAGCCTTATGAAGCGAAAAGAATGCAGCGAGGTGTCGAGTTTCGCGATGAGGGAGGACAACCTGCTCAACAGTAATATGCCGGATGCCACCAAGGTTGGACTTTAGATGATATTCGATGTCTCCCAGCTCCATTCGCTGTCCCCGAATTTTGACCTGTGAGTCTTTTCGGCCGACAAATCGAATAGTTCCGTCCGTCACTCCGGACGTATCGTAACGCACTAAATCACCAGTCTTGTACATTCTGCCTGTGACCATTGAAGTGCCCTTCGTGCTATCGCTGTTAGAGTCATACTTATGCTTAGCATGGCCATTGGTGGTTGTGGATGTGCTTGACCCATATATTTGCTTTCTCAGTCCTGGATTATTGACGAACGCCGCATTCGTCTTCTCTTGGTCATCGAGGTAGCCTCGCGCAAGAGTCGGTCCTTCAATCAACAATTCTCCCACAGCTCCAAGAGGGGCGAGCTTGCTATGGTTTTCAGGGTCAACAATCCAACAAGCACCACCAATGGCGCTTCCTATCATATCTGGGGTGGTGAAGTCTTTACGAATGCTCTCGTTTATAACAGAGAAAACACATGTTTCACTCGGACCTACAAAGTGTCGATCAGTTTGTGTTTTTCCATTTGAGCCAATGGAGAGCGGGAACCCAAACCCTCAAAACAGAGACAAGACACAGGAGAACAAAAGCACGAGTCTCCAAGTCAGGAAGTACTTACCATATCCATTCACGAGGTATACTCGATCGACCCAGGTATCGATGTTGTCAGAACCCAACGCTTCCCCACCCAATACCAAAGTCTTCAAGTCCGGAACCTGGTCAGGGCTGATGGTACGAATGAAGGAGGGGGTGAAAAAGGCCCAGTTTACCCGAAGCTCTCTCATCGTCTTCGCAATATCTTCCAATCGTTCAGAATCGGGGGCTATACAGACACATCCACCATTGAACAATGTGGTCAGAATCTCCAAAATGCAAGCCTCGAACGCATATGATGAGAAGTGAATGACCCGGGATTTGGAATTGAGATTCACACGCTTACCATGAGCCACAGCAGCTGTCGAAAAGCCTGTATGGGTCATGCTGACGCCCTTAGGCTTCCCGGTTGAGCCAGATGTGAAGATGACATAGCAAGTGTTATGTGGAGCGACGCTACTACACGGCGGACCATCGAACTCTCTGCACATGTCGATTGTTTTGCGACTGACACAGAAAGCCCGTTCTGTAAGCGATATGCTCAAACCCTCGTATTGTGGGGAGCAGAGAATTACAGATGATCTTGTTGCATCGACGATTTCTTGAAGGCGTGAGGCAGGATGGGTGGGATCCATTGGTACATACCCACCTCCAGCCTTGAGAACTGCTACCATTGCAACCACAGCCCAAGAGGATTTTGCGAAACAAAGTGGGACAAGCGATTCAGGGCCAATATCGAAGTAGGTTGTTAAGTAGTGGGCTAATTTCGATGATAAGGCGTCCAGCTCTTGATAGGTCAAGTTCGTGTCCCAAGAGCACACCGCGGGTGCTTGCGGATTTACAGCTGTGTACGAAGATATTGTATCATGAACACAGCTCTTGACAGGCATCGGTAATGTTTCATTCCAGGATGCGATAAGTTCTGCATCCTGTGGGCTGCAGAATTCGATGTCGTCGAGGCGCTTCAAACTCGAGTCTTGAGCTGCTAATTGAGCCACAACATACTCGAATTGATGCAACATACGTTTCATCTGCGAAGCCACTAGGACCTTCGGATCATATTGTGCTTTGATTTCGATACTGTTTTCCAGCATTTGACATTCCAATAATAGCAAATAGGGTGAGGGCGTATCATGTGTACTGATAGTAAGCTCTGAGAGGCCGATACAGTGATCGCTACGTGTGCTCAGGGGATGGATGGCTAACAAATTCTGGAAGTCGCAAGCTTTCGACGCATCAGGACCAAGATCTTTGATGTTTTGCAATCCGAAATTCTGCCACTGCCTCATATCCTCATCTGAGCGTTGAAGCTCAGAAAGAAAGGTCTCAATAGTAATCTGCCGATCGATCGAAACCTTGATTGGAACAGTAGCGAAGGCAGGCGCCACCATGGTGTCAGTCCCGGGCATGGACGCAGAATCGCCACGGCCGTCCAAAGTAACTCCAAAGACCACGTTCTCAGGAGTGTCCGTATACTGCGCGAGCAGAAGCGCCCAGGCGGCGCGAAGAGCGATCGATAATGAAGACGCTGCGGGATCCAAAGATTTCATGGAAATCGAGTGACATACAGACTTCGTTGCCAGGGGTTGTTGTCCAGGAGAGAGTTTAGGGTAGTGTGAAAACGACAGATCTGAAAACTGTTCTTTCCAATAAGATTCGGCCCCCGAGATATCCATGTGAAAGATCGCTTCAGAAAATGTTTTGAACGAGATGCCGTCTGGCAGAGAGGAGTCCAACGAGTCTGTGACTATAGCTTCGTAGGCTGCAGCGACTTCCTTGAAAACTAGAAATGCGGAACGCTGATCGAAAATAGAGTGGTGGGAAGTCCAGACCAAATATGTCGAGCTTGTTTCATCCTCCTCAATCAATGCAAACCTCGATAGTGGCTTACCATAGTCCATAGGTAGCTTCTTGTCTTGCTCCAGGAAATCTTGCAGTGATGATGCAGTCTGCCAAGAGAGCCCTTCTCGCAACACAACCTGAAGAGATCCTATTGATCTTTCAGCGGTTACTATACGGGTACGGAGAATGTCTTGCTGTCGGACAACATATTCCCATGCCATGCAAAGTCTTCTCGTATCTATGCCTGGATCTAACGAGAAAACATGCTGCAACATATAAGCTGCTGGCTGCCTGTTTGAAACAACGAGTAGCCCTTCTTGCAGCGGAGTTGCTGGGTATATCTCCTGAATGTCTTGCTTTTGTATACCATATCTGGCCTCGAAATCATTCATGATTTTTTCGCTGAAAGGCTTCACAACGATTGCCATGTCTGATAATTTGGGGTTCTGGAATATATCTGCCACGGTGATCGTAATTCCATGTTCTCTGCCCGCTGCCGCTAATCTCATCGCCACCTGAGGTGAATATTAGCAAAATCCCTTGTCATGAAGCGATACAGTCAATCACCTACAACGCTGTCTGCGCCAAGACGGAAAAAGTTATCATCGACTCCTATAGTTCTGGCTTCAAGGGCGAGCGACTTCGCCCACAGCTTCTGAAGTATCCTTTCCATTCTCGTTCTGGGCATTACTTTTGCTTCTTGAAAGTCCGCGAGCGAGTACAAAGCAATCTGATCTGCCGACAAGCGCTGTGCGATTCTGGATAGCTTTCCGCGATCAATCTTCCCCGCAGTCAGCAGCGGCATCGCATTCATCGGACAATAAATTGCGGGCACCATGTAGGATGGTAGGGTATCGGCGAGATGAGCGTCCAATTTCATCAAGATTCTTCGTAGAGGCTGGGAAATGAATAGCATGAGTTGGTCGTCGTTGACGTCTGTTGATCGCTGCTCGAATTCCAGGAATGTAGCCTGAATTCTAGATCAGCATTGATTGGGCAAGATTTAAAGAGTATTTCTTCTTACAAGTATTCCGCCGCCTGGGTGCTCAGTAGATTTGGCGTACACAACTGCCATATTGACCAGCTTGTGGTTCATTAGGTTGACTTTTACCTGATACTCGATTTCACCCAACTCAACACGCTGCCCATGCAACTTGACTCTGTTTGCTGAATCAGCCTATGTACCCTCGCCGCATCATCATATTCAACTTCAAGAAGCAAGAAAGGGCATGGCAGGACGTACTGAGTATCAATCCGACCCAAGATCTGTATCGAGCCGTCCCCGTTGTACCTAGCCAAATCACCGCTTCTGTAAAACCTTCTAGGCGGGATTGTCTTCTCGTCCTTGAGCCATTCTGGATTTTCAATAAAGGACAAAAGTGTTCTTTCTCTGTCTTTCAGATATTCTCGGGCCACGTTTGGGCCTTCTAGAAGCACCTCTCCCACTGCTCCAATAGGCACAAGTTTGTCGGGGTTCGATGGATCAACTATCCAAACCAATAGCCCAACCGCTTTTCCGATGTTATCAGTTCTGTCGTCTTTTACCAATCCAACACGTAGAGTAGTTGCCAAAGCACACTCAGCCGGGCCATATAGATTGACCAACTCGAGACGAGGGGCCCATTCGGTAATGTTGATCTTCTTGAGTGGCTCACCGGCTAGTGCCATATGCTTGAGCGTAGAAATCTTGGTCGGGTCCAGAAGAGTGGCAACGGTTGGAGTCATGTGGGCCCAGTTTACGCTCATGCGAGCGATGGCCGATTCCAGGTTGTTCATTCTCTCATCTTCTGAAGGAATGCAAAGCACCCCACCACGAGTCAGCGACAAGAAAATTTCGGTAATGCTCACATCGAAAACAAATGCAGAAAACTGCAATGTCCTAGAGTCAGTTCCGATCTTCATAGCATTTCCATGAGCATGTAATGATGATGCGACCGTGGAATGTGTATGTACAATTCCTTTCGGGGTACCGGTAGAGCCAGATGTGAACAGAATGAAAGCCGCATTGTCCGGTCTGACACTTGCACAAGGCTTCCTGTCGGTTTCTTCCGCCGGCATTACTGAGTCTAACAACAGCTGATCGACAGTAACAACATGCTTCACACGCCCATGAAGACCCTCGCCTTCGAACAACTTACTGTTCAAAGAAGATATCAAACAGCATATCGGAGCTGTGTCGTCAATGATACGTTGCAGTCGTTGCACAGGGTGTGATGCATCGATGGATACGCATACTCCCCCAGCTTTCAAGACAGCCAGCATGGCGACGATGGCCAATGCTGATTTCTCGAAACATAGAAGTACGTGAATCTCAGGAGCTACTCCAAGAGATACTAGATGATGTGCCAGTCGATCGGAGTAAGTACCCAGCTCCTGGAATGTCATTTCCCGTTCCCACGAAACGATCGCTAATTTCTGTGGCCGGTGAACAACTTGGGAACTGATAATGTCATGCAGACAGACATTTACGATATCAGGATATCTTCCGTTCCAGTCCCAAACCTGTGTTTTATGGTGCTCGCTGAAAAGATCCAGCTGGCCAACTCGTTGATCGGGATCATCTGTGATCGTCTCCACAGCTCTACTGAAGGTCGAAGAAATGTTTTGGGCATGCTCCGTCGAGACGGTCTCGCTTCTATACCAGAGTTCTACTTTCACAGCCGACCCCGATACCCAACACTGGACATCGATGTCGTACTGGATTGGACACGTCAGTAGACTGATATTACATATGGTGAAAGGGGCTTTTAACCTCATTTGGAGACCACTCATGGATATTTTTGAAGTCAATGCTGGGATTGTGGCCAGCCGGCAAGGGAACTTGCTTGAGGACTGTCATCGAGGTGTTGAATATCTGTTGACCATATGAGCCGAGCACGTGCTGAATCTGCGCCAGCGATGCATGCTGGTGCGGCAAGCTGTTTCGATAGTCAGTTTGCGCCTGAACAATGATCTGCTTCACCGGGCTGGATTCTTTGAAGTCCATGCGGCATACAAGCATATTAATGAACGTCCCAACAATCTGCCCGATCCCGGTAAGGGGTAGATCTCTGCCGCTGGTGATATATCCAAAAACCACTTCGTCCAAACCCGTATATGCACGCAGAATCAAGCCCCAAACTGTTCTGAATAGAGCGGAAATCGTGATCTCTTGAATTTGGCAAAATTTGAGAAGCATTTGTGGGTGCTTTATATCAACAGTAACGGCCCGAAACTCGGCCTTAGATGGTTCTCGAGACAAGCTGTAGGCAAGGTTTGGAAGCAGGCAGGGGTGCATTCCTTCCAGATATGATTTCCAGTATTTGTTGTCGATACTGCAGACAACTTGTTGAAGGGTATCGATGTATGTTGAGTATAAATTGACCTCCTGGGTCTGAAGGGTACCGTCATAAGCCAGAATGATATCGCGCACGATCACTGCAATCGACATTCCGTCAACAAGAGTATGCTCAGCGTTCAGCCTGCAAAATAAACGTCCAGACTCGGTCTCGACTATGGTAAAGTTGTGAGGCGGTTGCTTATTGCTGTAGGGCTGCGGCGGGTTCTGTTTGAAAATTTGTACAATGCCTTCCTCTGAATCAGCTACAACGTTCCTGTAGATAGTCGTGGAAGGTGTGATGTCCCAGTTCCGAAGCACGACTTGGTCGAAAGAACCATTCTGGGAAATGCTCTCCACAAAAAAAGTTCGCAAAGCTGAATGGCGATTTACAACTTGTTGCCATGCATCCACGAGCAAGCCAACATTCAGCGCAAGACCGTTTAGCTTTGGGATGACTTCGTAGATGGTCGATGTATTGTAATTCCCAGTCAGTCGCGCCTTGCTCAACAACATTCCTTGCTGCATTGGACTTGTTGGATATGCATCTTCCACATCGTATGACCTTGGTATTCCCATATCGTGCAGCTTCCCCATAATCGATTTGTGTAAACCATCCCATTGACCGCGAAGCAGGGCGTCCCGTTTCTCATTGTCGACTTTGATCGTAGTACGTAACGCTAGTTCAGATATTGTGCCATATTTGAGGATGTCTTGCACTTGCAAGATGAGGTTCTCATCGTTACAGCGAGCTCCGACAAGCATTGCAAGGATAGAATCTCCTCCGAGACTGATGAATGACTGATTGACTCCAACTTTCTCTCGCGGAAGCTGCAATACTTCACTCCAAAGTTGCTGAAGACGCTTCTCCATCTCAGTCGTTGGAGCCTCTGGTGAAATACCCAAAGACGAGATGTTTTCAAATGTATCGATGTCCATATTCTCGAGGAGCCGCTTCAATGAAACCCTGTCAATTTTCCCTGTGATGGTGAGCGGCAATTGTTTTACCATCACCCATATGGTGGGGATCATAAAATTCGGAACTCGCATCGCCAACGACTTCTGGAATTCTGAGACCCACGATGCCGCCACTTGCATTTCATGATCTTTCACCAGGGAGAATCTTCCGTGGTCGCTTTCTTCTGTGGCGAAGTCATGCAGCGCGACAATTGCAACCAGACGTTGCTTGCACAGGCCCCTTTTCACGATGATCGGTAGAGAATTCCTCACGCGAGGGTCACTCCCAATATTTCTTTCGATTTCTGACATGTCAAATCGCTGGCCTCGTATCTTCACCATGCTGTCGCCTCGTCCCGCCAACATCAGAGTACCGTCCGAATTTTGCCGAACAAGGTCACCAACTCGGTACCAGCGAGATCCGAAAAGCGATGGGCCTTGATCGAGCCCTAAGTAAAAAGGAGGTCAGTAGGTGACACACCACAATTGATAGAATGGGGCAGGCCCGCGACTCTAGCGCGTTCTGAGAAGATGGAGAAAGTCAGGTCCTCTTAATACTCACAGTCTGGGCGATCGAGGAACTTTTCCGCTGTCTGCTCTAGATCATTCACGTACTCGTTCGCGATCCATGGCGCATGAACAACGATTTCGCCCACCGAACCAATAGGAACTTGCTTTTCAGGGTTTCCTGGCTCTACGATTCGGCAGATCGCCTTACATCGTCCAAGATTCTGTACGTCTGAATTCTCTTCGAAGTCGCCAGGTCTAGCCAGATTCGCGACTTCGGTCGCAGCCCATAGGATCCAGACTCTCGTTTTCTTAGATGACCATTTGGAGACTAACTCCTGCGAGACCGGCTCGCCAGCCAGCATGAGGCTCTCCAGATGATTTACTGATTCCCTTTTTATGGTCTTGATGATGGAAGGTGAGAGGAAAGCCCAGGTGATGCGCATGTCGTCAAAGACCTGTGAGAGGTTGTTTTGCTTCGCAGTCTCACTGGGAATACAGAGACAGCCTCCGTTCCATAGGCAGCTCATCGACTCAATGATGCAAGGTGTCCAGGCGTAAGAAGAACTCTGCAGGACTCGTGACCCAGGCCCAAGGTTTGTTCCTTGAAAGATTTGGTACAGACCTGATAGATATCCTCCGTGATTCATTGTTGCACCTTTGGGCTAGAAAGAGTCAGCATTTGCTATTCTACACTGGGCTTTGGGAGACTTCAGACTTTGCCAGTGGACCCACCTGGAAGAAGATTAGATACGCTCTGCAAAAATTGAAATGGTAAGCAACGAGTTCCACTCACTTGTGTACATAACATAAGCCTCGCTTCTGGATGAGACTTCAGGCAGTTTCACTAGAGCTGTCGCCTTAGAGGATAATTTCTCCATAGATGCTCGGGATACGACCACAGTCGTCTCCACTGACTCTGCTAACAATTCAAAATATAACTTCGAAGACAAAAGGAATTTTGGCTTCACGTCTTCAACGATTTCTTTCAGTCGTAAAACCGGCTGAGAGGGGTCAACTGGCACGAAGGCCCCACCAGCTTTCAACACCGCAAGTAAGGCAACGGCCCACCAGCCAGATTTCTCAAATACGAGGGGAATCTTCATGCCCACATGAACCCCGAGCTCTATCAGATGACGAGCTAGCTGTGATGATAGATCCTCTAGCTCTTGGTACGTCCATTGCTCGTCCCATGCGTCGATGGCGGCGGCACTTGGCTGCGCTTTAACGCGTGTCGAAATGGCGTCGTGAAACGTCAGATTCAGTGGTTCTAGATGAAGCTGATTCCATTGTCCTACTTTCAAGGCATGATGACTGCTGAAAAGTGACTGCTCTGCAATGCTTCGATGTGATCCCTCGAGGACACACGACAAAGCCATTTCCAATGCGCTACCCACATTTGCAGCTTGTCCATCTGACAGATATGAAAGTCGATAGAGAAGTCTTGTACGAAGAAGTGTCGATCCCAATTCAACCTCGACTCTGATCATAGTCCGTAAGTCCAAGTTCTTTCCATCGTGGTTTTGGTCATCTGACTTTGCGCCCCTCTCGAAGCCATTGACGATGTTCTGTTCGCCCAAGGATCCTTTCGAGGTTTCCCTCAATAGCTCCCCCTGAGAGGAAATCTCTGTGTTGAAAATCCCAGCTTCTCTTGATCCTAGGGTAGACTCGAGCTGATTTAAAGAGAAGCCCTTGTGTACGCAATCACGAGCAAAAGTCGAATCCGCAGTGTCTAGAACATGTTGTAGACTAGATTCCCGGGCAATATTCAGTTGGCAAGGAATCAATCCAGATGAGTTCTCGCAATAACCAAAACACACATCATCAGTGCCCGTATAACTTCTTAGAACCAGGGCCCAAGCTGTCTGGAAAATTGTTGATGGCCTGAGGTCATGATCCTGGCAGAACGCCTTCAAGCTGCTCGACGTAGGCGTAATGATCTCGACTGCTCGTACCTCGTTCGATTGTTCTCTTGCTCCATCATTGAGAACTGGGAACAGACATTGCTCTTTGTCTTGGAACCGTGTTGTCCAGTATGCCAGATCTGATGGGATTTCCATTGACATTGTCGGGAATTTGTGGAATTGAGGTCTTTCTATAGCTGGATTTAATGGTAATCTTGCTCTCCTAAGTCGCTCCAGAATGGACAATATGGAACAATGATTCTTTCAAGCTCTTTGAATCAAGTATGAAGTATGCCTTGGCGATATGTCAAGGCAGCTTGTCTGTTGTTCAGCCTTGCATGAACCACTGTGGCATGTGTAGAACTAGTGGGGCTTTCCTCCTTGCCCCTTTCACCTTGGGATGAACATACCTCTAACCCGTATCTACCCTTGTTCACTACGAAGGTATACTTACGGCTTTAGGCAGGTGTCGCTAGGTGGAGGATGTCATGGCTTTGATCTTCCATCTCGCCACATTGGCGCCGTCACGGACCCTGTCCTGCATCAATCAAATATTTTGAAGTATCATGCAAGTAAGCGGCGAGAGGAGCGAATCGGCGTATCTACCAGAGGTACCTGGTTTGGTGGAACTTTCAAGAGATAGTGCGCCGGTCATGCTACCATGTATGTGACGTTGTCGCGCTACGATTCAACCCACCCAGGCTTTCAATGACTGAGGCGAGATAAAATGGCGGTCTGTCTACCGTATCGCCAACTATCGGTGATAGTCTGAAGCCTAGCACACCGTCAAAGTTGTTGCTTGTCAAGTTGAGTTTCGATCGCGTGGGGTGGATGTATGGAGACGCGTCGTCGTTGATGAACCTAACCTTTTTTCACCAGACCCATGCCAAGAGGGCAATGCAGAATGCCCCTGATCTAACCCTACTTGAGACTAACATGGCTAAGCGAGTAACAACACTCCCGACTCTCTTCACGCACCTGGACACAAATCTGCGGGATCCTGCAGGCTCCCTGCTGGTGACCTTTGATACTGTCATTTGCTAGATTTTCCAACACTGTTACTCAGGTGGTTGTCGTATGATTGTTCTGAAGGGGAAAATCTTGACACCCGCCCAATCCCATATGCCCTCCTTCACAAAAACATCTTGCTCCAGCGTTTCCTGCACCTTCTCCCGACTTTCTGCATTCACTACCATTACAGAGCCAATGAATGGTCGGATGCCTTGACTGACATGCTCTTTAAAGACAGGACCTGGATCTTCTTAGAGTCCTGTTCTAAGGATCAAGGAAAAGTAACAAACCTGCCCATGATACGAATCCTGTCTCATGAAGCTTCACAAAAGCTTTGGAGTGGACTGGTCTGATTTGAATTCGCCTCTCAAGCTGTGAAGAATATGTCAGAAGATGACTACTCTCAATTTTTATACTGGAATGTCTAAGATCTCACTTACGACCCCTGGCTTGTCAGCTAATATCACGAGCCATTCCAAACTTCTAGTAGGAGCTGCACTGATCTTCGCGACTGTTCGTCCCGCCTGTGACATGGTGATATGTATGAGGCAGGAATCTACCACAGGGAAAGTTTCCTCAGATAACAACTTTAAGGACATGTTCATGTAATCTTGTTCCATCAAAATTCATCAGGGTTCATGAGACTGACTTCCACTGAACTCGAGTCTTGGATGCCCCTTCACGTACTAGGGAAGTCAAATGCCTAACTGGGACCAATCTCAACTTTGAAGTACCTGGAGAATTTAGTGGCCCCACAACACGTTCTTTCATTTACAGGATAATCAATTCGATTTGTCTCCTATTTGCCACTTCGTCGTGTCATGCTCGCTTTTCTCCGGCTTTGACAGTTTCGTAAGGTTCTATTATTCGTTGATCCTGCGTGTGTATCGACCTTCTAGATTCGGTAAAGCATGGCGATACCAACGCCACTGGGCAAGATCGAACATAGCGGCCGACAGCTAAGCTATCGCGGAGTTCAATGCCGAACGGTTTTGGGAAAAGCTTGATCAGCCTGATTCGACGAGTGTGGCCGATCCAGGAAGCTCCTGGGGTATTAATAATCTGATGCAAGAGCCCCTGTGGCATGAAAAATGGGTATCAATGATGATCTAGACACCCAGAACAAGGCAAGTAGAATTATGGGAGACTGGGTCAATTTGGCTGGCCACCAGCATGCTTCTTGGATATGTACAAGTGAAGTAGCCTTGTTTCTCCGTCATCGTATTTCCTGAAGCCGCAGACTGCCATACACATTTGCAAAGGATAACTTCCTCTTACCTGTTTCCAATGGTTGAAATTGATTTCGGCCTTCTGTAAACATGTCTTCGTACGTCTCACAGTGGGAGTCCACTGACCCTGCACCGTTCACGAGGGAAGCATTACTTGGAGTCTTAGATGGGAAAGTCGGCTGTATTAAGGAGCCTCACTTCGTGTCTCCCGAGGTGGTTCAGAAGATTGAGGAAGAGCTCTCACCCAAGCTTTCTCCATATCAAGGTATCTCTTCTTCTTGCGATTCTGCGCACTTTCTGTAGAATGATGTCACTGATCTCTCAAACTTCAAGATATTCCTGGCCCTACTCTACATCGCGTAGGCGTTGCTCAATTCGAGTTCCAGGCAATCTCGGACGATCAATTGAAACAGAGATCAGCCACCGGAGACGGTACGTGTGTTCTCGATTCCATATCAAACTCGTTTTGTTGCTAAAACTCGGACAGAAAAGCTTCGATATTTCGAAGAAGCCCAAAGGCATGGGAGTTTGCACGAGGATCTCAAGCAAAAGATCGGTCTCAACATCTGGCGAGCCGTAATTGATAAGATTACAGCCCTGCTCCCAGATTACGATGTAGCTGTTGCCGAGGAAGGCGGTCGGAAGTACTTCTCTGGTATCTTCCGGGCGATCAACAACTCCACGCCAATCCATTGCGATGTAAGTGGCAATTCTTGGTCGACCTTGGCAGGAGCTTTCTTTCCCTGATGATGATACACAAACACTGGTATAATTCAATGTTTCAGGTATATATACTGATGTTCAGATCAATCAGTGGTCCCCATATGACTCAAGAACAGAGGATTGGATCATCAATCAGGTGACCAAGCAAGCTGTATTCAATATGTACTTCACGAATCCCAAAGGGGGAAAGACCGAAGTCCATGACTGCCAGTGGACCGAAGATGCGCTAGACTGGAGAGACTTTTCGTCCTACGGCTATTCAGAAGATTTGGTCAAGGGACGAAAGAAGGTTATCATCCAGCCGAAGCCTGCTGACCTTTGCATCTTTAACTCGAGGAACATGCATCAAGTCTTTCCTGTCGAGCCGGAAGAGGACGGAACACAGCGTCCTAGATTAACGCTAAGTTCCTTCATGGGCTTGATACCTGCGAAAATACCCGGGGAGCGTCCGAAGTTAATCTTGTGGTCTTGAAGATCAATTTATCTGAGTTGTCTGTGTATATAATTCCGCTCTTGAGAAACTTACACGATCTGAGCGCCAAATGCAAGCAAAATCTTCCGTACAACAGCCATGTCGTCTTGCCTCGAGCCAAGCATAACATCCAAACCTTTACTTTTGTCCTGAGTAGCAAGTACTGCACTCGATCCATCCCACTCCCCTTTGAAAGGTATTCGTAATGCTTCAACTTTGCCCCCTACCCACCATTCCTGCTGGAAGACTGGGAAGTCCGCTCCACTGGTCATGAAGAAATCTGTGCCTTGGAAAAAGTCGGCGAATGTTGGTTGTAGTTGGGCAACATCTTCGAGAGACTCTGCTGCAGATATGACAGACACGATAGAGTCTTGAGTCACAGCAGTGATTGCTTTTCGGGTTTGGAAAGCCAGCGAAGGGAGTTTGAGACGTTGCGAAAGAGACTCAAGATCCTCGAAAGATTGACTGGGAATGTTCTCCACAGGAAGCGAGATTGGGCTCGTGTAACTAGCATACATCGTGACATTGCCAGCATAATTTGCCGCGAGATCTCCTAATCTTCCCCGTCCATCTACTGCAATACCCATAATAGAAGGTAGATTGACGGCTTTTGTTGATGTGTTCGTGAAACGACGACCTCGGGCATAGGATACCGATCCATAAAGAAGTGCTGCAAGTGCATCCTGAGTACTAATAAAGCCGTTTTCTGGAGTAGATAGCAATTTCAATTTTTGCAGCGCTTCTGCCTTAAATTTGAAAGTATGCGATATCATAGGTGCGTAGTCTCTAGTTGGTTTCTGGGCGGTACCGCTGCGGACACAAAACCCATTTCCGATGATGAGCTTCGATTGATTGCCTTTCGGCAGAATAGACCGATCTATAGAAATTGGAATGCTAGATTGCACCTTTTCTTGCACTGAAGTGGCGAAACAGTTCTGAGCGATGACCTTCACGACGAGGCCCAATCCTCTTCCATCGACCACTGCATGATGGCACTTGATGCAAACAAGCAGTCCACCTCTAATAAAGGTCACCATCATGTCAAAGACTGGTGGAGGTTCGGTCTCGGGGGGCGTCAGGATTGTATCTGGTAATGAAGATGCTGGGAATTCGGCCTCTCTCAGACTCTCGTATGTCGGGAAGGTTTCGTCGTGCTCACCACCGTGATCCTGCACTCGTAAATCGAAGCCTAGTTTTTCTTTCGGTACATGAACTTCGAGTCTGCTGGGATTGGACGACTTGGGAACGAGGTAACCTTGGAGAATTGAAAGGCTAGCCAGTGTATCTTCGATGCCGCCTTGGAGATATTCAACAATTGCCGGCTTGGAGGGAGATCGCTGTGATAGCGGAATGCACAAAAGCCACCGTACATAAAGGCGAGGCATAATCTGATCAAGCTCGGAGAGCTGAAAAGAATCAAAGTCCTTAAATGCGACATTGACAGCCATTTTGTCGCTCGTGCTTGCGGGCAAATTTCGCGGCATTCAAGAATGGTTCTCACCGTGGCTTGCAGTTCCAAGAGCTGGTGGGAGGTTGAGTGAGCTCACTGAAATTACAGCGTGTACCGTAATTCTCAGGGCGGCAATTAGCGCACACGCAAGCGAGAGATCGCTACTTAAACCAAACAACGTACTCATCAGAACAATACAGTCAAATTCCTGTCATGATAGGCTTCTTACATGTCCATACATATTTAACCAGTATTCACCTACTACGATTATGCCACAGTTATCTTGTCTGAAGGTCTCACTACATGTTGAACACACCGTATACATTCCTTCAGGAAAGAATCTACCCCGCATCGCTGAATTTACCCCGCCCCCTTTTCATGATCCGAGAAGTGAAATCCTCACCGGCAGTCCTTCTGCTGGCCCTGCACTCGAGAACATGACGTTGTATGCTGGATCACCCATAGCCTCAGGAGCTTCTTTTGCGTAGACGGCTTTAATGCTGAACTTTCGTATTGTGAGGGCAAGGGTAATTCGCATTTCCATCATCGACAATTCCTGACCCGGACAGTCCCGAGACCCCTTCTCGAAAGGTCGATAGGCATCTTTCTTCATTTTTGCAGCTCTGGCACCCAGGAATCTTTCAGGATCAAAGATATCCGGGTCAGGGAAATTCTCGGGATTTCGATGAATTGGAAACGCCCGAACCATGATTGGAAATGCTCCCCGGACATAGGTTGGGTACCGTCTGTTTGTCTGAGGATCGATCAAGTCGAAATCCTTGATCCCCATTCGAATTGTTCCTGCACCTACGAAAAGCCTCAGAGACTCTTTGATAACAGCTGTCGTGTATGTCATCCTTTTCAGAATCGTTGGCTCTGCCTGGATGCGAGTGCTAGCATCAGCTGGATTGGACCCAAGGAACTCTTCGTGTTCCTTCCGGAGACGGCTCAGGACATTCGGATGTTTGTCGAGGACATAGTACAGATAGCATAAGGATGCTGCTGTTGTGGCATGTCTTACAGATAATTAGCGAATCTCGATTGCTGTATGTCCATTATTTACTGACCCTGCGAAAAAGAATGCTCTGATATTGTCAACTGCATTCTTCATGAAGACTGGATCCATAGAGCTGACTTCATCCTTATTTCCTTGCATCTGCTCATAGGTATCCAGCGCTAAATGAACAAGTGACTTCTCGCTCGGGCCCACTCGACCCTGTCTTCTCTCGCGAAATCTTTGTTCGACGACTTGCCCGATCAAGCTATTCAACTTCAGTTGATAGTGCCTTGCATTCCAGATCCGAGTTGGACTCAGGAGTCTAAGTGGATCGAATCCAAGAGGTGGAATATACTTAGGCATCGTCAAAAAGGCATCTACAATTTCGTTTGACTGCTTTTGTGTGTTGAAATTAGCAGCCATGGTAACCCGCCCAATCACATCAAGCGTCAGGCTCTTGGTGAGTGGCAGCAGAGGCAAGACATCACCGGCTCGCACAAGATCTTCCAGCTTCTCGATGAATACATCGACACGCTGCACAACCATTGGCGTTAGACTAGCAAGGTGCGAGCTCGAGAATCCAGCGTCGAATACTTTACGCCAGAATCTATGTTGCTCTCCATGCGTAGTAATGATGCTCTGAGTTCCGACAGTGTACTCCATGAATTTATACTGACTGGGTGTGAGTATCTACTTTGGGAGATTGGGCTCATCTTACCATCGGGTGTTTTGGGAGGTTCTTGAGTTGTGTGGTTTGGGCTGCCAATACAGGGTCTAGGACGATTACTTGGGGATCAAGAGACGGCCAGAGGTCGAGATAGTAGATCGGACCCAAATCATAATCTCTTGCCAGAGTCGCGTGTACCAGATTGATATGAGCATCTGCTGGAAGTCTGGCCTTCACATCCTTCCAGACTGGGAGATGCCCATAAAGCCAGTGATGGGGTGGTCCTGGCTTCACAGATTCAGACGTGAACATTTTTGATGTTTGATGAAGAGGCTTACCAGACCATCAAATCTACGCCTCTCGCTGAACAGCTTGTAAACGACCCATAGGCCTATCAAACCTACACCTAGCCCTAATTTCGAGATCATCGAGTAAATCATGACTTCCATGGTAATCATAACTCACGTGATAGGCCCTGGACTGACGACAATGAGGTTGCGAGTATCACGACCGCCTGTCCGTGAATGGGTTTCTGTCCTGGCCACCTCTCCTTCGGTCAAAGTTCGCGAGGTGTACGGAAGATGTACGAGGATTGTGGGTCATTACTAGAATACCCTCGCACGACGCCCTCCACTTCGCCGTATATTCGATACCCTGAGCTGCTGTGGCCACCGAGCCAGCCAATCGTTCCCATCCAGCTGGAATCCCACTTTTGCTCCTTTGAATAACACCTTCTCCATGGGGTCTGTCGGCCGCAAAATCAAACGAACCCTTACGTGTATCGAATGGTGGGAAGAGGTTCGTTTTACCCTCCTTCCTTTCTGGTCGTAGCAATGCAGGATTGCTGACGCCGTCGTTGAAATAACGTTGCCTCGGGCGTCCCGCGCTGCTGAACGGTCCGTCGATCTGCGCCTCGGGTAGCGTCGCAAAACCAACTCCTTTCCACTAAGCGGGCTCCGTTGCCCAATCGGGCCACTTTGTTGACAAGACCTGGGTGAAGGCATCCTTGGAATATGGAAGCATAGATATGGCCCGGATTTGCCATGCAGACTTATCTAGGCGGTGAAAGTTGATGATACACGAGGACTATTTCTGCGAACGAATGTTGTAATTTCGTGTTACCCGCCTCTATTGGCGAACCAGTCTAGACCGTACGGTTTTGGAAAGCTGCATATGGGACTGTGGAATCTATGTGATCCGTACTGGCAGACTTTCTGGTGATTGAAATCGCGGATCAAATCATGGAGTCAAGTGACATCGTCAATCTAGGTACTGTCGATCTCCAGGCTGAACGGAGATCAGGGTTACTGACTGTGAAGGTGTCTTGGGACGTTTCTATTCTGCTCGCAATGTTCTGGGATTTTACCGTACGACTTCAGCTCTCGCAGTGATCTCGTTTTCCACAAGAGACCTCTCAGATCCAGATTCATGGTTCAAGAATAACTTCTACCGAGCACTGTATCACACAGTTGCCGCCCATCCTTCGCTGTGCTATGGCATATTGGATGAGACTCCAGAACGAGAAGCCGTTTTTTTGAGACTGCCGGCAATTCATAGAGATGATATTTCTGAGCTCTATGACCAGGATCCAGAAGATCCAGCCGCGAGCGATGTCGACTCAGCAATCACAGGCCTGCTTGAAAGCTCTCATGCAAGGATGCTTCTAGATGGTCATCGCAAACCACCGTGGAGAGCGGTGGTGCTCAAGCATGGAAGTCGATGGGACTCTGGCATCACGCCCGAGAACCAGAAAGTCAGCATTGCGTTTCTGGCAAACCATGCTATTGCCGATGGTATGAGCCACGTTAATTTCCATCGGACTCTACTTCACTTCTTCAATGATCAGGGGGCCAAAGACTGCGTCTGGCCATACAACGTGCCACGTGATATACGCTGTCCAGTACTCCTGGAGGATGCTGTCGATCTCCGTTCGAGAGACGAGAACGACAAAAGCGAGGTCAATTACGGTTCCACATCAGTTTGGTCAGGCGCAAATATGTTTCTCCCCTCGATTGAAGAGTATGCATCTGGACTGAGATTCATCACGATTCCGGAGAGTGAGATTAGAAACGCCGTTAAATTTTCGAGGAGCCGCAATATCACTCTTACAGGATTGGTTCATGGACTGATTGTTACCTTTCTCGCAAGATATGTTCCTGCCGGTCATGAATTTCTTGCTGTAACCCCTTACTCCATGCGGGTCATATCCAAGGTTTCTGAGGACGAGATATGCAATCATGCTTCAGCACTGGTACATGAGTTCCCCGTGCCTCTGGTATCAGAGATACGTGCAAGTCCCGAAAAGTCACTCGAAGAGTTGGACAAGATCATTGAGGTGGGGCATATCTTCCATAAGGACATGGCAGCTGAGCTTGCAAGAAGCCCCAAAAACAACGCATGTAAGCACAATCTGGTCCTCAAGTCATCCCATTAATTCCAAGAGATATTACTTGATCACGGCGCTAAATGCCGATGATCCTTGATTGCTGACTTTCCGACTCCCCAGGGGCTGGAATGTTTGAGGTGTCGGACTGGTACTCGCAGTCGCGGGCTCAATTGGGCAAGAGACGACCACTGACCTACGAGTTGTCCAATTTCGGTAATCTAGAAGTCTTAGGCTCTAAGCAAGGTCCCCAAGATTCAGCTTTGAAGCTAGAAAGAATGTTAGTATCTCAATGTGGATCAGGTCAGTATTTCGTCTTCGAAGCGGAATCGATGTACAACGGCTCTTCTCCCTCAGCCCGAGCTCTATTGATCCTCCACGAGCCCTTGGACTAACATATTGAGTAGTTACTGGTCCCGTCTTCTGTTGCAACTGTATCAGTATAGCCGGTGGCCCGATGACCATGACTTTGACATGGCAAAAAGGTAGTATGGAGGGGAAGATGATTGAAGATATGGCGAAGGAACTCGAAGGCAGGCTGATGACTGGTTTCGATGCCTTTGCGACCACTAAATGAGTCAACTCTATTCGATGTTGAACCTTTGGAACTTGATTTCAATTTCTACTCGAGCCTATCAATGATTACCTTTGCAAGTTGCAGCTAGCCCTCAAACGTGATCTCTTTCCTCATCGCTGGCCATCAAGGCTCTTCCAAGACGCTCGTATGAACAGTTTCGAGTGGAAATATCTTCACCGCAGCCATGTCATGATCTCCCTAAACCATCATTCAGCGCGCTGCTTCCAATTGTTTCCAGAACTTCGTGACAGGAATTTAGGAAAAGCAACGTACACTTTCTGATAGTGCATCCTCAACCGCCTTTATGCTCGCAGCGCGGCACGCAAAAATACTCTTCGGACTTGATGATTCTTCCAGCACCTCACCCGCAAACGTTGCTTTTACTTGGGGCCCAAGATTCTTGATATCCTTTGAATCGTTTACCATCACAAGACTGTTGCAACATAGTCAGCAGATACCACTTTTCAACAGCCATTTTCAGCAGGGCTTCTCACTATTCATGAAGATTCCTTCTGCATACAAAACTCGCAATTGGTTCTTTCCTGCTCACACTGCCATACAACCGAGCAGCGACGCGATTTCGCACACAAAATAGAGACATGTTTTCGACTGATTCTATCCAGGACCTCACATCGTCATGTCGTGACTTCAACACGCAGTCAACTCTCGCTTCCAGACAGAAATATGCACTTGGCCTTGGGAAAGCTGCTGCATTTCTGCTTACCTCCGCTAGCCTGAAGAGGTTACTTAATTGCTGACTTGGTTTCACAGTAGTACATTTCTGGCGCATTAAGCTGCATCGGGGAGGTGGTACATCGTTGACATAAGTGGATGCTTGACATAAACTGTGCCACGCAAGTGAGAGCGAATATGCATGCCTAGTCTCTAACTCGTTCAGGTATCTGTCAACCTTGATGATTCAGGGTGGGGAATAAGCCGTTGATCGCTACGCTATCGTATAGCTAGAGAGCGAGCTCGACCTGGCCGAACAACTCTTCGTGGCCCACGGGCAGCTTATCAGCGTTTCGAGATGCATGTCGCGCTCCGATTTGACGCCAATATTCTGTGAAGCTTGTCTTTGTTGTCCGGGCCTCCGAGGACCTGCTCTATCGAGGAGTTCGATTATGAACGTTCAAAAATACCCACCGGTCTTTTAGCCGTGGAGAATCTCGAATAGTAAGCTGAGGTGTGTGAGCAGTGAAAAGGGTCTTTGGGTGACCGAACTTTGACTTGTGAACACGAGTGCGACGAATGCTGGAATTGCCGCCCACAATCCACCCACAATGTACTCGTCACTCAAAAAATTGTTCTGGGTGTCAATGAGCTACATGAGTGGCGGAATCTCACCTATCCTCGACACAATCCGGCGTATGAAAGGCAAAATTTGGCCGCTTCTGAACTGGAATCCGAGTGGAATGCCAGAACATGACCTGGCAATCCTGTCTGGTCCTACAGAAGTGCGTTAACTTCTTTGGGAATATTTGATGTTTAATTGACCACTAAATAGCCTGTCTTATTGGAAGAAACCATCAGCGAGAAATTTGCAGCCATATGCCGAAAATTTCCGGCCAGAACAGCTGTGAAAACGCCTTCAGCACAACTGCTATATCTCGAATTAAATCTGGAAAGTGATGCATTGGCTCTCGGTCTTCTTGGACTCGGTATTAAAGACGGGGATAGAGTAGCTATCAGCTTGGGTAATTGTGTGCCTTATGCTGTCGTAAGTGTCGGCCAACGACCTGTAGAGAGTGCGGTACGGCTCATTTTATGTGCAGATATCGTATGCATGCTTCAAGATCGGAGCAGTCGTAGTACCGTTGAATCCAGCTTATACGGCTGAGCAAGTCATCGCTGCTTTGGGACACGTCGAAGCGGCTTGTTTTATTTTGAGCACGGAGATCACGCTACCATACAAGAAACCCAGGTCAACTGCTTCACTCTTGGACGCCGTGGTGAGTGAGGGGAACTATGGAAGTCCCATTCGAAAGGTGTTGCTTGTCGATAATTCCGATGGTCGTAAGTCTTCCGCGAGAATTTGCGAATAGATGCTGAGAAATTAAAGGAGCGGATAAGTCCAAGTTTGGCTTCGATGTGGAGTATGACGATCTCATCGCCAGTAACCGCAACGATACTCTCCCACCTCAGCCAGGCCTGAATAACAGTGACCTTGCAACGATTCAGTTTACTTCTGGTACAACTTCTTCTCCAAAAGCAGCCTGCCTAAGTCACAGAAATGTTCTCAACAATGCGTTCCTCGTGGGTCGTGGGATGCAACTCACCGAGCAAGACATCATCTGCTGTCCACCACCACTCTACCACTGCTTCGGGCTTGTGCTTGGTTTACTTTCGGCAATGACCTATGGTAAGCCCCAAATACAATTGATGATCGAGGACCTGACATTGCAGGTGCTTGTGTTGTGCTTCCGTCTGAAGCGTTCGATGCCAGAGCGGTCCTGCATTCAGTAGAACAGGACAAACCCACAGCTCTTTACGGAGTTCCAACAATGTTTCTCGCAGAACTGGAGCTTCTATCACAAAAGTCAGTATGCTTTAAACCAATCAGTTGGACAGAATTGACGTACAATTCAGCTTCCTTAAATCTCAGAACTTCTCACACCTTCGCACTGGGGTCATAGGTGGAAGTCCCATTCCCGCAGCTCTCCGCAAGAAATTACATGAGAAGTTCAATCTGTCAGACCTAGCAAATTGCTACGGCCTCACAGAATCATCGCCCATAATCTGCATGACTCACCCTCCGGACAGTCTCGGTCAAAAGCTCAACACTGTTGGGCAAATGCTACCTCATACCTCACTGAAGATCGTCGCGCGCGATGACCCGACCAAGACTCTTCGCCGGGGAGAAAAGGGGGAACTGTTAATATCAGGGTACTGTGTGATGAAGGGGTATTGGGAAGATGAGAAGAGGACCTCGGAAGCGCTGGTGGTGGAATCTCGGAGGGGAGTCGAGACAGTGTGGTTGAGATCTGGTGATGAGGCTATGGTTGATGGAGACGGCTACATTCACATCACCGGGCGAATAAAGGACATCATTATTCGCGGCGGTGAGAACATCTACCCTCCTGAGATCGAGAACGTGTTGCTTCAGCACCCATTCATAGGCAACGCTAGTGTTGTAGGTCTTGCTGATGAGAGGTATGGAGAGGTGATAGGGGCCTTTATTGTGCCGAAAGATGGAGTGGAAATAGAAGAAAAGGGTTCGCATGGCACGAACAAGTCTCTCGACGGAAAGCGAGAAATGTCAGAAACAGCTCTGTCAAGTCTAACCAAAGAAGACGTTCAGCAGTGGGTCGGCGAAAGATTGAGCAAGATGATGATCCCGAAACATGTCTTCTGGGTGGAAAAACTGCCACTGACAGCAAGCGGGAAAATCGAGAAGTACAAGTTGCGCCAATTGGGCATTGATAGACTTCAATAGAAGATCTAGGCATCTACCTTCAGACATGAAGTGGCTTCGCATGTGTTTGTGTCTCTCGCTATTTCCCGTGTGCAGATACATACCCTACGCTCCATTCTGTTCAGGAAAGGGCTGCGAGAGAAGTTCCCATTTGTAGTCTTCTTCCTTGATTCCAGAAGCCTTCAGTTTCTTAACCCATGGATGATCTGGCGCGTTGTTTGCAAGACCAGTAATGTACCTCTTCCCAATGTGGTGCGGGGTATGTTCTGACTTTTCTCCTTCTTTCACCAAGGCTGGATGAGGGCGAACAAAGGATCCGGGGCTGTAGAGCCGGTCAGCCGTGCCAGCAGGGCTGGTGCTGTGAAACTTACTCAGGAGAGAAGAATATAGGGAACGAGAATCGTTCTATTCCGAGCTGCGGGTTAAGTTAGCTCAGATCTGACGTGCGTTGTCAAGTGCCACACCTTTGTATGAACACGATGCACCGTGGATGGAAACTTCGAATTGGACAAGAACTCAAAATACGCTCCAGTGTTCACGATAAAGGCGTGCTCGATTGGTGGAGCTGGTACCCATATTCCATTGGCGTTAAGTACTTCAAGGCCGGGAATATCTCCTATCACAAGTCAGTATCAGCATGCAAGCCGGTTCTCGATAGATACCCATACGTTGATTCAATAACAGAGTGAAAGCTAGATCGTGTATTAGCAGGATATTATGGGATTTCAATACGGTTCCTACCACTGAAGTCTGCATGCGGGAACAGAATTTCCTCGTGATCTTGTCTGTCTGGAGCTGCAAAGTAATGTTGGATAAGGACATCTGTCAATGGCGCGTGGAAGTATTCGTCGAAACTGTCTTCCTCCAATTCGAGAGCCAATGCGAAGGAATGAATCAGTGCTTTTGCGAATGCATAGCACTGTTTGACTGAGTGACTGGTCAGCGGTTGTCATCAGCTGAGAGAGGGACTTACAGTAATCATAGAACACTTTTCGGAACTCTGGGAGTTCCTCATCAGGCCATTGATTGAGGTGCACGGATCCAGCAGGAGCAGTCTTGATAAATTGCTGCTCTGGGTCAGAGAAATCAGACCCTACCGCGAAGGAATCGCGATCAGGGGCTGATTTCTCTTGCGTCTTGGAAGGCATGTAGCCTTTAAAGCAAGGGCTGTTCGTGAACATGTACTTCATCTAGAAAGACAATTAGATAAAGGACTGGTATCCAAATGGAAGGTTTTCCTATACCTTTGTCTCCAGCGGTAAGTCGAAGAACTTCTTGATGACGGCAAATGATTTATCTGGGTATGGTATTAGTGCCCAATTTTCAAAAGCCCGTAATTAAGTTCAAGCTACATACCCATCAATTCTATTTCCACTGGAGGATTTACTGCATAGAAAAATCCTACTTCTGTCACTGCCTTTCCAATCTCTGCAGCCAATTTTTTGCGGACTTGAAGATCTAGTGAGAATACTTTGCTGACATCAACGATTGGAATGAAGTTGAATGTTTCCGTAGCATCTGCGCCTTTCAATATAGGTCGAGACTGTTCAAATCCACCTGCCCGATAATAGACCCGGTTCGGATCTCGTTCTGTGGCCATGGTAGATGAAGATCGAGATGATGCTGGCAGTGGTTAAAGAGTTCTATATGATGTATAAATTGCAGAGAGTGACAAGAAACTGTCCCTAGAATATGCACTCCGATTTGACCATCCGAGTAACTCGGTGTATTTATCACTTACGTGAAGATCATTCCAACCAAAGAGGAAGGTCAGGAAGTCAGGAAGGTCAACTGCAGCTGATAGTCCCACCCCCTGCAACAGCACTGACTGGCATTGGAGGTACAAGAGCTTCGGCGCATACGTGGAACTAATTCGAGTACGATGTACGTGGTCGCGGATATCTATATCTATACCGCAAGTTTCGCTCGAAGATACAAAAACAACAATGACTGAGTTTGTGGGTCAGTGGCCGAAGCTTTGCCCAGGCTTGGCAGAGGCAGCAAGGCTGAACGCAAGGCACGCGAACGACTTCCAAGGTTCCCTCACTGACAACAACCGAACTCGACAGCTGGTACTTCCAACATCTGCTGCTCAACACGTCCGAGAATGGCGCTCAAAAGGCTTCATGGCAGGCAAGCCTCCGAGTCTCTATGTGGAGTCGGACATGGTACCGAAATGACTATCAACGGTGACGTCTCCATCCTGATCGATTCCACGTCCTGCCTTTGGCCGAAACGCGAGCAGAAGACGGGACGGGACCAAATGATTATACATGGGCAGAACACCAATCAGTGAGACCGCGCATGGCGACCTTCGAAATAACTGCGTCGAAACAGCGTCTCTCGATCGAACGCTCCAGCCATTGAGATCATGATCACCGAAGCTTTCGAAGCCCTTCCGCCTTCTAGTTCCCGAGAAATCTATTTAGCACCGCTCCTTTGAAATAGACCAGATACTTGATGGGTAGAGGGCGTGAAGATGAAGAAGAAGACAGCTATGGCATACATTTAAGGTTGATAGGATAACTGGTATCCTTGAGACTCCGCAGGACTGTAGCAGTTGTGGACACTGCCCCTTAGAAACATGCCTCAGCCCATCAAATCAACCATTCACGTTTTCAAGGAGAGAGCCGACACGTGCCATTACCAGATCTCTCCGACAAGACAATGTAGGGACATAGCTGGGAATGTGTGACCTTATGGCCTTTTGAAAAAGTATTGGCTCCGAAGACTGTCAGGCATTGACGGGAGCAGCAAGAAGGCAGGGATGGCCAGCGTTCAAGGCTGCTTGCAATACCAAAATCGTACACATACTGCGTGTCTAGCGCTACCATGTTACCTTTGCGGCAGTCTTCTGCTTGCAGAATCGCTTGGATGGGGTTTATAATCTGAGGGAGCCGTTGAGATACAGTCCTCTCTGAGCAGTAAACGATAGCTCGTCTTGTGCGATTCTTCTTGGGTAATGGAAGAGATGTACCGCTGATGCAGGTTTGATGTTTCTTTGTTTACTGGTCTTCCGTTTTATTATTGTCCTCATGCTTGCTCTGGCCAAGCAGGCACCGGCTAATGAGCTCATTGGCTACCCTGCGTGCTGTCCACACTATTTCGGTCGGCAGCAAATGAAGGTCATCTTAGAATACTTCGAGAGCTTCTCTACCATACACTTTTGACTTGGAATCAGCACAGGTGATAAGATCGAGTGGTCCCGAGTTTTTCCTGATAATACGCTTTGACGGCGCGTGATGCATTGTCCGAGTGTTTCTTTTAGCTAGGAAGGCAGCTCTTCATGGGACATCTACTCGTCGGAATACCTACGGTCTCTATCAGCATAGAGATCTAAAGCCGGGGGCGTAAGTTGTCGTTAGTATCTGTATCGCACCGGCGACATGCCTAGCTGCTCCTGTCTCGCCGATTATAGACAAGCACAACCATCCAGAGATAGGTATACATGTGAGCTTGGCGAAGCTTCCATCTGTCAAGCTTTTCCGTGTCGAACCAGCGGAGATAAAAAGGTGCCTTTCCCGATATCCTCGTCCTGTTCTGACTGTTCTAAGCAGAGCAGTCATTGGGTCTAATCTACACAGACCAAATATCACATTCTTGGAGAGTTCCTTCCCTCAGCTTGTACCTTCCCGACTCCGGAGGAGGAAACGTGCTTCCTTGTTTCACTGCTTCATCTGTTGGTCTGTCATCGGAATTACTCTTCTCGTCGTCAATATTTCTTTTGCACTAAGGTCCGACGCTGCATTGTGTTCAACTTCCATCTCCGTAGGTACTCACCATTTCCCGCGGGCCGCATTTCAAGAACTACGCTATGGTCCACAATAACGACTTCATTTCCTTTGACTCGGAGACGTACGAAGGATACCGGAACGAGACTGGACAACTTTTAGGCCAACAGCAATCGGCGGCGCTGCCTGACCAGGAGCTATTCCAATATCATGGCACCTCTTCATACCATCAAATGCCATACAATCCCGATGCCATGACTCAAGGTCACGTACAAGCATCCGATAGCTTCTCGCAGCCTCAGAGTCCAGATCCGAGCAACATGATGAGGTCAATGCAAGCTCAAAGGTCTGGCTGCGCCACAGCCTTGCTACCCAATATCCCGGCCGATATGCCACATGGGTCTCTAACACCATTCAAAGGAGTGAATAGACCTATGGGAGGGCAGGCAGGGGGTCCGTATGTCGCTCTGGATCGTCCGTCTGGGCCTGTTGTTAGTTCACTTAACGAATTGTTCGAGGGGCATATGGGGTATGCCACGGCTCCTGGATCTACGGCGTTTCCAGTCCAACACTCATATGGCCCAATAAGAGGAGACATCCCATCAGCAAGAGAAAGGGCTTCACAGATTCCACAAAGTCAATTCCATCCCGATATTCATTTCGATACTAAGCAACTACATCTCCCGAGGACAGATGAGGTTCTTCCACAAACTGCTTCAATTCAAGATTACTCTGGAATGGCAGAGAGGCCAATCGATGGAGCACAAGCAGGAGAACCTTTGATTGACCAGACCAATCATCCACACAGTACACGCCAGTACGAGCCTGGCCCGCACCAGCATCCCTTGGCAAATACACAAGATATGATTCAGTCAACAAGGAATCCATCAAACGTTCGGGAAACCCTATATACAGATGAACAGAATGATACGACGAGAGGCGGCAGTCTTAGCAATTTCGATGATATGCCGGACTCGACTCTTGGCTCCGAAGCAACATGTTCGAGACTGCAGCCAGCTTCAGTTCCTTCGCCGCTTCAGGGCTCATTTCAACAGAGGGTTACACCTACTATGGATCAGCCTCAAATGACGGCATCTGAGATTAACAATAGAAATAATGCCGGTATACCATCAACATCTGGATCAGGACAGTCAGCTCCGTTTGGGGGTGGGACCTTCAGTGCTAGTCACAGCACAAATCTTGTTCCACCAGAAAGCTCAAATGCAACGATTGCAACAAATAGGCCCCAAACTTGCAACAAGGGCCAGTGCAGACTTTCGCTCAAGACTCTTACAGTTCATCGAAAGACCTGTGATGGTGAGTTCCGATTACAGCTGAATGGAAGAATTCATTGTCGGTTCCAAACCACTAAGAATTGTCCCTTTTGGGTCTCCATGGGTCAGGGGATGAAAGGACTCAGAAAACATGAATTAAATTGCAAAGATTCAGTGGTTGGCGACGATGGCGTAAAAGTTTTCCGTTGTCGATACTGCTCGAGAGAATTCTGCCATTCAAACGCGAAGAACGCTCACGAGAGTACCCACTGCGCCGAACGTCCTAAGTAGTGATGCACAATATCCTACAAGTTTGGGTGGTTATGATGTTTCTTTCTGTGTTCTGTACCATCGTCATTGCGGCATGCATAGCGAAGGGTAAGGAGAGACAGCACAAAAGGTGTTCTCAGAACGGTTCATGGCAGGTTAGCATAGGAAGACATACACATCCAGCGATGTCCAGCGAATATAAAAGGCGAGAGCTCCTCCACCTTTCTCGTGATGTGACAGTTTCGTTCTGCACTTCCGCGCCGACGTCTCCCAAATCGCTTCTTTTTTTTCGGGCTCACCCAGACTAGCATCACCTTTTTGAAGCTCTATTAATATGATAGACGACAATGAAGTTATTCCAGCAGCTTTTAATGCCAACTGTATTCCCAAGTCCGTCGTCTCCTTTGCCACAGGATGAGCTGCCAATCCTGAGCAGCTTGCCCGGCTCGTCTTCCTCAACGCCCCTCGACTCCGCCCCTCAGGTTCTATCTGCGATTTGATCACTTTACAATGAGCCAGTCTGGCAGCACTCGGATATAGATAGCAAATGGTGGTGTTGAACTCCGAGAAATAGTTCATTTGCACTGTGATGCTCATTCAGCCACTCATGTCCGCCAGCTATCCTCCGATGGGTCTTGCAGTTCCTATGAGCTCGAGGTGCGACATGTAGGTTGGAAGATCCTCCAAAGTGAAAAAGGAACATCAAGTCACAAGCTTGGACGGAGTCTACAAGGAGATAAATTCAAAAGTAACATCTTTTCAAACTTGCCCCGTGTCCTATTTCTAGAAGCGAGTATAAGCCTTCGAAAAGGCCAGACGAAAATCTGAATCTCGAACTTGAAGTCCTGATGGAAGCCCAGAAACAACTTCCTCTATCTTCACGTACGCCAGCACATTATAGTTCCAATGTCCCGCATCAATTAGGCTTCTGGCTCAACGGCCTTGATATCTGCTCGGGGAGAAGCTTCCATTGAACTTCTCCTATTGCGAGACTCGAGCGGGACACAACAACACGAGACTTTTTGGGGACGAGATCAAGCGTACTAGAAATCCGCCAGTCAAAGTATCTTTTGAGTCATTTCACATTGCTCAGGCCCAGAACGGGAAGCACGCAAAGCAACTTTCTCACAAACATCTCCCCGAGATGTTCAGCCACTACTACAATTCCCAAGTAGCCGAACTCTCCAAAAACCCTCCTCTTTTCTTGAGCTACCTCACACAGCTCTCCTGCTCTGGACCCCAAATACAGTCTCATCTTATCATCCTCATCACGTAAGATCCCTTATGTGAGACTCGAGATCTTTCAAGTCGAGACCAGAAATAGCACGAACAATCTTCTTCCTTTCCTCGTTTCTTTCTATCACCTTCAACTCCACCCTCACCTCATATCAAACACCAAATCAATCGCAATCCCAAATCCCAGTTCTAAATCCCAAGCTAAAGATTCAACACCTGAATCTAAACCACAAACCGAAACAAAACAACAACCCCAAAGAGAAGAAGGAAAAAAGACACATAAAAACAACCCGAAACCCGCAGATCAAAAATCCCATCCCTTCCCAAGATCTTCACCAAAATCCAAACATGTCAAACATCAAACATAACACATCATTATCATACATCAAATACCTAATCCAAGAAACACATCACAAACTACCTATCACAGATCATCCTTTACTCTCCTCTCCCCTCCCCTCAATTCCGCCCTCACCTCCTAACCCCTGACCCCTTGCTTCTAAGCGGCTCGCTACTGCTAAGCTTCCAGCCGCGCACAGCAACAACATTATTGACAACGACACGAAAGACCTAACGTACGACATCAGACGGCCAGTCCGAGTTGTATGTGCTGTACAGTGGTGAATCAGCCAACAAATAGTAAGATCAGACGAGACAAGGTCGTAAGCCATCTCATCGCATTACCTTGCATTGCATCGAGCCGGGGTTGTCCCTTCAACGGGCATAACCCCTCGCCTCGCCTGATCTCACACCCCGCCACCTGCAGGTCGATACGAGCTTCGAGATAAGGATTCAGCCACACACATCAACGACATGTCAACGACAGATCCACTTCAATGCATCGGAGGTAGATTGATTATATGCAACTTGTCAATATATGCACGAGACATGTCAGCCATGGGAAAGTTGGATGTTTGTTTTGACTTTTTTTAATTATTATGGATCTGCTGTTGAGCTCCCCTCGAGCCAACAGATATGCATGGTCCAACAAGCAAGTGTCGAAATCTATGTACGTGAATTGAATCTATCGAGCCACTCATGTGCAAATGTGTAGAGAGGTCTCTCCCAAAATGTCCTGATCTATCCGATCCTCCGAAGGGCAGTATTGATGCCAAATGAATGTCCGTGTTTACTCCTCCCACCAGTCTATAACCGTCCGTCCATTAAATCATTAGGCTCGTCGAATAGAAAGCGTAGAAAGGGTTTTTAGATGACCAAAGCAATGAGGCCAGCAACCATGGCACCGAAGCCAACTTGTTGGATACCGGCACCGTTGGACTCGATCTGGGTAGGTCCAGATGGGGTTGCGGAGACGGTTCCAGAGGCGTAGCCACTGGTCTCCATGGAGGCAGTTGGGTATGGCGCAGTGGTAGCTGGGACCTCTGGGGTGGTAGCTGGAACCTCAGGGGTGGTAGCTGGGTAGGTGGTGATTGGGACAACGGTGGTAGAGCAGATTGGGATGGTGACAGTGCCTGGTGTGGTGACTGGGTAGGTAGAGCCGCCAGTAATGATGGTGGTTGGGACCGGGCCTTCATATTGTCAGTTGAATTCTCGTAGCAAGCAGAACGGAGAACTTACAGTAGGTGGTGGTTGTGCCAATGGTGATGGTGGAGGTTGTTCCTGGGTAGGTGTTGGTGGCCGTGCATGGGCAGTCAGTGATGGTCAAGGTAGTGGCCTCGGTCACAGTGTAGGTGGTGTTGCCTTGAACGACAGTGGTTGGAACAGGGCCTTCTCAATGTTAGCAGAATTTCAAGGACTTGGCGCGATGAGAGCTTACAGTAGGTGGTGTAGGTCTTGACGGTCTCAGTGGTGGTGACCCAGACTGGAGTGTAGGTAGCGTTGGTGGATGGTGGTGGAGGAGCAACGTAGGAGGATGGGGTTGGCTTTGGGGTGCCGGTGACTGGGTGAGAGTAGGTGCAAGGGCAGTCAGTGATGGTGAGAGTCTCTGATGCGGTTGCGGTGTATGTCTTGGTGCCTAGGACGCGTTAGATGACTGCTTAAATAGGCTGGGCAGCGCAGAATCAGATTTACCTTGGGTGAAGGTGGTAGCCTCAGGGCAGTAAGTCGTATAGATATCAGTGGTCAAGGTGGTGTAGACGACTGGCTCGGAGGAGGTGGTGTTCCATCCATATCCATAGGAAGCCTGGGCGGCAGCAGCGAAGCCGAGGACGGCGAGAGACTGAACGGACTTCATTTTGATGGTTGTATTGAACGACTGTAAGTTGCAGTAACGAAAGTGGGGTGGACGTTGATGATGAAGTCTTGAAGACTGGAGATGTACAGACAGATGCGGTTGATGAACGAAAGTGAGTGTGTTGAAGAGGGGAGAAGAAAAGGAGGGAAAGTTCGGGGTGACAGGAGATTTATGTACATTGGTGTGGTCTGGTCTGCTCTGCTCTGCATGCAAGAAAGAGCAAGCGAGAGGTTGAGCGATGCAAGCATGGATGGCAAGGACGGGCAGGGCAGGGCAGGGCAGGAACGACTGAGATGCAGGTGCAGGTGAATGGAAGCGGAGAAGTAAATGTGGAGCCAGAGTGAGGCAACAGGCCAAAATCTTACCTATGGTGCTATGTATGGAAGAGACAGGAACGGGGTGTTAGCCTCACGTTAGTCTTGAACTATGAAATAAAAACTAGAAATCCACTACCTACCTCCGTAGAGGTACGCTTCAGGAGAACAGGGCAGATCGAAAAGAGACCCATCTTTTTGGTCAAGTCAGCTAGGTATGACATCTAGCTCGTGAAAGTTGGATTTGGTCAGGTAGCGAAGTGCGAAAGCCTCCCAAAACAGAATACAAACGCGCATTCTATCTCGTACCTGCCAGTACCTAGGCACTCTAGGTCCAGTACCGGTATGGGGGGGGAAAGAGAATGAACCATGAACATCATCAGAAGCCCCATAGAAACCAATATTTGATACGAGGGAAAGGCGAAGAAAAGGAAAAGACTTCCAGGTTACTTTCTGCCTACAGCCTTGCTGGGCCAACCAGTATCTACCTACCTGGTGCCTCCGTACAATACTTTGTTTGGTGGGTCGGACACGGGACAGCTTCAGGCGGTTGAGGTTGAGTTCACCTGCACGGGACGGGGCCCCTGGACTGGACTGGAGGTGAGGTGAGATCGGGTGTTGATTCGAGTCAAGTCCCCCACCACCAAGCTGCACAATGGCCAGTGCCCACAGTGCCCAGTGCCCAGTGCCCGGCCAAGCAAAGCACCCCACCAGCCCACCTTGCCGCACATCATCGTCATCGGACGAGGATGGAGAAAACTTTCTTCACCCGGACTCCAGCTGCACACCTGGGCAGGCGAGGCAGGACAGGCGGGCAAGTTTCTATTCTCATCCCATCGAGCCGACTATCACGCCGAAACCCGACGTTGTTGACTTCATCTAGCCCGCATCCAGTTAATGAACAGAGACGGCGTGGCCTGGCAACCAGGAACATGCGTGACGATTACTCAAAGTGGCTTGACCGATCGTCACCAGCCCCCTGGATAGGCTCGATACCTAGGCAGAGACAGAGGGAACAGAGAACAGGAGAGTGGGCATGCGCTACCGAGTCTTCAACAACCATCGAAGCTTGTGAGCCTCTCATATCGCGGGAGTTCCTGACTATCATCCGCTACAGACGACGGCCGGTTTCGAGGGAAGCACCGTTGAAAGTCTCTGCAGAAGCGGAGAAAAATCAGTGGTTGGAAGGTTTGCACTGTTGCAACCTCCCCCTTTTCCATCCAGTCAACGAGTGTGCGACCCCGACTGAATATGCAAGGTGTATGCATATGCATATGCGAATGCATGAGGGCTTTTCTTTTGACGAGGTGGGAAATTGTGTGATAAGGGTGTCCTCGCAAAACAGAGGCGAGTTGTGCACGATCAGATCTCAGAATTCGATGCATCACACCCAGCCAGCTTAGCCAAGCCGGCCGCCATCCCTTCGACCGTCGATTGGCCTGAGCAGAAGTTTCTGCCCCTCACTAAAGCAATCAAGACTTCTGTCATTGGACGCCGTCCCGGATTGGCGTCGTGATAAGAGACTGCCTGGTTGCTGGGATACTTGCTAGTACTCGCTCCACCGATACGAGAAGATCACTCTTTACCCCATCCGGTCTTCCGTCCTTGCCGGGTCCACCTCTGCAGTCAACAAGTTTGTGAGAGACTCCAGAAAGAGCATCGTCGTCGACTTCGCGAAATTGCGATCTCCTCTCGCTGACGAAACAAGACTTCCAATTCCCAATTCTGCGGGTTTGGCTGTCCAGAGGCGCAACTTAACTCAACGGCACTTCTCCTGTGAGGCTGCCGTTTCGCCGAGATTCCGACTTCCGGACTTCAAAAGAGGTGACATGATGTTTGGTGAGGCTCAAGCGAGAGACATCATGAGACATTTCCGTATTTACACGACAACTCAATTTCAACATCAGACAACCTCGCTAGAAATCAATAGTCGAAACAAGTCTGGATGAGACCTTGGTGGCCATGATTCTGGATCACAAAACAAGCGTCGGTCTCTGCGGGAATGGCTTCAGCCTCGTGCGTCAAGTCGGGTCACGATTCCGGGAACAAGCTAATCACGGCTTAATTTTGATGGATTATCACGAACCCGAATTATGGAACTATGTCAATTTCAAATTCAATTCATCTCCTGTCAAGTATTCGTACTAATAAATCAATGAAGAGGTGAAAGCAGATTACTCAATGATACTGGTAGGGGTCCACTTTATCCGCCAACTATCGTCACAACTTCGCAAGACCCTGCGATCCAGATCACTCAGTCACAATTCGTCCAATGTCTTGAGTATCATCCGAAATAACAGAATAACAGCCATTCGTCTTCATCCCGTCGTTCCCTAAATTTGAGACGAGTTGGACTTATCATTCGTCTGAAGTCGGAAGCCTGTTTTAGGTGTGCAAAGTGTGCGTTATTTCCCTCCATAATCATACGATTACGCCATTACGCACAAAGTTGATACAAATCGTTCAGACATTGAGGGAATGTATATGATAAGGAGCGACATAACAGTGAAGCTAACTGTTGATAATCTGACCTCACGTGACACTGTATCTACTCATCGTCAGGTCCAACCACGTTCATTTGAGCATGATGTTCTTGACCTCATCGGACGACAAGAGATGCCCCAATCTCACGGTGAAAAGTTGCAGCTACTCTCGTCCAGAGTCGACTATTGTTCAATGACCAGATGAACATAAGAGGTCCACAAGATGGTCCCAAGTGGTTCTCTCGGTATCTTATGTGTCATCTACCAGCGCTTTCGTTACCCAGAGTAAAGACGATCAGCAATTGCCTGGTCCGCTTTTTTCGATGATGAATCAGGGAGAAAGATCCTCCAGTTCGAAGTTGATGATATCGACGTCATGTCGGACGTCTTGAGTGACTCTCTGCAAGCATCCTATGTTCCAACTAAGATTGAATTCACCAGCCAACGCGAAATCTTGAAAGGCCTTGACGTTGCCACCCTTACGAAGTACAACTTCCTGGACGCTTCGTCAGCGGAAGACGAGGCAATGCGCTCTCTTACTAACAGAGAGAACATTTGCTGGACATCCTGCCTCGCCTACCTTGCCGAATTCTGCCAATCCACGATTATGCGGGCTCTTGGAAGACGTGGGTGATGATCACGCTTATAGAGATCACCCGACTGCGCAAGAAGACTGCGCTTATATGCTCGTCGACCAATCCAGCTACAAACAACATCTGTGAGCGATTTGTGCATCGTAACAACAAGAAGGACCTGGTAGTTCGGTTGCATCCCGAATGCTTCGAGATTTCGGCTGTGTTCGCATTCGACCCTGAGAACCCCACTCAACGCACTTTGCTTCTGTGACCAAGAACAAGCGTACAAAGAGGTTTCTTTGGGTGTTAACATTGGCAATTGCGGTCCTAACGGTTGCAGGGTGTGTTGAAACTTCCAACGAGAAGCTATCAGACATTCGGCAACGCCATCAGTACTTCAGCGAAGTATTGAATAAGCCTCATACGGAGAGAGCCGACGATGACTGGACTACAATCAAGACAAACAGCAAGCTAGCCGCGATGGAAATCTTGCGATGCGCAGATATTGTGTTCACGACTTGCGTGAACGTCGCATCGAAGTGGCCGCGGAAGTTTCGCCATGAATGTGATGTGGTGTTCTTGGACGAAGGCGGTTGTATCACTGAGGCCGATGCTCTGATCCGCTGGAAGGGTCCAAAGCTCTGGTCATCGCCAGAGGCACAAAGCAGATTGGTCCTCCCATCATGCCAGCGAACATGAAGTACAAATCCGGCCAGCTCATCAATCCATTCTCCGATCAAGTCAGATACTCTCTTTTGGAGCGCTTGCGGAACATCAACTTCCCTTTCTGGATCAATCCAGACCAACTGAGAATCGAGCCGGGACTTTTCGACTTGGCCAACATTCTTCACCGGGACAGAAAGATATCTTACCACCCCAGCAATAAGCTCACAACACTGAGTGAGCTTTTCAAACAGTGGTCCATTGCGTACTCTCAGGGAGGTGTGTCGCGTTCACCATCCGGACAAGTGTATCCTGTCATGTTGGGCATTCAAAACCCGTACACCTTTGTCGAGGCAAAGGGAACATCGAAGGGAAACACCCACATGGTACACTTCAGAGTGCAGTCGCTTCTTTCGTTTGTCAGATTCTGCGAGGGCAAGGCCCAGTGCGAAGATATCGCGGTCAGTACTCCGTATCTGAAGCAGACGCAACTGTCGGACGAGAATTTGGCAAACTACCCGGATCTCAGAGGCATCAAAATATGCACTGTGGACTTCAGGAGCTTGAGCGATCGTAAGTTCATCTGGTGGGACATGACCGTTTCTGCAAATGCTGGCGGATGCTATTCACTCCTTGTCAATTCTGTGTCATTGGCATTCCAGTAATCAATTTATATGGAGGGACAAAACCACTCGTTGAGGGAGGTTTTTTCCCAACACTGCTGGTGAATATGCTGAGAAGGTGAACATGGGATAACATCCACTTCCAGTAAATTCTTTCGAGTGAATCCCTTTCACCAAGCTCTTTCCAGAAAATTCGCGTTCGCCTCAAGACATCTTTTTAAACCTCCATACGACAACATAGTCGCGCCGTATTACGAGCAGAGCAGACAAGCGCAGCACGGATACAAAGTCCCCGGTAGGTGTCAGTAGGTCGTCAGGCCCAGAAGCAACACTGGTAAACACACCTTTGCTTACGAAAGGAGGAAGAAATGCAACAAGAAAAGGCGAAAAGAAGACAGCCCTCCCGCAAAACCCTGGTGGCACCAGCAGGGAGCGGACATCGAAGACTCTCGTGCCAACAAAACTTTTCGGGAGGCGATTACCCACATGGTCTGCCAAAGGAGCTTGTATCTCAGTTCAACGAGCTCTCGTCTCTTGAAAAGGAGGAATGGATAGCCAAGTAAAGGCGGAGGCTGAGAGGTACATACAGCAGCTCTGGTTCTCTAAGCTTACTACCATGGGAGGAACTAAGAAGAAGTCGTCCTCGACCATTGATGATTGGTCGTGTCCGAAGCAACAGAAGCCTTTGAAGGTATTCTCATCATTGTCAATCACAGAGCTGAGCTGACCACAACAGGACTATCGCGAATTGGAGGACGATCAAAACGCGACGGCACGCGACCGAGACCTAATTTCGATAACCCCAAATGCTCTCCCCGAAAACACCGTAAGCTCATACGAGAAGAGTATTCCTGCCATTCCATCAGGTTATCTCAAGAGATCCATCGCCAAAGACTTCACATTCTCTACGAATGAGGCATATTGGCACATTCACCGCTGCAGCCTTGTGGCATGAGGCGGACCGGCCTTGCAGAGATACACGTCGTCTAATCCCAGGGGCCCTAGGACTAGCACCAGAATCTCGAGTCCGAAAAAAGAGTTCACGCACCAGTCGCTGATCTTGGACTTGGTTGTGGCGATCGGGAAGTTCGAATTTGTGTAGTAAATTTCACCATGAGTGTCGACGAGATCTGCAAGCGGCTCACAATAGATTACATCAGAAGGGTGTACAACTGCGATGAGACATATGCCAATTTCAAAAGCCTACTCGAGGTCGGGAGACACGCTATTAGAACCAAAGTCCTCACACGATCATCCCAGACGACAGTCGAGCTGGTCAAGCAATTGAATGGGTGGCCATTGGGGGATACATCTGATGATGAAAGAGCTGCGATGTGAGCTCAACAAGCTGGGAATAAGGCCATTGTAGAGATGTTCTACTCCAAGGTTGCTGATAGCTTGGACCTCTGTCAACTGCTGGATGAGACAATAGCTGGCAACGATTAGGCGAAAGGATGGTGCAAGACTGTCTTAAGATCTTCTTTAGAGCTGGATGGCATGCGAAGACCCAGCAAAAGCCGCTCGAGTTCGCGAGATAATTTCTATATCCAGAACCATTTCGATGATTTCATTCAGATGGGCTATTGGCCAATCAATGTCATTCTCCCTACTTTGCCGTAACATATTCTTGGACGGGACTGGAAGAGTAGATAGGTAGTGTCAGACAATGAAGGCGATGACCGTCCCAACTCCGACAGGATGGGTACTTTCGTGCCGAATACTCGAGCATCGCTGGAACGACGAATGTCCCCCTTGATATCACCGACCAAGGAAAGCTGCCAGGCCTGTGGACAACGGAGAGCAAGGACAAATGCCAGTCATTTGAAAGCTGACTCGAGGACATGGTTAGCAACATAAACCGACCAGAAGTTTCCTCGGCCCGCTTCAGAGAGTCCCCCGTCCAAAGTTCGAGTTCCAAGACCACAAATAAGACTTGGTACAAGAAGCTTGCGGCGGTACCTGGACTAGTCTGTGACTGTGAAGCTGCAGATCGATGATTTCAAGGACATGCTTCCACGAATTCATCAAACCAGTTTTGAAGATGCGACTATGGTTTCCTACGTCAAAGATGTCATGCAGGCCAAGGGAGAGACCGTGCACAAGATTACGCGCATGGGAGTTGCATTCTTGATGTACCACTACCCCGCGCATCCCATCCCGCTCATGAGCTGACTCAGGATAGCCAGAACTTGGTTCGAAAAGGGCTTCCAAAAACCTTCCCCCATTCCGCAAGCCGAAGGAGAGAGGGACTTTCGTCAAAAGCAACGTCCGAAAACCCCAGATCGTAGTTCCCACGTTTCTACACAAACTCGTCCCATCTCGGGAACTCCCTTTCCTCTACGGCAGTGCGAGATATACAGGAGATGACGATGCAGTGGAGCTCAACTGATTGACGGTCAAGTTGAGAAAGAGCTCCGAGTACAAGTTCATATACATGATGGACTATCTCTTTCGAAGCATGGTCAACTTCGATGTTCGAGATGTCCCAGTGGACTACGGATGCTACCAAGATTGGAAGAGTGGATGTCTGCCAGATGAAAGTGACGTAAATACCAATTTCATATGCTGTCGGACTGTTTCAAACCGCCATGAACAATGAAAACATGGCGAAATATTTCATGACCCTGGAAAGTTGGCCAGTCGGAACAATCCCCAAGATCGCTAGAACTCAGTTCTGGAAGCATTAAGAGAAGCAAGAAAGCTTAGAGTTGAGCGACTCAAAAGATGAGATTAGTGATGACGACGGACCAAACGGCGGCCAACAAGTTCCTCATCAAATTGCACTCGTTCCCATCCAAGTTCCACCTCGAGTTTTCCAACGCCGAGGCCCTCCTGCTCAACTTCCTCCAGGTCCACCTCGAGGTGCAGCTCAACCTTGAGTTGTCCAACCCGAAGGTACTGCTGCTCAGCTTCCCCAGAACCCGCAGTCCCGAGGTCCTCCGGCCCATGGCCGCCCAGAGGGACTACGACGAGGTTTTAGCGGTATTGGTTCTCGCCATTCCGATGTTGAGATAGAGGGTGACGAGGACGAGGATAGTGCTGATGGCACACCTAGAAAGAGAGTACAGGCGGTATGGAGACACGTTCCAAGGGGCTCGGCGGCAAAGCGTATGCGCAAAGGAACGGCGCGAGTAAGAACAGTGGACAAATGCGAGTGGCCGTCTCGGCAGTGATGGTGCGTGAGAGTCATACCCAGGGACGATACCAGCCCTTCTTTGTGATACGTCGGATGATTCTCGCTGGGCAGCGTTGAGAATTCGTATGATTATGCGGCCAGTACAAGTGTCGTCTCGTAATTTTGGGACTTTGGGACGACGTAGAACGTGGAAGTCCTGGAGAAATTGTCCAATGTGTGTTCGAGTGGACTCAGGACGATGACTCAATAACCAAAAGTCTTCATCTCATATATTATCGTCTCATCTGCGTTCATTTATCCAAATTTCGACTTTCTGACTGTCGGATTAATAATGTTATTGTCAAGTCTCAGGCAAACGACAGTACTTGTCATCATCAAGGCAAGGCTCAAATACCGGCCTGAAGCCATTAGTTATCAAATCAACAAAGATCACTTTCCTCGAATGATATATACAAGATCTCTTCAACGTCAATTGAATGTCATAGTCAGCATTTATCTTCTTTGATTCCTTGTGCCTTCAGTTGCTTCGTCTCCCAGAGCTGCCTCCTCCGATATTTCTCCTCCAGCAAGTAAAGAATCCCCCCCTCGATGTATGGGCCTGTCAGACGAGACAAAATAATCAAGGATACTGTGACAAGTCAGCGATCGATCATTCACTCAATCACATCAGAAATACAGCGTGAGTCCCAAAAAATGCGGCTCGCTCTTTCCGCGGCGACCCTTCAAGCAGACTTTGGCGGGAAGCAATCGGTGGGTGAAGGATATTTACATAAGAATCCAGGCTTGAATACTGGATGCAAGTGTTTGGGGATTAGAAATTCGAAGACAGATGTGAAGAGCTTTCGACTTCTTGAGGATATCATGCTGTACTTTCGGGCGAATAATTCTGGCGAAAACGTGAGCCGGGAACTTTCAAAGTCTGGCTAAGAGATGAGATGTTGTTGATTTAAGTTGGTTCGTATCTCCTCTGGTAATTTTGATGTGGTTGGATTAGAGAGGGAGGATCAGTGAGTGGATGTGTAGCGGATACTCAATCAGAACTGACGTCGCTTCGCCAAATACATAGGTTTGTCCGGCTGGTGCTAACCTCACCGTTGCTGGGCGGGTTACCGACGGACTGTTATTGTCTGAAGCCGAGATTATAGAGCTTTCAATATGTCCTATCGACCGATGAGATCCAAACTTTGTTATTTTATGGCTTCCGATTTGTTGTCCGAGCAATTCTCGCTAGCTCTCAAGGCGTTTCCACAGCATTGATGTACCAGTCCACAGCACAGCGTGCATAGATCTTGCGGGAAAGCTTCAGTTATCAAAGTAATCTGACTGTTCTAGTCATGAATGGTATCGAGACATTATTTAATATTGAATATAACTCCACGAGCGATCCGAGAAAGAATTTATCTCCAAGATTGAGTAAGAAGATAGGCGCCAGAGTAGACAATCGTTGCTGCTCTTTGCGTTGTCAGAAGCAAAAAGGTGCAAAATTATCGAGTCATTATACTATCACTTAGACATTCCACTATCACATACGACCACAGACTGAGGAAAACTGGGCATCCCGTCCGCTCTGCCATACATAAGCCTCAGATCGGCAGATTAGTAGTTGGGTGGGTGACCACCAGCGAATACCTGCTGTTGTATGTTTTTTTGCTTTTTTTTAGATGTCTTTTACCTCGTCTTTTCTAAATGGTATCGTCATCTACGCTCGATTTTGTCAGGTCTCTCACGTTTGAAGGTCGAAGTGGGTTTGGATATAGGATGGGAATCCTAAGTGTCAAATGATGTTGCGGACTTTGGGCGAAATCCTTAGAAGTCGATACCGTCCCAATTGTCCCAATAATTGACGTAATAATTGCAATCTTGGATCACGTTTTGCTGCGATTTTACCTACCTACCTAGGTAGGTATGTTCCAGTATTCGGCACGATCTTTTCATTGGCTCCTGGTCAGACCTGTTGGATGCTGACCAACTAATGCCGCCCTTCTTCTCCCAGCGCGGCTTTGTCAAAATGAACACAGCGAGTTGTTCACTCGTCTCTCCTTGAAGGACGAGAAAAGATCATAGATGGATCTGTATTCGCGCATATTGCTTGTAGGAATACTGTTGGCGGTGCTGGCTGTCAATAGGGATTACCTGGAGAGTCGCGGATTCTCAGGTATCAAGATCGATGTAACGGCAGAATTGTTTCTGAGCCACCAATCGCAAGCACACATTCACTACTATCTTCGCCACCAGTGCTTAGCAAATGTATGATCCTCGTTTGTCATTGGATATGCTACCTACTTTCCGAGTTCTATTGGCATGAAGGACTACTTCAGTGTATCGCGTGCTCTGTATGTGGTGATGCTAGTCGCTAGCACCTACCGAGACATATGGCCAGCGTATTCTTATTGTTATACCACAATTTAACCCATCTCGTTCTTGATGCTCATATTGATCGGCATCATGGGATGTGTTCCAAATAAGAGCCAAGCACTCGGTGCAGCAAAGAATTTGCTATATTAGCGAACTTTGCCTAAGACTTGAAAACTTAGCATTGGACCAAGTGCATGTTAGTCTAATACATGACACTTCATGAATGAGGTTGTTTTTAACCCTCATTTATGGGAACCAATTTCATGCACACTTATAAGAAGTTGATGTAGTGCAACATACGCCTTCTAATATAAGTAGGTGAGGCTGAACATGTTGGAATTAAATAGCAACATTTTGACTAAACCCACGCCAGTGGAAGAAACTAGCGGCTGAAACATTACTTCAATCGTCCAGCTCTCTGCTTTTAGCCTCCTTTGCTTGATTAACTTTGCAATAGCCAATCTTATACCCTAGAAGGCTTGTAAACGTCCAGTATCTCTTGTTTCTCCGAGCACTCCTGTCCGCCCAATCTTTATACGAAGGTGCTTCAAAGACACGCTCAATAGATTCCCTTGATAACTCCCTTAACTCAATTTCGGCGTCGGCCCAAACTGGCCCGTACTTTCCCTCCGTGGCGTACTCCAAGGCGTACTCCAAGGCGTGGTCAGCCCAACCATTAGACCAGAACTCCTTGACATGCTTTTCCAAGTAGTTATGTTCCCAGTACAAGTCTCTCACCGCCATGAACCTCTCTCCTCTCATCGGCATGTTACTTATATCCTCTGATAGCTTTGCCAATGCTTTCTTTCGAAGATATAAAATACGTCGTAATTGCCTGCACCAAGGTCGTCCTATGTCCATATAAATCCCTTCCTCATCTTTCTGCTCCTTTGCCCAGGTAAAGAATTCCACCATGAAGTCCTGGGTCGCCATGTAGCAAACTGAAATTTCTCTCTCTCTCAGAGTTCGTTCACGACCAGGTATTCGGGAGGTGAGGGTTGATATGACAGTCTCCGGCTCTGAAAACCATTCTTCAAGTGCTTTGCGGACCCATTTGCCCTCTCGCAGGTTTTGGAGCCGACGTCGCTTATATTTTTTGTTCTCTGAATAAATTATGGCCCCGAAGAGTATGAACAATATCAGGCCAAACAAACCCATCATGGTCGGAAACCAAGTTCCAAACCCCGGCAGACCCTTGGATTGATTGGCCGTGTTTGAAGTGGCCATGTTCGAAGTCATATGCAGTGTGGGAGCGGGTAGTAGAAAGTGACAAACAAGTCAAAGGAGACGAGTCAGAGAGAATGCGTAGCTTTAGGTTTCAGGTGGTCCAAAATCCATGACGTCTCGGGACGCACTACTTGCAACGGTTACGAGCTAGACTTTATTTCGCTGCCAAACGAGAACCAGTCGGCCAGCGCTCTTGCCAGTTCCAGTAAAATCAGTAGGACCCGGCAGAACAATTCTTATCCGTGGTTCTTCTTTATGATTAACTGGTATAATCGTCTACTGCACAGTGGCACTCTGAATCTTTTCCGTTCGCTAGCTCAGCTAGTACATACAATCAGGCTGTAATAAATTTAGACACACGGATCCAAGGATCTTGGACAAGGATCGATAAATCGAAAAGAAATCCGAAGCCGGTCGTCTGTAGTACTCCAGTAAGTCCACGCCGTTGCTCCGCCTTTCCCTGGGGCTATCCTCTCTAATGGTAAGGATAGTTATATCTAAGTGATAGGCTGAAAAGTGAAACCTAACCTCAGCCTCCTAAAAGGACGTGTTAAACATAGACACTATGTCCAAATAAAGTAAGCATCTTAACAGGGATAATCTTGAGTCTCTTATCCGGTGGTATCTAGCTCCTTTGTATAACTACTCAAGTTACAATATACGGAAGTAGATCAACTGCATAGATGCAATAGCATGTCTAATAAAAAGAGCTTATGGTTTGAAGCGCTCGATGTGTCTTTATATAACAGCATATCACCCTTGATCAAAGGTAAGGCCACGTTGTAAGAACTAGGAAGAATATCTGAACCCTTTGAAGGAAAATGTAATAGCCTTAACGTAAGTTGAAAATTCCATCTATGTACGGTGTCTGATATTGTGGGACAATCGTTGAACAAGAACGTAAAGTCCTGTAATATAAATTGACAATCAAAAGGAGGTTAGTTCCACCACGCTACATCATACATTGTGCCCAAAGATATCCTCTAGCAAAAATACCGATATGAAGCTGAATATTTGTCTTGAGCTCATTCCAACCAGAGAAGAGGCTGTTTAGCTTAGTCACAAAACCCTGTTTTACCACCAAGGCAGTTCGGCGAATCTTTCGATTTTGGTCAGTATCTGCGGTCGTGGGACAATCTGAGTAGAAGTGGTCATGTGCGTAAGAAATGCGGTCCAAGCGCGGGTTAGACCTGAGTAAACAGCCCGCGGCGTTCACCGGAGACAGACCATTACCTGATATCATGGCTAAATTATGGTGTGAACTAGAGTCTTTATCAAAGTACCGTACAGCTGCGGCACGCCATACGGCAAGATTTCAGTAAAGATGCAATAAGATCGATCGTGCGAATTGGGGGCGGGGTACAAGCGAAGCGAGCAATGTAAACATATCCATGTGGGTCTAATCAGAAGCGACACAAATCTATATGGTTGCTCAGATACACTCCACAGGTGAGGCCATCGCTTTCATGCCGACTTGGCCTCTTCGAAGAGGGCCATGGAAAGGAGAAGTCAGATCTGTGCACATCGTATACTGAGGCGTTCGCTTAGTCAGCACCGTCCTGGATTGGGATGGCCGGCTGGACAACGACCCCGCCAATTCTTGGGCTTGCAGTTCTCATCCTCCTTCGACCAACTACGCGCGTTATTATTTTTACAATTTTGTTAAGCTTCTGCATTCTTTTGATTGTAGTGACAACGCATCAACCTTGCAGTTTCCGTCTCCCTGACTTTGAATTTCTCTGGGCATTTTTCGAAATATCTTCTTCCTTGCCACATCTTTCTTGGCTCTTCACAAGAATATATGTGACTTGATCGTGAATGCTCGACAACTAATCAATTGCAAACATTGAAATTGATGTCGAGACATTGAGATTAATGTCGAATGATTACACGATGTGGATTGTCTTGGTTCCCCCCAATGAGAAGTCCGAAAACTTTGACTTGCAAAAAGCAAGATGACTCCATATGCGGCCGGCATGCGACCCTCTCCAACAAAACTCTCGAAGGTCAGACCCGCCGAAAACACTCGTATCCCAAAGTCTCTCGCCGAGAGATTTTTTGCCCGCGATCCGTGAAGCTTGGAGGTCGTCTTCTGCTGGTCGTAACGCCAAGGGGCTGGTGCCGCAGTGGAAAATTGATCTGGTTCGCTTATTGCTCCATCTTTCTCATGAGCTGAAGGAGATTCGGGCATGCATATCCACCTCTCGTTACTCTTATCAAGCTATTACTTCGGCAATGTGCTTCAACATCACTAGAACGAGGCTCTGCCTTACGTCGCTTTTGAGAAGCGTTGAAGATTCTGATCGCTGCAGCCTCGCAGGTCCAGACCATCTGCCGAAGGCTAGGCCAGCTATTCGTTATCTGAACCATGGGGAAGGACCATACCTCAAGTGCAAAGCGCATGAATGAGGCGTTTCTATCAGGCAAGTGGTTGGCCAGCCCTGCAACTCGGTGTCCCCTTTTCAGCCCACGCTGCTCACATCGTCACTCCCGCTTGTCGGCCATTGGCGGGGTTCTGAAGAAAAGTTGCTGAATGGTTGCAACCACAATGATTATAATTCAGCCCAGCTAAGTAATTGTGGTTTCGCAAGATGGTCTCAAGACATTGGGCAGCGGAGCCCGCAAGCTGGTATAATATGCAGGTCTTGGATGTTCACGAGTGCATTCCCCGCTCTCCGCTTTTGGCACAAGCTGATGCATCGTCACCTCACCGCCAACAGCTCAAGGATGCAAAACCTTATGCCGGAAGAACCTCGAGGATGTCAGCGTCTGGCTAGCTCCGGAAGGAGATCGGAGGCTACGAGATGGTCTGCAGTTCCACCTGTGCTGCTAACCCCAAGTGCGCCGCTTGAAGCAGCATATCAGCAGTTCCCCCTCCCTCAGCAGCACAGAACGGTAGTGATAAACGGTTCACGCAGAGCTATAGAGGTGACTTTTCTCATGAAACCCAATTAAGCCTCGCTGATCTGAATAGCCAACTCACAAGACGAGTGTGAAAGATGTCAAACGACAAATTATGGTCTTTTCGCAGAAAAGCGGAGACTGGACAGAAGTCACCGCGACTTTCGTCGATGATCTCGTAGAAGCTTGGATATCTAAGGATATCTTCGAGCAGCTACAACTCGATCTCATTCCAGGATCTCCAGGAGATCCAGAGTGGGGAGTTTTGGATAAGAAGTCGGTCTCGCTAGGGGGCAGAGCTGAGCTACAGTGGTTTCCAAGGGAGCGTCGAAAAGTGAAGGACACAATTTGTCGTATTGTTGATAGCAAGCGTTTCGGGATTTATCTACAAGCGCACCTACTTCCATCAAGTCCTGAATCGGAGGAAAAGCCTGGCCGCGTCGCGGCCTCTTCAAGTCCGGAGGTGAAAATATACTTGCCCACATCCCCACCCCGAAAGCATCCGAAAGTTGGCGGCGATTCCCCGCTTTCAGGCGAGACTCTGGATACTGGCACTGTGAAATCGAAAGATGCAGGTGAGCAAAATCCTGGAAATGCATCACTGGGGTCTTTTGATGGCCTTCCGGAGACGATCAGCGAGACGTCAGATGAGTATGTATAGCATCTTTTGTAATGAGGTCATCGAATACTAAGTCAAGCCCTAGAGCTAGACATGCAGATAACTGGATGGCCCTTTTCAAAGAGAGATTTCACAATCATTTCAAGGAGAAATCAGACATCGAGCACGATCCTGTGAAAATAGCAGGTCAGTGTGTTTTTCAAACTTCCCCTCTCGGAGACTGTGCTGCTTGGAGTCTCGAACTGCCTTTCTCCTCCTCAGCTGTGCGCGTTCTTCGGGAGCTAAATGGTCAATTGCAGTCCTGGACACTGGTCTGGACTCGAATTTGCCGTCCTTGAAAGGCGCTATAAAGTGTAAAAGAATCAAAGTGGTGAAGAGCTTTGTCCCCGGAGATGCAAGCACAATGGATGAGTATGGTCACGGCACTCATGTTGCATCGCTTCTCTTGCAGGTTGCACCACGGGCCCAGGTGCTTGTTCTGAAGATAGCAAAGACGGAAGTGATCTCGTCTACCGAAAGCATAGCTGATGTAAGTGGAGACTGCCCGACTTCAGAATAATACTGAACATGTGTCGGAAGGCGATCAACTATGCTACGAATGAGCTCCGAGTGGATATCATTACGATGTCGTTTGGACTCGACAGAGAAAACGGCCAAATACAAGCCGCAATACGCAATGCTTTCTTCAAGAACATCCTCATGTTTGCCGCAGCGTCCAACAGCGGGGGAAATCTTGAGGTCAAGTACCCGGCTAGAAAAGACGAGGTGATATGCGTCTATGCGACCGACGGCTCAGGAAACGCTTTCAAGAAGAATCCTAATAATCTGACGTCTTCTAGCTTGCACTTCGCTACGCTCGGAGTAGGAGTGAAGTCTTCTTGGCCGAAAAGCTTACACAATCCACCTCTTCAAATTGGGGAGGCATCGGAACGCAGACAAACGGGAACTTCGTTTGCGACGCCCATCTTGGCTGGCATTGCGGCATGTATCATTGAGTTTGCTATTGTACAGAATCTCTCTGATGAGCTCTTGGAAGTTTTGAAGTCACGACAGGGCATGCAGAAGACACTTCTTAAACTCATGGTGGATGATACCCTGCGGTCTGGGCTGCATTATATTCACCCCTGGAAGATGTTTGAAAAAGAGCGCGATGACAAGTTGATTGTGGATATCATGACGGACAACCTGAAATGTTGACGCTGAGGCGGGTTCTGGAAGTGTTCATGAATCCGTGTATTGATGGGCGTGTGAAGAAAGTTTTGTAAGATGAAGAAGGGAGGAAACATTTCTAGAGGCGCGCACTTTCACCTTGCATTATATTGACCGAGATGGCGTTACCACAATGCATTTGCATTCTGCGTTGCCATCCTCGTCAAATGCAGTGACCATTTCACTTCCAACAACATCATATGCAGCAACGTCGCGACCTCCATCGAAATTCGCAGTCAAAGTGATGCGCAAAGAACCGAAATCCGTGTCGCGCCCATCGTCGTCGCCCAACATCTTCCCCACAACTTTGGGCTTCCCGTTCCCCTCATCGTCTTTTACGCCAGCAGTGATCTTGACCAGCCGATAGCCAATAACAAAGTCTCGGGTACCTCCTGGGGAGGTGTGCATTGCACCTTCTTGAGCAAGTCTTTGCGCAAGACCCCGGCCGATTTTCAACCCCGTAATCATGAACACCGGCAGTCCATTTTGACAGCCTTCGAGGTAACCACGCACACTTTCTTTATTGATCGCTTCATCGATATAATTCTGTGTAGGAGTAAAGTCGATGGTCTCCACATCCTCTATTGAGAAGCGGCTCGTGACTCTTGAAACGCCGCCGGTGGCATTCGTATCATCCAATCTCAGGCTCGAAAGGAATCGCGCCGTGACGCTGACTTGCCCATTTTGCAGGGATTCCGCAATATTCCAGTCGCGTCTGTGACTCGTGTGCACATAATCCGAAGGAAGTGCAACAACTTCGCCAGAATTCAAGATCTCTTCTGGTTCGAGGGGATCGGCGATTATGCTCCCCAATTGAATCGGGCCGTCTGGTGGAAGGTCGAAATTGGTCAAGACGAAGTATGTTCTCGAAGATGCCATATCGAAGATGGTGACTATGTGACGAGGCCGAAAAAGGTTGTGGTGCGCAGGTACGACTTACTCCGTATATACAGTTACAAAACTGAATGCATTGTAGAGAAAGAAAGAAGAAATGCACGCGAAGGAAGCCATCAATATATATGGATGCTCAATATCCCGGGTAAAAAGGACAGAATAAGCAGCTGTGAGCAAACAGCAGCCAATGTGCATAGAGCGAATGGAGCACGTCGAGGAACGAAGCAAGTAGCATGTCCATGATTCGTAGTGGTAGACACACCGAGTTGGTGTTGAGGCAGAGCCAGAGTGGCGATAACAAGGGTTGCCGGTTGGTTGAAGAGAAAGAGGGAGAGGGAGAGGGAGAGGGAGAGGGTTGGCTCGTCGTTCGCTCATACAAGTACCTAAATACAAACACTTACCTACTCTACCACTTACCTAGGTAGGTACCGATACAAATTTGAATAGGAACCGGGCGAGAGCTTATGTCAGCAGTGCAGTGCAGTACTTGTTGCTTGTTGCTTGCTGTTGCTTGCAACAGCCTGCACGTAAGGTTACCGGCGGTGTTGTCGATCTCTAACACGTTCTTTTCTTTTGCCCCTCTAAGGTTAAGGTATGCCTCGATGAACCGCTGATAGCGCTGGTATTAGGAGGGACCGACTGGAAATATAAGGTACGGTGAGGTACGGTGGTACCTACCAGCCTACCTATTTACTGCGGTACCTCGGCTCAGGTAAGATAAGAGGCACCTTGAGTAAGGTAGGTAAGGTAACGAAGTAAGGTAGGTAAGGTAGGTACCTAGGTGGGAGGTTTGTAAGGTAAGGTAAGGTACCTAAGGTACCTAGGTACAGCGCAGTCATGGACGGGCCGGCAATGCCAACACAGCATACGGCAGCACTGCACTGCACCTACAATACACTACCAACCTTCTTTTCCCACTTCATGAGGTAGGTACCTAAGGGCACCTAGGTAGGTAGGTAGGTACGCGTATCCAGGTGACTTGACCTGGCGCCCTGGGTACCTAGGCACTGCGAATAGAATGGCATTGCCGGAACTGAACTGAACTAACTGAACTGAACTGACCTGGACAGCACTACTGGACAGGACTTGTAGCGACCGACCTGGTCGACCGATCTTGTTTGTCGCCGGCTCCTGGTCAGTTGATGTCAGTTTATCGGGGGTTTTTCCATCTTTCCATCTATCTGTTGATTCTCGACTTTATCATACCTATACTCGAGCATCTACCCTACCCTACCCTACCCACCCCACCTACCTAACCGTCCGCGCCAGGATACCTTAGGTAGGTATCCGCCCGCCCTCCCCTGGCATACCTTACCTACCTTATTCTTATAGTACCTCCCGCACCTCCACTCTCACCTTATCGCAACGCATGCCCCGCGATATCCCCTCCTCTTCAGCAAAAAGCATCGGCATCATTTGCAAACATAACATACCTAACATCTCGCTCGCGCGCCATCAGCATTCAACATTGAACATCCAGGCATCATCAATAGTATCATTCCCTCGACAAGGGCTATCGATAAAAGCCAACAATGAAACGAACTGCGACTCCATAGCAATGCCAGCTCCTCCGAACCATATCGATGTCCTTTTGCAAGCTGCAAACGGTGATCTCGCTGACGACACCCCATGGCAAACCTTCGAATTTATGCTCGAGATGGCAGAGATCGACGCCATAACCATCAATGAAGCCGACTCAATGAATTTGTTTCGGAATCTACGCCGCGCGATAGTAGAGGAACGAAAGGACGGCATGCGCGATGCATCTAGAGAACATGTCGCTGCTGTGTTGGCCGTTGCGAAACGCAAGAATCCTCCCGGCGACATCACGAGCGCTTGGTCCTCGTTGAAATTCTGCCTTACAATGAGTAACAAGAGCCTTGCCGTACCGGACTCCGCAGACTGGCTGCGATCCTTCAACAGGTTCCGTCGCATCATAGCAGGAGAAGAGGCAGAGCAGGACACCACGCAACACGCGCCGCCGTCAGGAGCCGAGAGAGCCCAGTCGGATTCTGCGTATGATTCTCAGTTCTCGGAGGTATTCACACCATGGATATGTGTTGAAGTGTCGGCTAATTTGTTGATAGTGTGATCCAAAGGACGAAGGATTCGTCACCGTCTTGCTGGACACAGGTGGAAAACGCTCCTTACCTTACATGATTTCCGACGAACATGAGAGGCATTTGATGCTCAAAACTGCATCTCGACGGTGTGAATTGTACCCCGATCGAGATGAATTGGTGCGCGCAAGATGTCTTCCAAAGGACAGTCTAGAGCCTTCGACAATTCAGTTTGAGGTCGTCGAAGATGACTTGGAGGACGCAGATATTGTGTTCTCTCGCAAGTTACTGGTCGCAGAGAAGAAGCGCAACGCAACGCGTGGTAAGTGTGTTCTTTCCAAGTAGGACTGGTCGATGATGTTGACTCGAAGTCCTAGAACGACGCAGAGGTCGCGACCAAAGCCGCTCAGCAGCAGGTAGTTCAGCCGGATACTTTGAAGAGGAGGACCACATGCAGGCAACATCCTATGCGATCGGTATTGCTCTACAGAGCCCCAGCGTTCGCAATCTCGACGATAAAGGAATCGAAAACTTGGGGATTAAAGTAGATCTGGCAATTCGAGCTGCGCGCAGTGGTCGTGGCAGATGAACATTGTGAAGCAAAGTTTGGAGATCAAATAAGATAGTGGACGAGGAAATTTTCAAGCCTTCTTGCGCTGCTTCTCGCCACCTCCCGACCATGCGGGCACTGGCCCTCACCGCTCTCCTCAACGGCGCCACCAAACGATGAGTTCGCGGCTACTGAGAATGTCATCAAATTTGGCAAACGAAGGACGTCGTGTGCTGTGTGCAAGATCTTCTTGGATGAGGCGGAGAAGAAAGATCCACAGCTCGGAGCCAAAATTCCTGTAAGTCGATGTCATATACATCGCTGGAGCGCGAAGACTGTATGCTGTATTGTCGTACATTAGGAGAGAACCTGGCACAAGATGGCGAAGCATACTTGGATGGTACATGTGTCGATATGATGGATGGTCGCTTGCGTATGCAAGGGAGCGTCCTTGAGCACTCATATAAGATGTGACACCGAATGACACGGTGTCCCAATATCTATCAAAGCCAAGACCTGTAAGGTACCCTCTGTACATCAAATTATCGAGTCGCACATATCTAAGTCTCCACAGGTGGAATGTCCTCTTGATCAACTTCGGCTAGTTGTTTTTCGCCTTACCATTTCGATGGCTACGATGCTTTGTACACTAATATCGCAGCCAACCAGATCTACAGTGCACTTGCGCGCCTCGCAGTCTCGAAGTTGATAGTGGAGCCTGGCATGTGGTGCCATTTGATCCAAGAGCTGGGGAATACGTGTCTGTGGTAGTACTCGATTGGTTGTCTTGCTGCATGCTGCTGGCAGCTTGCATACGCACAGGCTGCTGCTAGCAGTCAAAGAATCAAACTGCTCATACTTTCAGCACGTTTGAATATTTATACTGTATCTTTTTGTATGTGTAATGTCTGATCATACTTCACGTTCTGTTTGTTGTATCAGAAGGGTTGCTAGATAATCGCAGGCAGGGCCATCCATCACTTTCAATTCCACAAAACTAATAGCCTTTTACGATCACATTGCTGCTGCATTCCCTCTTCTTGCCTATTACTCCTATCAATTGCTCCCTCCGCCCACCACGTACCATTCATTCTTTCTCTGGTAGTCCACTCCAGATTGAATTTGAACCTTGCTCAAAGCTGAAGAGTCTTCGCATCAACTCTCGGATAAGTGACTTGGCCTTCCTCGCTCCTCCCATAACTGTCAAGAATTTCAACGTTTTACTTCCTGCCGCACCTCTCAATTTCCTGTTTTCTGTTTACTGTGACACCTTCAGGGAGACTAGCACCTATGTGCAGGATAGTCGCTCCGGTGTCTTCCCTTTCAGCTCGAATTTGTCGTGGATTTCTCTCCTGTATTCATGACTTGTATGTCAGCACGGAGGACGCTTCGCCTCGTTCGAGTCCACGCACGGCCTCTCGGCTAATGTCAACAAAAAGCTTCAGCGGAGTTGAAAACGTTCTTTTATCGACGTGAGTGAGCTACCTCGGATGGAATATTGTGGCCATACAGTCACAAATCATCCAAGTCCTGAAGATCTCATCGCCGACACCGTTCCATACCGACAGTCTAGAAATTCCTCCGCAACATCGCAGCCAGGGTTCTCGCCATCTTCAAGTCTTCAAGCTGGACCTTCTTACGACCAGCATGCTCTGCAAGATCGGCAGCCTCTTTAATATCTTCTTTAGTATCCATTTCGTCGGATTGACAAGCTACGTCGGGCACTCACTCTGGCGCTCTTTCTCCGTATAACTCTCCCCTGAGTCTTCGTCTTTGATGTCATCGGCGACAGCGTCTTCGACTTCAGTAGAATTTGCTTTGCGTCTAGGATTTCTTGCCATCGGGGTTTGCGACATCTTAGTGCTCTTTTTGGCCTTTCGTACTCCTGCGGCCGAAGCAGTCAATATAAATAGCCTTGCAGTGTGAAGAGTGATAGACTGACTCGGGGAAGCTTTTGGGTATCCAATGCCGATTGCTTTGCCTGGCCATGAGATACCCCCTCCGACTCGGTGGCAACGAACCTTGCGAGAGCTCTTCGAGGTCGCCTCATCTTGTCAGCCCAAGTAATAGAGATACAAGTAATAGGTCTCTGTCTACCATATTTGTTTTGCTCAACTGTAATTGGCGTTCTTTGTGATCGATCTGGTCGGGATTGAAGTATAGACCTTTAGTAGGCGAGATGGAAGGAAATAAGTCTCCTCAGGCGGAAAGGTGAACTCGCAAAAGCTAGAGTCCTCGCACCTTCCCGGCCGGTTTTCAGAAGGATCTTCCACGGGCGAGTTGGCAACCCGCACTGCCGTCACATTCCACCTTAAAAGAGTGAGATTTTCAGTGGACCATCATGTTTGCAAGAAAATATTAATAGCCTCCTTTTGTCTGTTTGCATCGTATGATCTCCACAGGGTCAAGGTATATCGGGGTCTCATCCATCTTACCACTCCAATGTTCAATTACTCCCTTAGAAACAACCCCACAGTCTTCGCAAACAACACAGCATACTGGCTCATAAACCCATGACTAGCATCCGGATAGACAAACAGATATCCCCTTTCGATTGCTCTCCACAAAATCAAACTATTCTCCGTTCTAACCACATCATCCTTGCCTCCCGCTGCTACCAAGACCGGTATCTTCAACTCACCTAGTCTCGGCCACGAAACATCACCTTCACCCATCGACCATGCCATGAAAGCCGCAATCTGGTTCTGCGTACTCTCCGACCCGGTCCAATCACTCCGATTTTCCCGCGAAGTGGTGATTCGTTCCCAGGCTTCCAAACCAGCTTTCTGGTTTATAGCGCTCGAGGTGTAAAACGCACTGAGGTAGATGGCTTTGTTTTCTTGGAATGTCATTGCACTGGTGAAGCCTTCGAAGATTCCTTCGCCAGTGGGTTGGAGACCCTCGGTGGCACTTGGTCCAGTACCGCAAAGAATCAAATGCATGACGAGCGACGGGTAGTTGAGTGCTAGCATCTGAGCTGCGAAGCCGCCTACGGAGAAGCCGAGAAGGTCGATGGCGGGGATACCGAGTGCTTTCAGGACTAACGCGATATCTGAAGCCCAGCCGCTGAACATGGTTGGTGTTGTGCCGGTGCTGAGACCAGTGCCGGCGTAGTCGATAAGGAAGATGGGGCGGGTGAGAGCGAGTGAGTTGAGGGGGAGAGGGTCCCAGTGGTCCATGGTACCTCTGTAGTGTTGGAGACAGACAAGTGGTATCCCAAACGAAGCTCCGAAGAGACGATAAGCGAATTTGGTGTCGTTGACTGTGACGAATTGCGTGGTTGCTGTTTGATGGGTCGCCATTATGAAGGTAATTCTGCTATGCGATAAATGCTAACGAATGCGGAGCTTCAATATTTTGCTTGATGGACATATGGACGAGGCAGACTTGGTCTTCTATATGATTTGCTGCGTTTGAATAGATGATGTCTCTGAACAGCAATGAATATATATGTGAGGCAAGAAGTATCATGATCATAGGAACGATGATGAATCCATGGACGTTAATCAGTAAGATGCTTACTTAGCAGGATGCTTTTCGAATACACCTCTGGACGGGATGTTAATATGCACGCACGCCTCATGCCTCTTTCGGACATTCAAGTAGCCAATGATCGTCGAGCAGTGGCATCCTGAAGCCCAATTCAAGATACAATTACAAGCAACTGAACTCTTCATACAACGATCATGAATTGGATGAAACGAAAAGAGTGATATGCAAATACTGAGGCTAGGATCAAACAGCAGGAAGTATTCAATTGTAGCGTCACGTGGAGCTTTCCACTTGGTGATCTTGTACTTCAGCCTGGGGCAAAGGAACGGTGATCATGGTAACAGCTGTGCTACTAAGCCCAAAATCCTCTCGTCCTATGCAGAGATAACTTGTGCCGAAGAGGATGAAGAATTTGATATTGGAAGCCAACATTGCGTTGATTTCGTTCCAATTTTATCGGCAAAGCTTTCTTGAAATATAGCCTTCTCTGTCAATAGCTACTGGAAATCTACAAGAGCAAGCTGACAACAACGGCACCAAGACCTGCGAAGAGGCCTGTAGTCATCATCGAAGTGGAGTACGAGACGCCTGCCGATGTTGGAGTGCTAGTCTCACCAGTGGTGATGTTTGTCGTGGGTGACGTGCTGCTTGCTGTAACAATCGTGCCAACAACGTTAGAGGAGTTTTGGCATGCATCGCCTTCGAGAATGGTAGCATTGCTGGTGAAGGTGATGTCGGCACACTGTTTCCTCAGGTTAGAAGCTGCAAGTAGACAAACATGGGGATAGCAAAGCCAATCTTCGAGCCGAAAGATGCTCATGGTGATCCTGGATTGGGGTGGCTTACATTGTAGAGAGCAACTCCGTTCTTTCCTCCAGTCGCAACCATGATACTAGCATTTTGACCGTCGGTGGGGGTGATGCCAGATGGCAGTGTCACCTTGGGGAGGCAGTAAGTACCATTACCAGTAACATTGAGAAGATCTGGAGTGAGCGAGATATTGAATGAAGGATTGTCTGTTCCAATTCCGAGATTGATAAAAACGTAGGTCCACGGGTGGTGCAGGTCCAATGAGACAGAGCCACCATCCAAAGGCCACAAAGTCCGATTCGTCGCGGCTGTGTGATTGACGTTGGCACCTGAAAGGATCAAAGTCAGTGCCGGAACTATGATGTACAAAGGCATCGTCGGTTACATACAAGGGTAAATGTATTGGGAGGCTCCATCTGCAAAGGAGTCACCCCTCATTTCAGGGTATTCAATAGAGAAATGGGCTGTAGCCAACGAAGCCAAGCACAGAGCCGAGATGATGGTGTTGACAAACATTTTGAGGATTCTTTGCCGTTTTCAGAATTGGATGCGTGAGTCTGAATGCTTAGCCTTCTCTGAGGTGAGAAATTACAATCGTGGGAGCTTGCCAGGTCTTATATCCTAGAAGTTCTCAGTAATCAGGGCAGGAGCTGGCCTGTCAAAAGCAACCTGGCAGGGGGCTGCGAATACTCAAAGCAGGCACCCCAATACAGATAAGGTAAGATACCGTCGCCAGGGCAGAGGATTCAATGGCATGCAGGTGCAATTGCAAGCATTGCTTTGTTCCGTTTGCATCCAGGTTCACCAATGAACCCTTGATGCATGGAGCATGCAGCTATCAATCCGCTACCAGCATCCAATCCCACGAGCCTTGTCGAATCACTCAAGGCTCACGTTTTTCCCAGGCGAGGCTCCGATTCTAGGAAGAGCTCTATTGACCAATGGCGACGCTTGTGCTTCAGTCTGTCCCGAGAAAAACTTGCTCGTGAGGCTTGATATGCCAAGGCTACGAGGCTGCAGAACTGCCTTGGCGGGGGAGCAAACTTGCTCATAATCTCGCAGAATGCTCTAAATAACAAATGAGATTAACGCAGAGGAGGGTAAGCTCCCAAAAGGCTGGGTGCGGGATAAACATCTCTTCAGCCATGGCAGGACTGTTGCGCGAAACGAGTAAGAAAGAGAAAAGAGTGCAGGAAATACCAGAGGTCACCTGTTGGTATCATCCTGAACTGCGAGCAAGTTAAAGCAAAATGTAGTCTCTTGCAGCAGCTCCGTACCAACAAGCGAGCACAATAGAGATAGATAATTGCCTTCCAAGCCAGCCACTGAACTTGGCCTGAAAATTCGAAAGCCGTTCTTACGTCCTAGCAAACCTCACCGTCTGCTGAAGCAACTCTACTGCAACAGAGAAATACCTCTTATCCCAAGATATACCTGGTAGATATCAAGCTTCCCATTCGAAAGCAACAAAGCGTCTTTTGACTTGCAGCCGTGTACAGAGGAGAAGGGGAAGAAAATGGCCATAGCCGGGAACAACATCCAGAAATGGAAGCTACTGGTACCGTCAGTATCTAAACATGTTCAAGTACTCCTACCGCTCACAATTTCTGAATCCTGTACCATTCCTACAAGCCTCAGGCATCGCGGTCTCTTTCAATTCTCAGGATGATGAAGTCGTCAATGGTAGATAAACCGGACCAAGCCGGCCGGCCGTCAAGGTTCAACAGGTTGACTCGACCCATCTTTGTCAGCAAGGCTACGCGAGGCTATGCCGAGGAGACAAGAAACGCCCCTTGTTCCATAATCTCTTTCTCGCCCAATACGGAGAGAACGATATCTTGGTTCCTCGTTCCGGACATCTCAATATACTATCTCAACATGATATCCGAAGACCATCATATCTCTCCTATCGACAGCTTGACGTTGTACAGGAGTAGCTGACCAATACAGTAAAAGATGAATTTCTCAGCTCCTCCACCTCCTTACCGCGAAGTGGACTGGAATCCATCTCCAAATGACGCGAACATCAATACAAATCAGTTCCGAGTACCACGAAAGCCGGTCTATATTGAACGACCTAGAACAGCGCCTTCGAGAAACCAAAATGCTCCGCCACCAGTCTACTTCGAAGAGTTCGAGCGATTGAAACAAAGTCGTTTGCAGACTCCGTCCCCGCCTCCGCCTCCTTTGATACAGCCTACGACAGCTTGTCAGGACTCATTTTTGAACACCGCGGTCCGTGGAGATATAATAACCTCCCAGTTGCATTACAGTCCGGCCAATGGAGAGCCAGTCTCTCGCGGTCCGTCCCCCTCAAATGGACTCTTCCCCTTCTCAACTATTCGGTCATCCAGCAACGCATCCTGGATCTCCTATGCCACTTCACAGTCTTCCGAATCTTCAAAGCCATCTTTCATACAGGAAGCGTTTCGTGAAGCCCGCCATTTTGCCGGTGGTTTGATCACACATCCAGTCGAGAGTACAAAACATTTCACTATCTTACGGCACTCACATGGCTTGGTTTTTTATCAAGGGGCTCGAACAACCCTCGCAATCTCCATCTTCTCTGACCGGCCACTTCCTCCAGAACGTACAATATGGTTACAGAGCAAAGGGTGGAGCGGGAAGACTGGAATGCGGGCGCGAGCATTCATGGGAAGGAACGGCAATTGGATCAATGTGACCCCGTCGTTGAATGTTGGCCCGGAGCAACTGAAGCCGACCGACGAACGGGCATGGCAGAGGGATATCGCTCATTTCCGAAAGAAGCCCAAGTCAAGCAAACAGCAGTATCACATGCTTCGAGAAACAGCTATTGTACGCATCCCTGAAGAGGCTGAAGATGGGTATTTCCAACTAGTGCTGTGTGTGGAAGACAGGAAGAAAGTGCTCTGCCCGAGCCCTGTTTTCAGGATCCTCTCCTCTTCAACCAGCCCAGGCTCAATACGAGGTGCGAGTCTGACTACACTTCCTCTAGAGCTTGGAGTAATAGCATTCGGGACCTATGCAAGGAATACGGCAGGAAGAGTGGTCGGCCCCGTTGCAACTGTCGTTCAGAACCGAGTCCAGAAATTAATGCCGTCGTGGGTAACCCATCAAGCCACTTCCGCGGCCCATGGCCTCATGAAACCCTCAGAAGCTCAAAGCACAGATTTGTCGACATTTGGACCTGCTGTATCAGATACCACGCTCGAGGATGGACCCCAGCCACCATATCCCCTCCGCTTTGCTGCGAATAGTGAGCCAGCAAAGGTTGGTATCGAGCAGTACAATCTGCCAGGAATGACATTGAGTGGGATTCCTGCAAACATAGCACCGGGACTATGTGGATACTACCTGGGCTGGGCGCGGTTTTTGAAGCTGCCGACAACGGGATCTTCAAAAGCCAGCAACGATACTTGGTATCAGGCAGTATTCTCGGCTCTACCTATAGAACCACAGACAACAGATAGCAGGAATGTTGTGGTTCGTCTTACGCGTGATTATGAAGAATGGTCTCCTGAACGAAGAGTTATTGAGGTTCGCATTATGGGATTTATTCGGCCAGACGATCCCTTGCAGCGCGATGCATTGCGGAGAGGACTGCAAGCCAGAGATGTCGAAGCCGCTGAGGCAGTGATGCTCGCCGAAATGAACGACATCTTACTGGCAGAAAACGTTCTGGATCAACCCGCTTGGCACCCAGATGCCGTTCCTCGAGTCAGTGCCCGACCTGGGACCAGTGGTGGGCAGTCCATCAGGATGGCTGCCCAGAGACAGATAGGAAAAGTTCCTCTTCACAAAATTGGCGTTAGATCTCCCATAGATGGGGTTGGAGTTGGACATTCCCTCGTTGCAGCAAATGGCTACTTCGTCCAGAGGTAGTTGAGACTTCCCTCGATGTGTACATGGGGTGTTTCCGACTACTAGAACAAGGCTCGATACCATCGTCACATTTACTTCAGAAAATATACTTACTAATATATTATAATATTCCTTTATCCCTCTTCAGAGGACTTTATATGAAAGCTGTCGGCTTCCACACCTGTTCAGCTGAACGGGATCCCTCCAGTCCGCTAAAAAAAAATCCGGGAGGACATCTACCCCGGTGATGCACAATGCCGAATCGCTTTTGCAACGTCGACGGCCAGTTCAGGACCTCGAACTCTCTGATAATTTGGCAATTGTCCACGGCTTCCTCTTTAAGTACTAGTTTAAATTTGAGCTTTTTCTCCAGTTCAACCACGCTAGCGCCTACCTTGCTCTGGCTTCCCAGTCATATCGAATTTCACAGCCCTTTTCAGGAAGCGGGGCTCATTTCGATCTCCTAGACGATGCACTTCATGATCCAATTTCACATATGTGGTTGTGAGAACACCGGAGTTTCTCTAATTTCGATGACTCTGCTATAGAGCGGACAATGAACTACCCAGAATCGACCTGCTTCGTCATGTGAAAAGGGCCGTTCCATCGAAGCGGTGGCATCAGGTGTAGCCCGGCCTTCTCTCATACTCCTTCAACATTGGTTCTGGAACAGCCTGGCAACTTAGAAGAGTTGAAGACTGAGCATGCTGACTACTAGGGTACTGTTAAAGCGCTTTTGGAGATTGCAGAGGAATGCCATAAATGGAGGATAAGCGAGACCGGATCTAACAAGCTGGAGGAATGACAACGGGAAGCTCGCGCTGCTCGGCGATGCATGTCACGGTAGAAGATGCCGTAATTCTCACCGGGTGCCTCGCAAGAGATCAGTCCGTACAAAACCTGTCTCACACAAGCATATGAAGAGAATCGAAACCTACGAGCGGAGAAGATCAAGGCTACTTCCGTGGGTAACATGGAACAGTATGGACTGTCTGGTGGTCTAGAACAAGCAGCTCGTGATGAGATGTACAGCGGCAGCTTGCCCGAAGCGACGAGAAGTATGAGAGATGTAGTAGTACCGAGGCCTGATATGAATGCTGTGTAGGGGTCGCCTGAGTTCTGTTCCTGGGTATATACATATGACACGGAGAAAGCCCTGCGGGAGAACTTTGGGGAGGAGGCAGACCGGGCCGATTTGAAGTGAGGCGAAGCATGTGCCATAGAGAGTGGCTATCTCAACGAAATGAGTCGTTATGCCATGTGATTGTAATTGAAGCTTAGGGACTATTCTATATATTGTTGAGTACGGTATGAACGTGCGCGTTTATTCTTAAAGTCGATGAGATTTCCCGGTGACGGCAGAAATACGCTCTCAAGGCGACGCATCCCCCAGCCCAGCAGCAGTCAGGAAGTCAAAGTCCGCACCCTCTTCGGCTTGGTTTACACATCGTTCGTACAAGCCCCTATACCCACGCTTAACCTTCCGCTCTTTCCAGACTCCTTTTCCTGCAGCTGCCGCAGTCTCGCGCTCAAATACACGCCTCTGAATCTCCTCCTCGCTTACCTCCAATCGCAAGACACGCTTGTCAACATCACAAGTAATGATATCGCCATCCTGAACAACTCCCAGCACCGAGCTAGGGACTACAGATTCTGGCGATATATGAAGAATTATGGTGCCTCCAGCTGTACCGGACATCCTTCCGTCAGAAAGTCGCAGCATGTCTGTTACGCCTTCCGCAGCCAATTTTCTAGGTATTGGGATAAGTCCAGCTTCTGGCATACCTGGATTTCCAATTGGTCCGATACATTGAAGAACTAGAACTGAGTCTTTGGTGACTGGCAGATTTGGATCGTCTAGACGTAATGCGAGATCCGTAGAATTCTTGAACACGACTGCTGGCCCCGAGTGCTGAAGGAGGCGCCGGTCTTTCGATGCGGATGCTTTCATGACTGCACCTTTAGGTGCCAGGTTCCCACGAAGAACGACAAGGGACGAATTTAGATGGAGAGGATTTGAGAGGGGGCGGATGATTTCGGATGAGAATTGAAAGGTGCGGAAAGGTGAATTGTCAAGGACTTCTCCCATTGTCTGGCCAGTAATTGTTATTGCTTGAAGGTGCAGCAGTGGGCGTAACACATGTAGTAACCCAAGCATGCCACCCGCATTGTGGAAGTCAGTCATGTAGTTGTCTCCACTGGGCTTCAGATCGATCAGCAGAGGCACTTTCCGCCCAATTTCGTCGAATGTTTCCAAAGTAATTTGTCCTTGGACACCTGGGTGTCTGTTGATAATGGCCATGAGATGGACAACAGCATTTGTTGATCCGCCAATTGCTTGGAGTACAGTGATTCCGTTCAAGAAAGACTCTTTTGAGAGCATCTCTTGTGGTCTACGCTTTGCTGCCGCTACTGCCACGGCATTGGCTCCAGTTTCTTCAGCGATTCTGAGGCGTGCCGAAGATACAGCGGGGGCTGATGCTCCTTTCAATGGCATAAGGCCTAGCGCTGCGGTGATGCAAGCCATCGTGCTTGCTGTTCCCATAACCCCACATGTGCCTACCTGCGTACTGTTAAAAACTGGTCAGGTGACTGATTGGCCTGCTTACAGTTGGTGCCAATTCTTCATTCAGCATACTGATGTCCTCCACATCGATTGTTCCAGCTCTGTATGATGCCCAATTATTCCTGCAATCAGTACACGCACCAAGCCGCTTGCCCCTGTAGCTACCTGGCATCATGGGGCCCGTGATTAGAGGCAGCACTGGCTTATTTGCCGATATCCCACCCATCAATTGAGCAGGTACAGTCTTATCACAACCTAGAGTTGGATCAGTAGAGGTTCCCCACTTTTGGATTGAGAGACACACCTCCGATCATGATACAAGCATCCAGTGGCTGGGCCTTGATCATTTCTTCGGTATCCATACTCATCAAATTTCTAAGGAACATGCTGGTTGGTGATGAAAATGACTCGGCAATGGAGATAGTTGGGAAATCAACTGCTAGCCCACCTTGTAGATGGACACCTCGTTTTGCCGCTTCGATGAGCTGGGGTACATTGGCGTGACATGGATTGAGGGCGGAATATGTGTTGATGATTCCTATGATGGGTCTGGAGAGAGCATCCTCGCTATACCCAAGTGCTTTTATAAACACCTTTCTCAAAAAGAGAGAGAAGTGCGGATCGCCGTATGAAGTCAGTCCTTGCCGAAGACCTGAGGTTGAAATGATAGGTTTTGACAGATCATAATCGTCATTTTGGTGTGCCTTGGGTACCGCGCTGGACGATTGTGCCATCTTCTGAGGTATCTGAAGCATCTTTATTCCGAATTTTATAGTGAAGACAGAATAACGATGCAAGATAAAATTCCTTACACGACAAAGAACTGTAGTCTCCGAGTCGAAAGATACATAAGCGAGTCTGCGGGGAACGCTCGCGGATCCTTTTCCGTGACCCTTCCAAATGCGGGGAAAATGCCAGAATTCTTTCCTCCAAAGCCAGCTTGTGCATGAGGAGATTCACGATGCTTAGATCAATATGTCAAAAGCCGAGCAGCTTTGGTGATAACCGTCAGGCATAAAAGGATTGCGGATCATCGTCCGCGGCTAACGGATGTGATTCCGTCGCCCCCTGACTTGACCTCGCTTGTTGAAAGTAGCATAAATATCTACCAACATTGAGACCTGAGTAGATTTCTGGCACGCTTGTGAACACTTCTTGAAATGCCCCTACACCGGAGAATACGAAGAGATCAGAACAAAAATGTTGCGTCTTCAGGGAAAGATTGTCCTCATCACTGGGCTAGGACAGAGCCAGCCAGAAGGCTGGGGAATTGGTGCAGCGACGGCTGTCCTTTTTGCTCGTCAAGGAGCCAAGATATTTGGTGGGAATCGAACGCTTTCTTCGGCAATAGCGACAAAGAGTACTATCCAAGACGAGGGTGGTATTTGTGATGTGCGGGAAACCGACGTCACCTCATCGGCATCTGTCAAGGCGTTGGTCGATGCCTGTATGTCCAAGCATGGCCGAATCGACATCTTGATCAACAACGTCGGTCGCTCAGAGCCTGGATGTCCAGCAACAATGTCAGAAGAAGTCTGGGACGCCCAGATAGACATCAATCTGAAAAGTGTCTACTTGACGTGCCACCATGTGCTGCCTATCATGGAAGCGCAAGGATCTGGTGCTGTCATCAGCGTTGCGAGCATCGCTGGCCTTCGGTATATTGGCAAGCCCCAAGTTGGATACTCGGCCACAAAGGCTGCAATCATGCAGTTCATGAAAGCGACAGCAGTCATCTATGCACCTAAGGGAGTGAGGCTCAATACAGTTGTCCCAGGGCTTATGGACACGCCGTATACAAAGGGCTTGGTGGCCAAATTTTCCAAAGGCAGGGATGGCGATGAAGAGAGCTTGCAGAAAGAGTACATGGCAATGAGGAATGGACAAGTTCCGACCGGAAGGATGGGTGATGCTTGGGACGTTGCTAATACTGCACTTTTTCTGGCTTCTGATGAAGCTAGATATATCACGGGCCAGAAGATTGTCGTTGATGGTGGTATTACATCCTCAACAGGAAGGGTCAAAATTTGAGGGGTTGGGCAGATCGTGGTGGTATCCTTCTTGCGTCTTGCAAAGGCAGTCTTTGGACTTGGGCAGTGAGTGCATCATGAAGGTGGTGATGATGATTGAGCAACCTATTTAAGAGATTGTGGAGGAAAGCAAAGTGAGAAGCAGGTACAAGAAGAATTGTTTTACCTCTGTATATCGAGCGAGAACTGTACTGTACTGGACTGTCTAGTCTAGTCTTGTATTGTTGAAGAAATGAGAAGAGCCTGGAACTCGATTCAATTCGTACTTACCCTACCTAGGTACCTAGTCAGACTGCGAAACAATTCAGCCACCACCAGCCACTGAAAATGCTCTCTTCCATTAGCAATCGCTACAGGGAACATGGGCAGGGTTCAGGCCTCAGGGAGCCCCCAGTCCCGCTGCCGGACCCGCCCAGCCCGCCTACCCGCCCCCTCCGTACGGGGGTACCTTAGGTAGAACCTGAAGGTATTAGACTAGAGCAAGTCCCTGTCTTTCCCTGTCTGCCTGTCTCAAAGCTGTATCTTCACCGCCAATTCTTTTTCTCGCCCCAACCCAACCCAACCCAACCACCGAGAAAGCTTCTTTCTCAGGCGGACAAAATCCAGTTCTCTTTTGTCTTCTTCACTCGCTTTTGTCTCTGCTGTCAAACCCGGAATTCCTTGTGAGCTGAGTATTGAGCACTTCACTGTGCTTGATATCGCAATCAAAATCAAACTTGCAACGCAACATGGCGTCCGCAAACAAATATAACGACTATCCTACCCCGCCTCCCTCGAGCTCTCCCCAATACAAGGATAACTTCTACAAGACTCGACCAGCTCAGGAAACATATTTTCAGCAACCAGCCATAGCCAGCTACTCCCGCCCAGCGTCTCCCAACCACTGGGATCTCCAAGCGGCAAATCCAAACACGCAAATTGGCACAACTCAACCGCAATCAGAGTACGAGTATCTACCCTTCAAGCGGGCCGACTCTCCAGGACATTCCCAAGTCCAAGAAGGTCCGCAAACACATCGGAATCCAGCATACCACGGCAGCAGCAACGACTATTACATCCGCCCAGCCTCCCCTCTGCCCCAAAAGACTCGCCCACAAACGCAAGCATATACCCCACCACGACGCCGTTCGTACTCCCCACCAAAGGGCAGGCGATCCCCTCGTCCAATATACTACTCGCCCACAAATCCCGTCCCATCTCCATACAATGCCTCCCGTCCCACACCCCGCCCAGGGTTCGTACAGCGCATGCTTGCAAGGATAGAGAGCTGGATACGAGGATCAATGGGATGGTGCAAGCGAAACCCGATAACTGCAGGACTTCTGACATTCATACCTGTCTTGGCTGGGGCAGGGATGGTGAGAGCAGTCAGAAACTTGGGGATTGGGGATATGCTCAAGAAGATGGGTGCCGGACAGACGAAGAAGGGAGAGGCTGAGAAGGACTGGGGTTGGGGGATGGATCAATTCGTTGGATTTGGTGGAAGCAAAGGTGGGCCATTGGAAGGCATGTTGAAGATCTTACAAATGGGGATGTGAGTTTACTTACCTTGATTTCCCCTTGCACTTTGTTCTATGATTGGCATCACGGAAGCGGCTGACATTTCGTGACCAGAAACCATTGGTGCAGACTCACGGCCTCATCAGTGCCCAGAGTAGCGAGCATAATTCTTGAGCTCTATTTCTTGGAGATCAAAAAGTAAGGTTCTCTATCTACACGTATATCTCATGCATCATGAATAACGAATGACGATTGATCTATGCCAAAAGAGTATGAGCACCCGGAGATCCACAACGATTTTAACCTCCCAGAACCAGCTTCTCTATATGCTTAATCATATCTGTTAGTCGATATGGCTTGGTAATTACATCGTCCTGCTCTTGTCAGTAAGTTGCTATCAACCATGTAGGAGGCATTCTCACCATTCCTGCGGCAAGGGAAAGGTTGATCTGATCACGTCTAGCATTGGCCGTAACGGCAATCACTGGCAAGTGCCTGATGATACTCCCCTCCGCTTGCAGTTCTCTGATTCGTTTCACTGCGGTGATACCATCCATCACAGGCATTTCCAGATCCATCAACACGACATTCAGCTTCTGAGCTGATGCGTTGTTCTGCTCTTTCCAAAACTCCGATTTCCTAATAAAGTCCAATGCCTCTTGGCCGTGATTCGCGACATTCACAATGTGGCCTGCTTTCCGGAGTTGTTTCATGACTACCTTTTGGTTTACCAGATTGTCCTCAACCACTAGGATGTTAAAGGTCTTCAGAGCCTCTTCGGACCTCGAAGGCGTTGCCGCATCGGGCTGCATCGAGGGAGTTGTCCCGCTCTCTAATCCGAGTGTCTCAACGGCGCATGCCTCTCTTAGTGCATCTTCCCGAACCAGGATTGGAAGATCTGCTTGGACGGCTGTGGCGGGGCTGGTCCTCCGAGTTTTGATGTAGAATTGGAAGGTGCTTCCTTTGCCCCTTCGAGCAGCCACGCCGATTTCGCCGCCTTGCATCTCAACGAGCTGCCGGGAGATAAAGAGTCCTAGCCCGGACCCTCCATATGTCTGATAAGTCTTGGGGGATGCCTGTGCGAACAGGTGGAAGAGGTTCTTGATCTCGCTCTCATCGAGCCCTCGCCCGGTATCTTGTACTGTGATGCACAGATAAATTACTTCTCCAGTTCCCCATTCGGACTTGGTCGTCTGATCTGGACTTGAGTTGCTCTTTCGGACATACTGGACATTCAAGGGGTTGGTTTCGGACGGCTTGCTGGTCGATGCACCCATGGTGATCACGATCCGCCTCTCGGGCGCAGTTCTGGTGAACTTTATGGCGTTTGTCATCAGGTTGATCAAGACCTGTAACACGCGGCTTGGATCAAGTAGAGTCCACTGGGCCTGCAGCTTCGCCAACGAGTCTTCAGCGATAAAATCTAGGCTTGTGTTTGCCCGCTTCAATTCTGATTCGAACATCTTAAGCGCGCCCTGAACAAGCTGCAGAGGCTGTGAGGGCTCTGGGGACACATGGAGTAAATTGGAATCTAGTCTTGACAGTGTCAAGATGTCGTCGATGATTCTCTTTTGATGCATGGCGCAGTAAATTATCGTGTCTGCTGCTTCGATCGCCTCGTCAAGAAGGTGAAAAGTCCTTGCTGAATTTGGCGTGGTTGAGGTGAAGGCAGATGATTTCAGGTCTTCCGACTCTTGCAAATTCCCGCGGACCTCATTCAGAGAAGCCAGAATTTCATCGGCGCAGCCTATAAGTGCCGAAAGAGGATTTCGCATTTCATGGCTATGTCAAATGTCAGCCAAACTCGTTTTCTCATGCATGTGTTGCGTCCCAGCTAAAGACTTGAAATCATCTAATAGCAGCATCCGATTACATTCAAAACATTTGGCAAATGGGCACGAGACATTGCGACCCGGTGGATGTGGATATAATGGCAACGGAACCTACGATGTCAGGTCGATATGTCGCTCGGTTTGTTTCTTGAGCTCGATAGCCTGAAGCATTTTCCGACGTAGTTGGCTTTCTGACCATTTTATGGCACTGACTTTTATCAATATCCAGTCTTGGTTCCATGGTATAGAAAGCTTACCTAATATCAGTCACACAACTGCGAAGAGTTTTAGCGTTTGCTCAAAAGTCCCTGGTGGCTCGAGATTTTTGGGTAGAAGCTTGAGCATCGCCGTTGCTGAGCCGAACGAAAACGACGGGGTTGGCTTACCTCATAACAGATGTAATTTCACCATCCTCTCCGAAATCTGGATATATCGATAGCATGATATGGGTATTGCCCCATTGCGGCCTCCCTTCCGTGTCAAGCTCAGGTGCTCTCCACGGCCTCTTGATTTGAGTCTGCATGTCAACAGGCTTCTTCTCTGCGAGCATCCTGTCCCATGTGGCATTGACGTGATCAAGCTCCCCTTCTACAAGAACATCGTCCCACGCCACTCGTCGGCTTCCGATGGGTAACTGGGTTAGTTCCCTCCACAAGTCATTTGCAGATTGTGCAAAGCCATCTGGCGACAGCACAGCGAGACCGATTGGAGCCCGAGTTGCAAATCTCGCGAACTTTGTCTCGCTCTCCGAAAGTTCGCGCGACAATCTATCGCGATCAAGCGCTTCCTGTCGTGCTAGTGAGTGCCTTCTCTCTACTTCTTCTCGGAGGATGACAGCCGAGAGCTGTGGTGTTGTGACTTGTTCTGTTAGGGACGTCAAGAAACTTCGATAATCATCGTCGAATGGTCTCCGGGGATTCAGACCGACGACCAGGAATGCCAGCAAGCTCGTTGAATCATTGGGTATGATTGGAAATACGCCAATGTGCGTTGATGGAACTCCAAACCCTCGCCATTTCAACTCTTTGAACTTATCCATCATCTTTTCTCCCACAGGCACCACCACTGGGCCCATTTCCTGTCGGGCCTGTTGCAAAACACCGACAAGACAGGAGTTGAGGCTGTCTAGGTCAACATGTATTGGTGCTAACTCGTGGCCAGCTGCGATTCCAATACTTCCTTCGAGAATGCATACTGAAGAGGGCATCGTAAAGCTACCATTCGGGCCTTCAGATCTGGAGGAAGAGAGGCTGGAAGAAGTTGCGGAATCTGCAACGGAGTATAGCCAGGCCATGGGTATATCTTTATCTGCCTTTTGAATACTTCGAAGTAGTCGAGTCCAGAGATCCTTGATAGTCCGGGCTCCCGAGACCTCGCCGCTTAAGGAACGAATGTCAGATAGTCGTCTGTCCCCAATGACTTCCCGCGTGACTTCCACAACAGTCGCATGGCTACCCACGACCCACCCTTCATTCCCTATAATGGGAACGAACTTCCAACTGAAGTAGGTCTCCTCAAGAAACCCGTGTCGGTGAAGTAGCAGAAATGCATTCGCTTCTACAGCAGTCTGAGCAGTTTCGCGCTGTTCTGCAAGTAGCTTCTCGAAATGTTCCCAGATCTCAGCGAACTCGATCTTCGGATCTTGTCCTTGCAGAGCAGGGTGTTTCTGTCCGATGAGCTTGGTGTAGGCTTCATTGTAGACGATTGTGCTATCATCTCCCCAGTACACGACTGCGAAGTGTTAGTGCGAGCCCAACGCATGATATATGTAGAAGCAGAGAATATGGTACTTGCCCGCTGGGCTTGGGTCTTGGACGACTAGCAAGACCATTTGGCGTAACTGATCAGGCCACCCTTTCATTGGCCCCAATGGGGACCTCTCCCAATCCACATCGAGGATAAAGCGTTGGAATGGAGTGATGCTCTCCAGGTGAGGCTCGGATATCCAGTCGAAGAGCCGTCTCTTGCTCTTGTCTGCACGTGCTACAACCACGTTCCCGGCATCTTCCATACTGCCACACATTCCGCTATGAAGCAGAGAGGTTCAGACTACGGGTTCGTATCCTAGTCTACTGTTTCGTCCATTGTACCAAATCACGTACACCTGACGCTGAATCTGCTAGATCAAGATCAACGTCCTATGACACATGAAGCTCGTGACGTGCAAAGGCCGCTGGGAGGTGTTTAGTTCGAGTGATGGCCGGGAAAGAATATGAAGAGTCTGGCAGTGGGCCTAAGCGCATGCCATCGACGAGTGAAACCCGCAGTAAGACTACACAAATGAATGGGGATTATGTATTGGAGAGGATAATAATGTTTGGTGACAGAAGCATCGTCTTGCCAGAATTCAACTCTGACTTTGTAAATCGCCCTATTTTAATTAGTTGGCATTGGCGTGAATCGCCACCACAGCCTCGTATCATCCGAATCTAGTGCCTCAGAGTTGGACGTAGACGTAACCGCCGAACATCAAAAAAAAAAAAAAGACCACCGATCTGAACACAACCTTTGGACTTAAATCCAAGCAAAATAGAACCGAAAGATAAATGGCCATCGAATTGTTGTTCAGGCACGAACACAAACGGGGTGAAGCTGGCAGTTCTTTCGATCATGACTGTAAGAGCTCTTTACTGGCGACCAGAGGCGGCGCAGGAGCCGAGAAAGATATCAGAGAAAAACTTATACTATTGAGCATCTCAATCCAGTTTCTAATCATGCGCTCGTTGAGAGTGTCTGAAATACAACTCGCAAGACTTTGACCCGAGCTCTGTGGAGGAATGCTTGGCCCAGTATCTAAATACTATGTGCTTCTTTAGGGAATGAGCAGAAGTTGAGTTTGCTGCTGTAATCGGAAGCGTCACGTGTAACCTACAGAACTTGCTGAGTCATAGACAGCAACGCAAAGCATCTCAATGATTTGAGGTTTTGAGGTTTATGCCTGGTAAGCTTCACTTTTGACTGGCCCCTCCCCCTCCTCCTCTTCCCCTGGGCCCTTCTCAGTTCGCTAAGCTTTCGCTTGTACTTACCCCAATCGAGCGCAGGCACGGGCGCGAGCGAGCATGGCCCTGCGTGGTGTCACCGACCGTGACAGGGCCCGGGGCTAATTGACTGGGGCTACCAGGGCCGACAGCGTGCCGCAGATACGCCAAGCTCCACTACATGCCGATCCGTACCTTGCAATCCAATCTGTAATCTCCCTCCCATTGCATATCCATATCCATGACCATCTCCCCATCGCCTCCCTACCTGTCCTTTCCTTCTCTTCCCCATGGTATCTGTTTGAGCTTCCTGTCGCAACACCGCACAGCTTGCCGCCGCGACCATTCCCTCCACCCATCGCATCGACTGCGTCTTCTCCGTGCCTTTCGTGCACATTACACTCCTTTTCCTACCTGGAAACACACACACACGTTCATTACCAAAGTCGCCAACCCGCGAGACGCGTTGCGCGCAAAGTCACTCTCTCAACAATCGACGATATCCAATATCGAACCTACGCTCCTTCACTATGCAATTGCTCTCAACCATCTTTCTGGGAGCCTCTGCGCTCGTCACATATGTTTCGGCTCAAACAGTACGTCAATTGGAATACAAATCGCACTCCATATTCTCCTCAATCCACTTTGCGACTCGACATCGGCCTTTCAGTATTGCTAATTTTGGTTCTGCCAGTGGACCGATTGCGACCCAATGAACACAACTTGCCCGAATGACCCCGCTCTGGGAATCAGCCATAACTTTGTCTTCAACACCTCAACCACCGTATCAGACTCGTTTAATGTCACGTCTGGAGCTCTTGTTTATGGTAGCGATGGAAGCGAATACACAATCAATAAGCGCAAAGACTCCCCAACTATTCAATCCAAGTTCTATATTTTCTTCGGCTCCGTCAGTGTTATCATGAAGGCAGCCAAGGGTCAAGGTATCATCTCCTCGATCGTGCTGGAGTCCGACGATCTTGATGAAGTGGATTGGGAATTTCTTGGCGGCAACGGCACTCACGTTGAGACTAATTACTTCGGAAAGGGCAACACTACTTCATTCGATCGAGCCATATATCACCCAATGACTACCGATCCTAGAGAAACGTTTCACAATTATACCATCCACTGGACCTCCGATAAATTGGAATGGTACATCGACTCGGAACTCATCAGAACCCTTCCTTACGCGGCTGCCAATGGCGGACACAATTATCCCCAGACCCCGATGAATGTTCGCCTTGGGATCTGGGCTGGAGGTGACCCGGATAACAATAATGGGACTATTGAATGGGCTGGTGGGCTGAGCGACTTTACCAAAGGCCCTTATACTATGACAGTGAAGAGCACTGATGTGACCGATTTCACGACTGGCGCAAAGGAATACGAATGGACCGACAAGTCCGGAAGCTGGCAAAGCATTAAAGCTATCAGCGGAAATTCCACCGTTGCCAAAGCAATTGAGAAGACGGAAAATCCTGAACCTTCCCTTTCAGAGAAATTTGCAGCTCTTCCCCAGAGCACCAAACTTGCTGTCTACGCGGGCAGCGCGGCTGCAGGCGCTCTTCTTCTCTCGGCATTCCTCTTCGCCTGCATTCGGCGACGGAGACAAGGGAAGAAAGAAAAGGAAGATTATGATGCAAAGGTCGCGAGAGAGCGTGCAGATGAATACAAAAACCAGGTTGAACTTCGTGAGAAGGGACTTGGAGGTTGGGACAAAGGAGCCTACGAAACACAGGGGGACGATGCTTTAGGTGGATGGGGAGGAACTTATGTACCTGGGACCAAAGCGGCTGATTTCCCTGAGCCAAAAAATCCGGCCAATGTGGTCGTAAATGAAATGCCGTCCCGAGTCAGCAGCCCAATCTCAAGGCACCAAACGCCTTCACTTGTCAGCCCAATCCCACAAAGTCCAAGAGCGTGGAATGGGGTCAGCTCAGGTGGATTGATCAACGGTGCAGGCAATGCATACACTGGAGGCTATGGTGGCTCGAATAACATTCCGAGAAGCCCGTCATTTCCAGTCACCTCACCAGCACCGTCTCAATCGAGGGGATATCCGGGCGGCTATCTGAATGGAGGTTATCAGACGTTCTGAGATGATGCTTTCATCTTCTATTTTGGGTCATGACTGGCGTACACGGATCATCGGCCTCAGTGTATTTCGTGCGTGGGTGCACAGAAACGGATGGACATCTTAGCAGCTGGTCTGGCTTCAGTCCATATATGCACGGTCTGACGCAGCTACTTGTTGCTGATAGACAGATAGGTCGCGCATGATATACCCTTGAATGTACCAATATCTTTATGGCCGCCCCACGCCCAGCGACATCTGGACATCGAGAACATGCGGTGTGGACGGTCGTAAACGAGAATTTCGGCCGGACAACCCAGCACATGCATTTCGGTCAGTTGTCATATGTCGTGCAGATCACACTCACTGTACATGTTCCTTCACAGGGAAGCTGCTTATCTTGGAGATGCAGCATCGCATGTCTTGGTAGTCCCAATGTATCTTGCCCCCCACGAGACCGACACCACAAGTAGCCAGGCATCTGCCAATCCCGCGCATTTCACTCGCCGGGTACAATTACCACGTATTCCGTTGCAGACTCCACTCAGTATCGATTGACGTTACCTGAACCAGGGCGTATGGACATACTTCTCAATCCAGAAATGAGTCGTTGGCACTTTTGCCCTCAAAGGCATATTTCCATAATTGTAGCCTACATAAGAAATGTTCTGCCTTGAATTAATTGAAAATTGCCAGTCAGTAGAACGTCCATATTTTCACATCTCCCTTGTCTATTTTCGTCCAACTCAGGTGCGATGGACTCGTTTCGGAACCTGGAAGTCGTCCGCTGGGTGGTAGTACCGACAACGCTCTATTACCTTTATGTCGTTGTTTATCGCCTCTCCTTCTCTCCAATCGCTTCATTTCCTGGTCCCCGCTTGGCGGCATCAACTTTTGCGTACGAATTTTATTACGACATCGTGAAGCCCGGTCAGTATATATGGAAAATACAAGCACTTCATGAGCAATATGGCCCTATAGTCCGCATCAATCCTTATGAGATCCATGTAAACGACCCAGAGTTCTGCGACACTTTCTTCTCCAACGATCGAACAGCGAATAAATGGTACTGGTCTACAAAGATGTTTCCCATTGAGCACAGCCTTTTCAGTACCATCGACTACCAGACACACCGCATGAGAAGGGACCCACTGAATCAGTTCTTTTCTATGCAACGAGTAAGACGATTACAGCCAGTGATTCAGGAACGTGTAGATACACTCATTGACCGAATGGTCGGTTATCAAAGTACAGGTGCAGTCATTCAAGCAGAGAATGCGTTCGCGGCAATGGCCAACGGTACGTCCACAGCTGCCACGTCTTGGAAGTTTCTGACGCCTTGTTACAAGATATCGTTATGGAATACTGCTTCGCCCGCCACGAGCATCGAGTTGAAGCCCCAAATTTCGACCCTAGTTTCTCCACAACTAGCCGCGCAGCATCCCACTCTTTGATACTATAGAAGTTCTTCCACCCTGTCCTGACTCTCGTCATGTCGCTACCAGAAAGCATATTGTTTCGCTTGGGAGACGGGGTTGCCGGCGCTCTCACGATGAAACACGCCTTCTTTCAACAAATTGATGCCATTCGGTCTGGCAAGGATCTGTCCCATATCGAATCCTCATATGCCACTCTCTTCCATGAAATCTTATCTTCAAAGCTTCCTGAGGAAGAAAAAAGGTCCTTTCGACTTACGGACGAAGCGGAACTGCTCGTGGGCGCCGGTACAGAAACCACTGGTTGGACTTTGTCAATTGGGGTCTTTCATCTACTAGATAATCCCACTGCCTTACGTAGGTTGAAAGAGGAGCTGCAGACTGTAGATCCGGAATGCCTATGCGAGACACCACTTCCCACTCTCCAATCTCTCCAGTATCTATCCGCCATCATCAACGAGTCTCTACGCCTTTCCTATGGGACAACTCAGCGCTTACAGCGTGTGTTCCCTCATCCTGTGAGTTTCGAACCGTCGAAAGGTGGTATGGCGTGGACAATGCCGGTAGGTACTGCCAGTACGTATTGGGGAAGCCCATTTCCATCTACCTTTCATTGTCTTGGGAGTCGCGACTTTCTTAGACGTGTCTCAAGAGATTCCTGGTGGGCAATTACTGACTTCCCATTGCATATAGTCAGCGTGTGTATTCCCGATCTGCATCACAATGAAGACATCTTTCCAAATTCACCATTCTTCAGCCCGGAACGCTGGATAGAAAACCCTGCTCTGACGAAGTACCAACTGGCATTCTCGAAGGGTAGTAGGAGATGTCTCGGTATGAACTTGGCCAATGCTGAGATGTACACCTGTGAGTATTGAGGTAGCCTCTGTCGTCTTTCATAGGTTTTCTTGGAGCTGCATATCCTCAGCATAAGGTCCCTCGATTAAGCAAATGCTGATTGCCGATGTCCAGGTCTCGCTGCGGTGTTTGCAAAATTCGGAAGCGTGGCTGTTCGAGACAGGAAGGACATCGGGGTCCTGAAGCTGTCAAATACGACCGTCGACGATGTTAAGCTTTGGGGTGACTGTTTCTTACCTATTCAGAAACCTGGTTCGAGAGGCGTGCGGATCACCGTCGAGGAATGAGACATACATGGTTTTTGGTTTTCCATCGATTGGTATAAGCTTGCCGGACATTGAAAAATATGATTCTCAGTATGTAGCTTTTGAATATAAACCCTGGCCGACTAGGGTATATTAGTTTGGTTATTCCAAGAACCTTACACAACGAGGTATCAAAAGAACAAGGCCGGCGCTATAATATATAAACAGATATTTACTAACCAGGCCCTTTTTTATTCCGATTATATTGAAATCTAATTTACGGTAAAACATAATTAAAATTTAAGTTATTTAACGCGGAGATACCTGAATAGTTGTGATAAAAAGTCAAGAAGATCAACTTCTTATTTGCCTGAATAATAGGAAAGGGTTACGCAAAAAAAACAGTAGAAAACAGACCCGTACCGATTATACCTTATTTAAAGCTCTTTTAAAATTTAAAATTTTACGTTTTCTTTATTTAATAAAACAATCGATTAAGCTTCGCGGCTTGTTCAGCCCGCTCGGCTCGGGTCGTAAAAGGTTTAAATATCAAATTTAATAAAAGGTTGTTAATAATAAGAATATTAATATAAATAAAAATAAAGATTAAAATAAGGATTAAAATAAGGATTAAAATCAAGGTAAGAATCAGAATTAAAAGTAAGATTAAGACTAAAATGAAGATTAAAATAAGTATCAAAGGATTTGAAGTTATATATTAGATTTAGTATTTAATATTAAAGTTGAGGGTAATCAAATTTAATATAAAATTAGTTATAAAGTGATAAATCGAGTATTAAATCAATAATTAGTTAAACATTTTAAACTTAATGAAATTGAAAATATTATTTATATTCATAATAAGTAATTTTAATAATTACTATTTAAAAAGTATAAAGAAAAAGTTATATTAATACACTGTAACGGTCTGTTAATTTACTCGGTGTAAATACAAAAGGCTATATTAATCTCTGATAATCGAGAAGTAGGTATATCATATAGATAAAGAAGATAGTTATTAAGTATTAAAATACTATTTAAAGTTAAATACGAAGCTCTTATCTATTAATAGATATATTAGTCTTATATAAAACCTTTATTCCCCTTAAATCTTCTTAAATCCTTAAATTCTTAAGATCTATTAAAATCCTAGGATTTTAGTAATCCTAAGATTATTATATAACTCGTAGTTATAAGAACTAGTAGCTAATATACTCCTTAGTGTTTTACTTTATTTAATAATTATATAGTATATATAGTTCCCGAAGCCTTCTTAGCTCTAAAAACATAAGCCCTTAGAACTCCTAAGTTTCTAAAGCTATAATCACTTATAAGCTTATAATCCCTAAGTCCTCGCTAAGCCCTAGGAGCGTCTATAATACTATCCCTCTCCTAGCCTAGTATATTCCTTACGCTTAAATATACTAAAGGAAATATTAATAATAACTTATAACTATCTTCCTTTTTTATTATACCTTTTAATATTAATAAAAAAATTATTATAAATAACTAGTCTTATCTTGCAGAATCGAATCCTCCGGAATTAAAACTATACTTTACTTTTTATACGAAAAGACTAGAAAAATATATATTATATTAAACGCTTTTAATTCGACTTAGTGCGCTAAATATACTCGCTTTAAAAAAAAATATAATATTAAAATACTTATAATAAGCGATTAAGAAGCTCTAAAGAGAGTAAAGTAGAAACTCGAGGACGAAAAGTGAGCTATTTATACTACGAAGCGCTTAGCCCGAAAGTAATATATAGTAGTTACACTTGCAGCTAAAGGTTTTTAAACCTACTTTACGCGTTAACGTAAGTTCTTAAAGAAACAATAAGTAAAAATACTTTATCGTAAACTAAAAAATTAAATAAATTAAAGAAGATAAAAGCGTAAGAAATAGTAGAAAAGGAGAAGTAAGCTTCTACTCGATCGCCTACTTTACTATCTACTAACGACCTCTTCGAGTTCCTACTTATTAGTAAGCTATTACCTAATTTCGAAAACTCTTTCTAGGAAAACTTAAGTTTCGTTAATAAAACTTCGGAATAATCTAAAATAATAAAAATTAAATTTAAGTTCTTACGTGTTTTTTAACTATAAATACTTTTTCTACTTAATTAAATATTTAACTATACTATAAAAGTACTAATAATCGAGAATAATTTCGACTTTATATCTAACGTTTAAGTTAATCAGTTATATTTTAGTAATAAGAACAAGTAATACTCCTTATAATACTAACTGAAAGAGAGACATATTATAGAGGGGCAAACCCCAAGCAACTATATAACAAGAGGGGGAATACTTAAGGTATAAGAGTAGGCTTAATATAAAAGAATAGTTTGATTAAATCAAGAGATAAAAGTTATCTAAGTAGCGGGATTTATTATTTTAAAGGTAAAAGAGAGAATAGATTAGATAGAATTATTATTAAGAGTTCGATTGTTATTATAGAAAGGAATAAAAGGAAAGTCGGCTTTTATACCGAAGCAGGCTCAGCAGAGCCGTATCCGGTAACGTGATATCTAACCACTAAAATCAAGTGGCCCTGTAATAATATAAAATACTAAGTAAATGTTTATTATTTATAATAAAACTAGTTAGGAATTAACTAGTCCTTTAACTTTAATAATCTTAAATATTTCTAGCTTCTTATAATATAGAAGGGCAGATCCTAAGTAACCACATAACAAGAGAAGGGAGTACTCAGGGTATAAGAATAAACTAGATATAAAAGAGTTTATTAAAGTAGCTATAATACAAGTAGAAAAAACAAGGAGAGAAAGAGGATCGTAAGGAGCTTTAAGCTTAAGTAAAAGGAAAGTAGTTACTAGTCGGCTATAAACTCTTATTATAATACTACGTGATATACGCGAGTAATATATAATAAGATAAGTATATAATAAGATAAGTATATAATAAGATAATTATATAATAAGATAAGTATATAATAAGATAAGTATATAATAAGA